>BCLF01000006.1:637835-693134 GCA_001602275.1 Zoysia japonica | reverse complement strand
CAACTCATTTTATTTTCTTTTTATTTTTAACACACTAAACTTCCTAAACTACTCCAATTTGGTTTAGGCTTAATAAATCGATTCAAGAGATTATGTTCCATTCATTTTTTTCGTGCAGCCATGTTCTGCTTTCCAAAGGACTCACGATAAAAGTTGATGTAAAAAGTCAATTGTGTTGATATTTTAAAATCAAATAAAGTAGTTGGGAACAAATTTCAGCTACCAAATCTCTACTCTTTAAAAAGAGTAGTTTTTAAAATGTCCTCAACAGAGATGAGTTATACTATGTGCACACGAAAAATACATTTAGAATTATATTTTTTTTACAAATCTGACGGATAAAATTTTACGTACACTCTTTACAAATATAATGGATGAGCTCTTTTAAATTACCCAGATAATAGACCCACACGCATCATTGTTAGAACTACCCGAAACAAATATATAAAATTCAAAGAAAGTAGTTAAAAAATAAAATAAATTTATTTTAATATTAATATATTATTTTTTCAGTTAATATTTTTCTTTAAACGGTAGTATTAACACGGTGTCGAGACCAGTGTAAAGTAAGACCAAATTGCAAACTCTTGTTAGTAGGACTCCCTCTTGAAACGAACTGAAAGAACTGCACTTAATGTCATTAACTGCAGTTAATGATACCACCCTGTTACGTACAGAGAGAGCGCTTGTCACGTGTCAAGGCTCGCGTGCTCTCTTTTATACGCACAAGACAACGCCTGCCCCCTTCATACACACAAGGCTCGCGTGCTGTCTCTCATACCAGTTACCTTGGTCTAGTTAGGTGAGATTCCCAGAGTCTTTCTCATTTTCCCGCCAAGTATTGTGCCTTCTCTACTGTATCATTAACAATGTCGTTAGACTATCTGAATTGCCAATTTTATGCAACCACAACACCATCACAACTTGGTTAAAATCAAGAGCATCTAAGAGATCATTCAATTTTACTTGGTTAAAAGAGAGGAAATGAAACAAATATTACCTGTACAAGACCATGGAGGGTCAACTTTGCCTCATCATCAACATAGATTTCCAGCAGTTGTAAGGGAACAAATGGTAGATGAAAGAAATTAGCACTCCATCATCAACCTTGATGCACAAAATATTCATCAGGAGGGCACTGAAAGCGGATTGGTTAAGTTACCCAAAACAGAGCACCTTGTTAGTGTTTCACATCAAACTGTATTTCAAAATGGCACAAGGATGTGAAAGAATTTTGTGGTCGTTGTACTAATCTGGTCACAGGGACTAGCATTTACGAAATCAATGATCCAGACGTCACCTGATAACTCGAAAAGTGTATATGGTTTAAAACTACATGAGGATGAATAAAACATCCCAATTTGATCAAACAACATTGATAATCTTTTGATAATTTAGGAGCTTCTTGATCATTAAAAAAATAGCACCCCAGATGTCTGCTTTTATAGAGTAGCCAAAGGAATACTTACGTTGCAGACCAACGAACATGACCACGCTTGCCTTCCCCTTCTTCGGAGTTCGGAGTGAAGTAAGGCTCCCCTGGATTCAACATGTTACAGAGCCGTGAAGACGGCATACAACAACAACAGCAGAACAATAGGCGAAATCAATAAGATGCACGATTACGCCAAACAGAAAATAGTCCCATCCGCATGACCAACGGCCATCGGAGCCGACTTGCTGCATGATGCGACGCTTGTTGGTCCCGACGGCTAGCGCCTCGAGCTTGACGATGCACTTGATGTTGGCCTGCAAGAGGAGCGCGCGCGAGATCTTCATTCATTTGTTGAGCACCTTCTCATCGATTTCATTCAGTTGTTGAGCACCGTCTCATCGATCACCGTCGCTTTGCTCATCTGCACGAGCGTGCGAGTGATGCTCCCGCTAAACTGCACGAGCACCATCTTGCTGGGGTGTCCTCTGCCGCGAGGCGATCCCTTCCGTTTTCCCTAGCCGATGGCCCGGTGATGCTCAAGCCCTTCACGCACTGCGATGCAGTCCGCCGCCATGACCGGCTTACTGTGGCATAAACCATGCCATACTCAAGAATTAGGACCGTCGGGCGACACGGCATGAATGTTGGCCGGTGCCTCTGAGCCGACACGGCACGAGACCAACACAGCACCGCCATGACCGGCTTACTGTGGCATAAGCCGTGCCATACCCAGGAATTAGGCCATCCTGATTGGATGGCTGCACAGTTGCCTGACCTGGCTGGCCGCATGCGGGAACAGGCTGATGTTTGGTTGGCTGCTGTGGCAGGCCTGTCCTATGGGCATGCAAAATTCGGATGCCCAGCCAGGCTCGAGAGAGATGAATTTTATCTCTGTTTCTCTCCTGGTCAGTCATATGCAGCTGATTAAAAATAATGTTATATAATTAGTAGTATTTAAATAATATTTATATGTATTTAAAATTAGATAAAAATTTGATTAACATATTAAAAATATATTATACATTTAAATATAGTAAATAATATCTAAATATATTTTATAAGTTGTATTCTTGTACATATAGCCAAACAATATCTCTTCTCAACTTATATATTAAAATAACTTATATATTAAAATAATTTTTTTTCTCTATTTTTAATTTTATACAAATCAAACTCACAACCAAACGTCACCCCTGCATATCTTACAACTTGAACTCAACTTCACCTGACTCTCAAGATGCGAACCAGGTTTCCCTCAGAAGTAAACCAGAGCCAGGTTCCTCCAAGAAGTAAACCAATCACCACCCTATAGGCGGTTGGCCTGTGCCTTGGCACGAGACCAGGCCCAGCGGTAGAAACACAGCGATGAATGAAATACTTTGAAGCGGCAGCTCTTCCATTTTCCCTAGCCGTTGAGATGCTCAAGCCCTTCACGCACGCACCGAGATCCAGGAGCCAAATAGAGGGAAGTGGGGTGAGAGACTATAGACAATATGGGCCTAGCACACCGACCGGCCCGATATCTTTACGAACCAAGATACAACGATGATTGAAAGTACTCCAGTACAACAAGGTGCTGCTCATGTTCACTTTCTCAAGAAAAGCTCGCCCGGCAATATATAAAACCTAGTGAAGTCGCCCTCCATTTTCCGAGGTGGGACTAATGCTGTGGGAACGCCAGCTGCACGCGTGAGCCGAATTCCTGCAACGGCCCAAGCGAGATTAACAGCCCGCAAAAATTTTTTGCAGTGACAGGCGCGGCCCACCTGTCAACACGTTCTTTGATGTGCTCATCTGCTGCAGTTCATTTTTTATTTTGACTCAGATTTAAAATCTTTCTCATATGTTGTCCAAATTAGAAAATTCTTTTTTTCTATTTTTTTTAAAAAATCGTATTTTATCACAAAACATGTTTTCATTGCGCTTATATATTTCAAATTTATGCTAATCGGTGGATTCAAGAATAATCACTATTTAACATTTTCTTCACATTTTTGTAAATATTCAAATAATTTTATTTTTGAATGAATTTTTGTGTGCATGTACAACATACAACTCTACACATAGAAATTTGGTATAATTTTTTTCTTGAAACACTTATACTTGTGTAAGATTGAAATGTTCTTCGATCATCTAAAAATATAATAACATCTTTATGGTTTTATAGAATCTGAACACTTTCATGCATCTATTTTTTTATAAAAAAATCTCCAAAAATTATAGAGACTGGTCTTGCCTTGAAACACATCTAAAAAAATCAGTTCAAAATTCATTATATTTTCTAAGATTAAAAAATTTTAAAAAACACATTTTCATTTTTTTCCACACAAAATATAATGATTTTAAACCTCAACTTTGGTGGACATATGTAATATAAGTTTTCAAAACTAGTGTAAGTTTGTTTAGATTTTTATAAAAAAATTTATCCATGTAACACTATTAAAAGAATCAATTTAAACTAGTAAAATACGTCCTCCACTACTGAAAACGTAGTTATGCTGCAAGAAAGTGCGGATTTGCTCTCTGAAAACGTACTCTTGTAGCCGGCACAAAATTCAGTCGTGCTTGGCCTGGCACGGCCCGAAGTCGGCCCACCATGCCCTGGGCCGTGCTTGGGCCACATTTCGACCATATCGGGCCGGCTACATATAATAATCTTTTTTGTCCTGATGTATGGGGTCACACTGGATTTTGAGCTTGGAACATGCAACACATCCCCACGCACATCTGTAGCAGCTCGTACTGTTCCGGCCTTCTGGGTGGATCGGAAAAGGAAAAAGCAGACTGAGCAGGCAGTTGTGTTCTGTTGTTGAAGAGCGCAAAAGTAAAAATGGAAAAGGAGCAGTTTTTTGCGCCTTCTTTGAGTTCTTAAACCACAAAACTAGTAAACTTTGTCTTTTTTCAGAACTCAGAAATTAAGTAGAAGTAAGTACTAGATTGTCATGCACTCCGTTTTAAATTATTGACACAATTAATGTTTAATATCAACTTCGATCATTTGTTTTATTAAAAAAATTGTTCTAATGTGTAATTTTTTGTTATTATTTGGTTTATCATTAGTGGAATTTAAATCACAAATAATAATTTTACACATTAAAACAAATTTTTTGAATAATATGAATGGTCAAAGTTGATGTTAAAAGTCAGTGGTTAATAATTTAAAATCAGAGTGAGTAATTATATAACGCTACCTGTAATTAAGATGTATCACCATAATATGGTTTATGGTTATTCAGTACTATTGCACCTCCGTCCAAAAATAATTGACATTTTTTACTTTTAAAATCAATATTTGACCATTCATATTATTAAAAAAATAAAAATAAAAAATAAATAAAATAATCTTAAAGTATTTCTAATAATAAATCATTTGACAGTAAAATAAATAATATTTTCACAATTTTTTTAATAAGACGAGTGGTCAAAGATAGATGTATGAAAATTTAAAAAATAGTCATTTTGAGACGGAGAGAGTATTGAGAAGATGATTATCAACCTTCTGGTGACGGGGCATAATAATTTTTTTTTCTTTTCGAAAGGCCCGACGGAACATAAGGATTAATTTTACATGAACTTGAATTTACTATGCGTAAGAAAAGAACTCGTTTGAAATTTTTGCTCCACAAGGAATCAATAAGAATTCCATGTATCTTGTATTGTCCCATTGTCCTTTAACCCTTGGTTCTTTTGCAAAGGACACAGATATATAGCAGGGGTTATATATACAGAAAACGAGGGTAGACGAGAACATTTCTATTTTATGTCATTCATACGGTGGGACTCAAGAAAACTTGTGGTAATCATGGATATATCTGTAACAAACCATTTCATCAAAACAGCCACGCAAATTAGACGACTTCAAAAGGTTGAAGAGATTAACTGAGTAAACGAGAGTGCGGAATTCGTGTTATTTTAAATTGGAATCTTAATGTCAGGGTAGCACCGTAGCAGAGCCACCAGCAGAAACAGGCTTTGGCCACCTCCCGTACAAGTGAAAAAGTCTTGAACGAACTACGTCTTTCACCTTCGCAAACACTTCGTTCCTCCATCTTTTTTTTTGGTTCCAGTCCGGAGGGCAACGACGAGCGGGCGACCGCGCCGGCCTCTTCCTCCACTCCGTGGTATCCCCGGTGAGTTCTTGCGACCAGTAGTGAGCAAGTACACGACAAGAGATGAGAGCGAGAGTGCCATGCATCCGGGGAGGTATTTTGTGCGAGGGCAGAGGGCTTGATGCAGTTTGGAATGACAAAGGTCGCTGTTTTGCAATGTTGCTGAGGGCCTGAGCCGCTTGGGCGGGGCTATTGGGCCGGGGGTCCTAGTGGTGCGAGTCGTGCGGCGGCGCTGATGCATGGAGAGCGTACCAGGTGAACGGGGTTGGCGACCCACCGACCAGGCAGCCAGTGGCCATGTCCGCGAGTATGAGGTGCAATACCACTGTCCACCTCGATCGGGCGCTGCGCTAGAGCGTGCAGGCTGAACGGGGTTGGCGTGGATCGCGACTGCGCGGCGATGGAACGAGCGGCGATGTCCGGGAGTATGATCTGCCACGCCATAGCGTACCGGGTGAACGGGGTCGGCGTGGATCGCGACCGCGGCGATGGAGCCAGCGGCCATGTCGGGGAATCAATGCTGGGAGGAGGTAGCTGCCACCACGCCACCGTCCACGGTGTTCGGAACGGCGGAGAGGAGCAGCCGAGAGCAGGAGGGGCATGGCGCACTGCAGGACATAATAAACGCTAGTTGTGCGCGCCGTGGCTTCTCACGTCTGTGCCCAAACACGCCGCTGGCTAGGGTGAGCTGGTCAGCGACGAGGCTGATCAGCAAGTGCGGCGCCGCCGGCATGGTCGAGCGCAAGGCCGGCAAAGGTCGCCACCTTTCCCTCAGCTTTGCTGCAGCCAAGAGTTAGCGTTGGTCTTTGCCCAAGCGGCGATCTTTCCAGTGTTGAAGCTGTGAGGGGGAGAAAGTTAGAATAACACGAATCGCCAAGGGAGTGGCCAAGTGATAGTGAGATGGCAGTTGCACGAGGCCTGGGTGCAGAACATCTCATGCCGGTGGCGAGGGCCTGCTGCGGCCGTCCCTTTACCCTGTAGCTCCCACCCGAGGCATTTTAAGGCCTGAGGTCGATCACAATTCACCACCAGCGTTGTATGTGCGTTTTGAGTGTGGAGACGACAAGCCAATAGTTGGTAGTTTTGCCTTATTTCTATATTTCTTCTGACGATGTCAAATTTACTTAAAGTTGACTCTCAGGTTTGCAAGATGTCATCAAAACGAAGATCTCAGTTGTTTCCACCATTGAAGGAGAATCCCCTTGCCCCATTGCACATGAAGTTAGATGACATACCTGTAGTTAACTACAAGATTCAAGGAGGTGCTAAAGCATACAGTGAGTTGATCAGATTGATACTGAAGCGTCTGGTACTGATTGCTTCAGTTGTGATTGGACCTTTTCAGGTTCCAGTGGCTCCACTTGATAATCCAAACAAAGATCATAAAAACAGTCACTTTATAGTCAGAATGTCAAGTGATGACCATCCTGAGTACTGTGTTGATATTCTGGTGAAAGATACGGATTTGTATGTTGTGGGCTTCCGGCGATCGCTGAATGAACAATGGGGGAAGTGGTACTGCTTTGATGATGAACCGGGTCCTACATTCCTTGAAGCTACTAAGTTGGGGTTTAAATGCACACATCTTGGAAAGTGAGTGTAAAAGTTCAGTCTCTACATAGTTCAGTATCATGTTTTTCCTTTTTTAAACAAAATACATGATTTATTTTCATATGTTGTTTTCTAATGTTTATTGACTACAAACAGGGCGTCTACTACTCCCGGAGGGATTCCTGTCATACTACAAGTATTTGAAACATTGGCAAAATATGAAGATTCAAATCCTGAAGAGAAGAAAAGAACATCTCAAGAACGCACAAAGCACCGTGATCTCCAATTAAGGGTGAGGAAGGCACTCTTTATTATTGTTGTGATGTTTTCAGAAGCAACCAGGTTTAGGTGTATCTATTTGGAGATATTTGACAGAATTGAAACTTGGGCAACATCATCTCAACTGGACGCCTCTATGTGGGACTTAATCAATAGTTGGGGTCATTGGTCAAAGGAAGTTCTCAAGTTGTGGTGTACAGATCCTGATTTCAGCAATTCTATGACAAAGAAATTGGACATTGATCCTAACAAGCAGAATCAGTCCATTGAAGTAAGGTTTCACCCCAACTCCACTGCAAGAAAAATAGAGACCATTGCCGATCTGATTGGAAGGGATGGTCAGTTGACCTTCATGAACCGATCTCCTGACAACATGATTAGCGATAGCGATTTGGCTGCAAAGTGGAAGAAGTTTGGGGCAGACATTCGTAACCCCAAGTTTGAGGAACCAGAGGGCAAGGGAGAAGAGAGCAAAGAAGGAGAGAAAGAGGCATCACAATCATGAATTATTTGACATTAAGCTTTCATCATTTGATACCTTTTCTTAACGTACTACTGTTCCTATGCACTTCTTGGTTGTGTAATGTTACATATCCAGTTAGCACGTCTTGTTTACTGCTCCTAGATGCTTAGCATGATTCAATAATGTCATTCAGCTTTATTGTAATTGAATATCCAGAATACAAGACACTCATTCTCGGATGTGTTAAAAAAGGTGGTTCTGTCCTAGTCTGTCGTGGGAAGGCAGCAGTAACTAGTGCTGTAATAAACTGTTGCTGGCACTTTCGATAAGGCAGGGACAGTTTTTTCATGTTAATGTCATGCCATATATTGCCTCTTTACTACCTTTTATCCTTGTAGTACCTCTGATTCCGCTATTTTTTTTCTAATAATGATATCACCTCGAAAATGTGCGTGGCGGCCGCTGCTTAGCGGTGCACTGCGAGACCTTGCTCGCGGAGCTGATACAGCGCGGCAGCCGTGTGGAGCGTCCAGTTAGCGTAAGCACCATTGCCAAACAACAACGATCGGGAGCGGAGCTCCTCGCCGAGGTGAGTCGGAGGCATGGAGGTCAGGATGTGCGCCACGAGCAGAAGACGCGAAAGCTTTCGCGTGGTCCTGGGCCGCACATAGATCTTGTGCTAGTCGCAGTGGAGCTGCACCACCTGCCCAAGCTGGCCATTCACGTAGCAGCGCCGGCCTCAATCTCTTCGAGCCAAGTCCGAGGAGGAAAAGAAATCAGCACTGTTAGGCCTGGCCTGGTACCAAGGGCAAGGTTCGGGTTACCGTTTCACCTCCGAAAATCGGGGTTGGCCGGTTTGATCAGTTTTTACGAAAACTAAAAAAAAACATCACAATAAATTAGATAAATTCAAGAATCAAAATTTTGAAAGAAAATCGCTTGGTTTTTTTATTTACTATTTTTGAATTTGAAATTAAATAGGTTTAAGTGATTTTTCACCGATTTTTTCGGTTTAGCGCTTGGTTTAACTGGTTTACCGATCGGTTTTTGAATTTTCAATTTTTTTGATTTTTAAATTTTTTAATTTATTAAACTAAAAACCGGTTAACCGATGAAACCGAGCCGAACCGATTTCAACAAAAATCGTGAAAATCGACCGATTTTTACATGTTTTGTAAACCTTGACCAAGGGCAACGATGACGATGGATGGGCAGGAGTGGATCCTACTCCGTTTTGAAGCCTGAGGACTGGCCCGTATTCCGTGGCCGCTTTTTTGCACATTGCAGTGAGCCTCTGCATCGCCGGGGCAGGGTGGTGTGTCATGGGTCGCGGCCCCTTGAGCGAGGTCTTAAGCAGCGTCCCCATGGTGGTAGCCAATGTGAACGTACATAATGCCCTGTGCAGAGTGTGGGAAAAGCACGAACCAGGCGCACGGCGACGCGGAGGCCACGTCTGACGTCTGTCTAACAGGGCGAAAATGGACACTGAGACCTGGAGGACAAGGCGCCGCTCAACGGTAAAAAGGAAGGTCTTGCACTGATGACCACGGCTCATCACAAATCGCAGTGCAACTGTGCAAGACCACGGCACATCACAAATCCTCGCTCGTCTCCTGAGCTCGCCGTCCCCGGCCTCACGAATCGGGAATGCGACATGTACAGTATCTAGCGCCGAATATTCATTACCCGACGTTGCTTTCGTCGCTGCATTTCAGAACACACCTGAGGCCCCGAATCGAAGCTCCCACCCAGTAACACCCGCCACTACCACACCGCAGCGAAGATTTACAAGACCGGAAGATTACAGGGCGCGCACGGGAAGAAAGGCCACACATCTCGAAGCGGGAACAGTGAGGGGGCGTGGGCGCCCCGGCGGTAGCCACTGGCCTGGCAGCCATTCGTCGCTCGGGCTATCCGAAATCTCATCTCCCGACCAATCCGGGCCTCACGATCCCGGCGCCGGACACCTTGAACCACAAACGCGCGCACCCCAATCCGCCAACTCATATATCCGCACGCGCGCGCGCGCTCGCTCCGCGGGTCGTAGCTTTGTTGGTGGCTACTCCAGCACGCACCGCGATCTGATCACCCCCCCCCCCCCCCCCCCCCCCCCCCCCCCCCCCCCCCCCCCCCCCCCCCCCCCCCCCCCCCCCCCAATCCTGAGTCCCCCTTTCTGCTTGGGCATCGATCGATCGTCGACATGGCGTCGCCCATGCTCTTGTCCGAGTTCTCCGGGCTGAGGAGCGCCGGGTCGCTGCCGCTGCGCCGGAATGCCACGTCCGAGGACTTCGTTTCCAGCGTCTCGTTCAAGACCAACGCGGTACGTCGTATGTATGTTCTGGAGGAGTATTATTTTTTTTCTCCAGGCCGTAGTAGGAGGATTACTGCTGCTGCCCCGGCTGTATTGAATCTGGATCACTGCTTACTTAGGTCGGCTCTAGCGGCGGCGCGAGGCGGGCGCCGACGGAGGCGAAGCTGAAGGTGGCGATCAACGGGTTCGGCCGCATCGGGCGCAACTTCCTGCGGTGCTGGCACGGCCGCGACGACTCGCCGCTCGACATCATCGCCATCAACGACACCGGAGGCGTCAAGCAGGCGTCCCACCTCCTCAAGTACGACTCCACGCTCGGCATCTTCGAGGCCGTCGTCCAGCCCGTGGGCGACGACGCCATCTCCGTCGACGGCAAGGTCATCAAGGTCGTGTCGGACCGCAACCCGACCAACCTGCCATGGGGCGAACTCGGCATCGACCTCGTCATCGAGGGAACCGGGGTGTTCGTCGACCGCGACGGCGCCGGCAAGCACATCCAGGCCGGAGCCAAGAAGGTGCTCATCACCGCGCCGGGCAAGGGTGACATCCCCACCTACGTCGTCGGAGTCAATGCCGACCAGTACAACCCCGACGAGCCCATCATCAGCAACGCGTCCTGCACCACCAACTGCCTCGCGCCCTTCGTCAAGGTGCTCGACCAAAAGTTCGGTACGTACTACTTGCTGCCAAGCGATCATGCGATTAATTAATTAGCACGAGACTAGATGCTTACTACTACAGTGGCTGGCTCATGATCAGGCATCATCAAGGGGACGATGACCACCACCCACTCCTACACCGGTGACCAGAGGCTGCTCGACGCCAGCCACCGCGACCTGCGCCGCGCCCGCGCCGCCGCGCTCAACATCGTGCCCACGTCCACCGGCGCGGCCAAGGCCGTGGCGCTGGTGCTCCCCAACCTCAAGGGCAAGCTCAACGGGATCGCGCTCCGGGTGCCGACTCCGAACGTGTCCGTCGTCGACCTCGTGGTGCAGGTCTCCAAGAAGACCCTCGCCGAGGAGGTGAACCAGGCGTTCCGAGACAGCGCCGCCAGCGAGCTCAAGGGCGTCCTCGAGGTCTGCGACGAGCCGCTCGTGTCCGTCGACTTCAGGTGCTCCGACGTTTCGTCCACCATCGACTCGTCGCTCACCATGGTCATGGGTGACGACATGGTCAAGGTCATTGCCTGGTACGACAACGAGTGGGGGTACTCGCAAAGGGTCGTCGACCTCGCTGACATCGTCGCCAACAACTGGAAGTGAAGCTGCTTTGCACCGCTGTAACTCATCATATCCTCGACTTCAAAATTTCCCCCAGGCTCCTCCCTCCCCTGCTCTGATGATAAAAGCCATCAGAAAAATATGTCTCAGAATAATATGGTAGTATTCAATTCAGTGTCAACTCAGGATTTATGAATTTTGTTATATGCATATAATCAATAGCAGCTCAAACGATTGATTTGCTAACCATGTAGTGTTCCTGAACTCAATCCCTGATTGTTTGAAGGTGTCTTGAGTGCAGTTACTCAATCGGAATGTCGTAATCAATATTTTGAAGCGTTGTAGTACGACAGGCACAACTATTACTTATAAATTAAAAGGAGCAGGTTGCAAATAACTCAGGTGTGAAATGGACAAGAAATGAGGCTGCACCAAAATATGAATGGAGTTGCTAAACTTCAGTCAAATTAAAATTGAGATGCAGTTTTTCTATAGTCAATAATACATTGATGATATTTTCTCGTCAATACATAGACCTACAAATGAAAATGAAACAAACTGTCGTTTCGGAGGATCAGAATATCACATGGTTGAGGTGTTGATTGAAACAGCTGCTTGTTTTTCAGTCAATTGAACACTAGCAAATATGGAATTATAATGGTCCACACTTTGTCTCACCCAAATTTTTGCCATGTCGAATCTTTCTTAAGACTCCATAGTTCACATGTTCGTCATCTTGGACCATGTTACAAGTTGCGTTGGGGATCAAGAATATACGGCACCATATATGACAAATGTCATCAGCAATACGAATAATGTAAGGATGACACATCCGCAGACCAAAATCGCCATTTTGTTCGAACTTTAATAGCTTCGTTTCAGATTCGCAATTGAAATAGAACAAATCTGGGAAGATAGATTTAGTGCATTCTAGTTCGACTAAGAATGACTCTACTACTCCAGTTCAATAAGGGTGTTTGGAAGAGACTAATTGTGATAACAGCATAAGTTTTTAACCTGATGTGCAAACGATCTAAAGCAAAAAGAAACTATGCTCTTTATATGCTCTCTCTGGGAAGTAACGATGCGGTACACTCTGTTTCAAGGGCCACGATTGAAAAGGTTCCAATCATGCACTTTGAAATCCATCGCTGCAAGTTCGACTGTCATTGTTACCGCTGCGCATGTGTCTGAGCCAGGTATGACCGTATGAACATTTAAAAATAAATCGCACATGGAAATTAACTCGAGTTAAACAGAAGTATACATGCATCCATAATCTCGACCTCGCGAGTTGCGGCAGTGTGCCCATTCTTTCACTGGCACGTCTCTGTACAAGTATTTCCATTTTCTACAGCAAAATCGTTGGCACCCTAGGAGTAGAACAGCTCAAACCTCAAAAAGAAAAAAGGGCGCCAAACGAAGCAGCCTCGAAGCTCTCGAACACTGTAGGCGGGCACTGTACTGCTCAGCTCAGCTCAGCACTTGTTGTGAATCGGGTCGGAGCCTCGCCGGACCCGCCGCTTGCTCATCCTGTCGGGGTCGAACACCGTGGACGGAGAGGACGACCCGGCCGCCGCCGCCGCGGTGAGCTTCTTAGAGGCGTCGAGGCTCGCGGCGCCCTCGGCGATCTTCTTCGGGGGCCGCTCGGCTTGCTCGGCAGCAGTAGTCCGGTCGACGTGAACGGCGGCCGGGGTTCTGATGGCACGAACAACGCCCGGACTGGAGCTGAGGTGTGAAGCGAGAAGAAGAAGAAGCACCACCAGCGCAAGACCGCCGTGGACTCTCATTTCTCTCATCTCCACTCCCTCGCACTGACCTGCCTGCAGAGCAGAACAATGACGCTAGATTGCTAGCTATGGCACTACCACTACCCAGCCTGCTTGCGTGTCTTCGTGCTGCTTGATATAGCGCCTACGAGCTCGACGGCATGCGTCTGCAGAGAGCGGAGGAGAGGCTTGGGGCAACCTCTCTGTTTTCACAATGCCCGCGCTTTGGTGCCGCTTGATATAGGGCCCCCGGCCTCTAGCTCTAGGCCACATCTGCAACAGAGACGGGCGAGCGAGATGAGACGAGATCTCGCTCGGCTCGGTCCAAAAGCGTAAAGCTGAAAGAGACGGATGGAGGGACACCCACGAATCGCTTTGCTTGCGCCTGTTCCCGGCACGAATATGCATGGGGAAGGGCGCTCGCTCCTCCGGCTTCACAGAGAAGGTTCCAAAGTAGTAGTACGCCGGGGCGAAAGCGGCGATCTGGATTGGATGGTGAGGAAACCCAAAGAGGTTCCAAGGCTGCAGGCTGGCGTGGTACCAGCTTCCAACTTGGCAGAATCTTCCAAAACAGAGTTGTGTAATCTAGACTGCACCGCTTTCTTTCGTTGGTTTTCTTTTTCGCCCATGATCATTGACAAACAAGCAACAACTCGCGCAGCGTAATCCAGCGGCGATTCGATGATGATCTGTGTCGCTGCCTCTAGCTCCATTTCTGCCCTTTACGTAGCTTCTTCTTCTTCTTCTTCCCGGCTAGTGGCCGCCGTCGTGCCGGTGCCGCGGATTGAGCAGTGGGTCACTCCGAACGAGACCAAAGGAAGCCTCGTCTTCCGTTCAAAGATCCAAAGTGGGAAGGGAGCGCGGGGCCGCGGGCAGCCGCCACGCCACGCAGCAAAAGCCTCCTGCCTGCCGCTGTTGCCCGCTCGCAGGAACATTCCTTCTCTTTCGCTTTCGTTCCATCTTTGGGTAATCCCCTGGTTTTAACTTAAAGCGCGCACCCCAGCAACAGGAGGTAGCCCTCCGCTGCGGCACCGCACACGACTTTAACCGGGCTGCCGTGCGCGACACTGGACAGAAGAACGACAGGGCGTTACTTTGGGCATACGAACTGAAACGATTTGTGTTCTGGCATCTTGTAGATACCTCACCTATGGAGTGTTCAGTACACAAGATCTAGATTATCCAGGAACAGTACTGTGAACCGTCCCTGTGATGGTCAGTGGCACAGCTAGAATCCAAAGTCAAGGTGAGCCAGAAAAGGAAAACAATAAAAACGAATGTTACAGTGTCAAAAATGATGTTTTTTTCCCAATTTCAGCTAGCTCCGCCTATGATGATGGTGTTCTATCTGGTGAGGCTGCAAGGGAGAGGTCAGTATAATCTTCATTGTTTTCACTTGCTCGTGTTGACTGACATTGCACTCCATATCCATGTGTGTGCACCATCTGAGTTTTATATGACATTACAGGATCATCCGTGCCTTCCTTGTTGAGGATAAAAAAAACTGTGAAGAAGGTTCTGAAGATCCAAAAGACCAAGGAGAAGCAGACATCAAAATGAAGTGGCCAAAGCTTTTTATACCCTGGAATGTTTTTTGAGGATACCAGTGCTTATAGTCAAATGCTTGTTCTGTATCGTGTTGATGCCTGGCGGTAGTTACATATCCACGAGTAGTAAAATATGTTCTGCCCTTTGCAAGCCTGTTGGCTGGACGTGGAACTAATAGTTTTGATATGAACCCAACTGTATGAGTCACACAACGGGTGAAAGGCAGTTTAGGATGGTTGAGGCACTATGAATCAAATGACTGAACTCACGCGGCGGCAACAGAAGTGTTCCTGTTCGATTGGTTGGAGTCAGTAACCTAGGTTCCAACTTGTTGGAAATCCTAACTACTAAGTGCTATATCAAAAACAAGTTAACAAAATTAAATAGTAGAAGTATGTGAACCGAGTCAGGTATTTTTGGTTGGAAGAAGCCGGATCCCTTGGCCTTCATCTCCTTCTAAAGTCCAAATCAGAAAGAAAAACATGTTTCAGTCAAGCTCATAGACATCACATACAGGCATATAGCAAGGCAAAAAAAAGAAAAATTTTCAGAATAAAAATGTTTGTCAAGAATGGGATTCGAACCCATGCCCTTTCGGACCAGTACCTGAAACTGGCGCCTTAGACCAACTCGGCCATCTTGACATTTACGAGAAAATCTCGTAAGCTATTAAATCAATTTTGAAATATACATCTGACCTCAGTCTTCACACCTAGCGCCTGCCTATCCCCAGCACGCTCACACTGCTGCTCTTTCGTACCGAATGGCGCCTCTCCTAAACCCTACAGTCCGGCGACTCGCCCTCACCGCCTGCCGCCGTTTCTCGATACCGGCGGCAGCGGAGCCACTCTTATCTTCCCGGAACACGCAAGGTTTGCTTCGCTGTGCTGTCGTTCCCCTTCTCTTATACCTAGAAAACCAATGTTCGGGGGTGCTTAGAAATCAAGGTTTTTATTTCCCAGCTGTTGCGATTAGAAATCAGGAGTTGACAATGCTGCTAGATTTTGGCTCTTCGCATTCTTTTTTCCTCCTTTTTTACAGGAGCGTTCTAATGATTGGATTTAGTGGGATCCAATCAATTTCATTGTGCCCACTGCCCAGTACTCTTCAATCATATCTTAGAACCTATGATGATTCCTTAAGTAGAACCAAAACACTTATTATGCACTAAATTAAAACGCTGACTATGCCCTTTCAAAAACATTGGACAGGAAGATACAGCTCCAGTCTGGTGGATGTGAGTGGCGGGTTTGATGATATGCTTGCCAGTACACAGCATTTCTACGTGCTTGGAGGCAAAGGTGGTGTCAGAAAGACAAGCATTGCAGCGTCGCTTGCTGTTAAATTCGCTAACCAGGGTGAACGTACTCTCATTGCGTCTATGGACCCAACACATTCTCTGGGAGATTCGTTTGAACAAGTATGAAATCCAATCTAGATTGTGTACATGCTACTTGAAATGATTCTAGTGTCTTTGTTCAATATCTTGCTTATGCTGTTTATAGGGCATGTCGAGTGATGATGGCAAAATCGCACAGATCAATGGATTCGACTCTCTTTTTGCAGCTCAGGTGGGAGAAATTGCATCAGTATACTACAATGCTGGTCATTCTATTTTGTTTTCAGTCTTTGTGCTACTATATTAACACACAATGTGCGGCAGGATCTGTCTAATTTGAAAAAATGATTGTTTGGTGTTAATGAACATGATAATCAATCATGTAGACACATGATGATTTCTTGCCCAAGGGTCATCTGAAAATTTCATTCCCAACTGGACTGATCCGCAAGGGTTTTCTGATAAAATCTCATTCTTGCCATAGTGGTTTGACTTTATATAACTCTACTATATGGAACACATTATTTTACAGATTGGCAATGGGGAGATAAACAAGGATGCTTCTGAGGCTCGATCTTGGATTGATAATATACTGGGAAGGATGGGGCTGGGAGTACCTGTGGATCCGGTATGGATTTACAAGGAAATTATGCCGTTTCCTTCTCCCGTTGCACTCTGATGGTTTTTTCTTTATAGATTTTTTACATCATGGCTAAATGAATGTTGTAACTGCACTAACCTTCATTGCTATTTTGCTGCACACAATGGTAATTGTTACAGGGGTTTTTAGTATCGTTCTTTCTGATTAGATAGAGATTTGCAAGGAAAAAAACTTAAGTTTGATCTTGCTCAAGAAGAAAAGTGTTCTTCTAATTTCTTGCTTGATCACAATGCTTATGCATACATTATTTTAACCTTTGAAGGTTATAAATTCTAAGCTGGATGAGCTGCTGAGCAGATTTCCCCTAGGTATTAAATCAGCACTTGCAATACCACAGGTATCAATCAAAACATATTTGTGGACATGCGTTATTGTTTATGCACTCCCTAACATTACTCGTCACTTGATGTATATCGTTTCCAGCTGATAGATTCCGTCGAGCTGCAAGGTGGCGATAAGTTTCGACGTATAGTCCTGGATTCTGTGTCCACTGTGTGTTCCCTTTTCACCAAAATATTTTGCCCTGAATAAGAGTATGCTCTTCAGTTTTTTATTTATTTCTTTTACACCCAGTAATGCATTTGTTATCTAGGGGCATACACTTAAGCTTTTGTTGGATGCTGATTGGATTGAAAATTCAATTGATGTTTGCCATTGAGGTAAGCCTTTATGTAACTAATGATCTTACCTGTTATAACCCTATACTGGCTCCATAATTTCATTAAGTATATGTTTGCATTTGCTACTTATTTATCAATTTTTATTATGATAATTAAGTAAAATAGTTCGATATAGCCTATAGGTGTGGGCAAGCAGTATCAGTAATTTGGTAAAATAGTTTATCAGTCATAAACAATTGAACTATGATCAAGTGTTTGATTAGCATTGTATCTGCAAGATTCCAGCTGCTGCCTTAAATTGTCCCATTGTTTCTCTTAATCTCTCTAAACGTTTTTTTTTATCTATGAGATTTGTTCGTTTATTTTTGTAAACTGTGAAACCAAATCTTCTGTATTAATCCCAGTTTTGGACTCCTGGACTCTGTTCGGTTGTGCAATAATTCTTATTTCACTAAATTTCTATATGCATATGTTCATGTGAAGTGTAAGGCTGAAAATTGTATTCAACATGTGGTAATGTAGTCACGAGTCATGATAATTGACTGAAAAATCTGTGCAACATGTGCTATTATAGTCACGAATCATGATATAGTTGACTACCTTCTCTCATTGTAGCATCACTGTAATATACTAGTTGACATGCTCTGAAAAGAATAGTTATGGATAGAATGTATCAAGTGGGGCAAGTACAATGAAACATCTACAATTTTTGAAGGTTATCTATCAGCGTTGTTATCTCCAATCTTCTGGAATCTTGGAATCAATATTTTTTAATGCAAATATGTACAATGAACCTGGTATAATTTTTGGAAATTCGTCTGTCAGTGTTCTTCCCTTTAAATCTTCTCGTATTTGATTTCTGCAAATGTTTATTGTGTGTTATTGCATACGGTTATTTCAGGCAGTAAATGCACTTCGTTCCCGGCCACTTCCTACATCAATTGTTCCGAAAGAGAAAATAGATGTAAGTCCACAGTACTTTCCAGCTCCACAAGATTTATTGTGTGTTAGCTAACTGCAGCCTGATCATCTCCTTATTTGATGAAGGCTGTCGCTGCCGGGATACAGGAAATTCTAGAAAAATCCAGACAACAATTTGCCAGAGTACGTGAGGTGTTGTTCAATCCACAGTCAACAGAGTTCATCATAGTGACGATTCCAACGGTAAAGGCTACAACCCAATTTGCAACCACAGCAACAGTTATTCTGTGTCACTTGTATTTATGTTCTATCATTGCATACGGAGGAGGCAGGGATCTAGATAAGTATTGCCCTTCATATTTTGAAGGTCCATCTCTTGTATGCAGATATTTCATATGAGCAATAGAAACTAGATTGCTTGGTAAATTCACAATTTAATGCAAAAATAAAAAGAGAACTCTGCTCATTCTCACTTGTGGATGGTTGTTTCCTCAGATGATGGCAGTAACTGAATCATCAAGATATCATGCATCTCTGAAGAAGGCTGGTGCACACACAAGAAGGCTTGTTGTAAATCAAGTATTGCCACCATCTGCTTCTGACTGCAGATTCTGTGCTGCAAAACGGAGGGTATGAACTGCTCCACCACTTTTACAAATCACAGCATTTGCTTGCTTTGGAAACAACAATTTCACCCATCACAATTATTTACTGTACATTTCTTTTTTTAATCCATGTGTGGGAATAGAATGGCAAACACAATGGTTTCTGAATGTATAGTGCATTATATATCTCTCACGTTTTCACTTTTGGTACAAACTGCAACCATCTACTTGACTACTTCACGATTGCAGGAAGAGGGACGTGCCTTCAACGCGATAAGGACTGACTGCGAACTAGGCGACCTGAAGATGATCCAAGTACCACTCCTCGACGTGGAACTGAAAGGCGTTCCTGCCCTCAGATTCCTCAGTGATTCGGTGTGGAAATAGATGTTTGGATGGGGAAACCGTAGAAAGTAGGAATAAACTATTTTTTGTAAGGGTGTTCCCCGTTAAAGCTTGCATCCACCCTCTCCTGTGAACACGCATATACACAAACACCTTATAAATAAAAAAAGGGGGCAAATTAAAAAGCTAGCGCCAGTTGGAATGCTGAAATATTTTCCTTTCCTACATTTTTTCTGGAAAATTAAATTGATTCTTGAGAGATTTTTGTGAAATTTTTGTGTTCCAAACGAGGTTAAAGCGAGAAGAATCCATGGAGCTATGTAGTTCTTTCATCATTCAAAGTGCAAGGTACAAACAATTTCACTGCTTTCGGACTTCCATCCGCAGCATGGCTCAACAAACAACAAAAATCGATTTTTCAATTCTTACCATCAAATACGTTAGACTTTCAATCATTGATACCCAATTTCATTCAATCTTTATCACTAAATACGTTTTTCACTTCAAAACATATTATTTCTTTGAAATTTTAACATTTTTATTGTTTTATATTATGTTATTATATTATGTAATAATGTATTATGTTTATTACTCTCTTCGTTTTTTAATTGTTGTCCATTCGTCTTATTCAATTTTTTTAATAAATATTATATATTTTGTTATAATTTAATTTATCATTATATTTATTTGAATTATAACATAAAGTTTTTCACATTTAAACTAATTTTTTAAATAAAACGATTGATTAAAATTGAAATTAAAAATTAACGACGACATCAATTTAAAAACGAAGAGGGTATACTATTAGCATCATTTAAGCTCAAATTTTATTTATTTCAACACAATATAAAACAGCGAAAATAATACTCCGTTTCTGATGAACAAGAGGATCGCACATCGGCAGCTACGTACGGAACCTGATGCAAAGCAGAAAAGTAGGCCTTGGAGACGAGGAAGGCTCGAAGGACACCGACGCCTCGCTCGCGCGCTTCAGAGCGAGATTAAGCCTTCCTTGACGAGGAGCCCGAAGATGATGACGCCGAACCCCGCGACGACGCACTGCGTGCTGGTCACCACCGTCTGCTGGTACGCCAGCAGCGTCATGGCGGCGTCCGCGCACCCGATCAGGAGCCCGCTCAGCTTCCGATCCATGCCGCCTCGATCGCTTCCGGAGTGCTGCCGGGCTTCTGGTCTTCTTGCTTCGACGCTGCTGCGTTGATGCGAGACGAGGGGTGGCAGCTGGGGGAAGGGGAGTTAAAAGCCGACGAAGTCAACGGCTTTGGTGCTGAGACGAGGGGGCGAGAAGTCAGCTTGTGGATGGTTCGAAGGCCGAGGGCGCCGTTTTCAGCCCTGGGAAGCGTCGATTCGTAATGTCGTTTCGACAACGCCGCGCAAGCACAAGGAGCAGAATTTTGCTTGATCCAAGTGTTGGACCGTCAAATGGTCACATTGGGCCAACCTTTTGAAAGGTGCATGATGTGGGCTTTGACAAACTTATTGTTTGCCTTCTGATTTGGGCCTTTGCATAGCTCCAGTGGGCCTGTGTATGGCCCATCTTCAGTCCCGTCGCGCTTCCCTGAACTCTCTCTCTCATCCTCTGCTCGCCCTGTGACCTGACTGTGACCGACCCGCCGTCCGGTCGCCGTACCCCGCCTACGCTCTCCCGCTGATCCGCCTGCCCGTCCGATCACTGTCCCCGTCCATAGCTCATCTGCAGGCGGAGCTACATCAATCGCCTTGCGGGACACTTAAACCTAGACCGGCTCCGCAAGCGATTCGATCTTGACCTCCTCGCGCTTCTACGTAGTACTTGCAGTATCGGCGGCCCCTCAACAGCCACTTCCGGGGTAAGTTGCCGTACTCTTTTCTTGGCGATTGAAAATTGTTCTATTCGAATAGCACTATGGCGCAGTTCACGTTAGAAATCCTTGCTGTATTTGAACAGAGCATCCGCACTTGGCAGTTGACACTCCCGAATGAGATTCAATCAAATTAAGACGGTTGATTTGGGGTCTCGTTGGCAACAAAATAGGATGTGTTAGATTGCTAGGGTGGATTTAGATTGCAGGGCGTGCTGGTTGTTTAGAAGAAAAGCACGTTATGCGCTCGGCTCTCGCCATGTATAATCATTCCACTTGGAACGACTGTTTATGAATAGAGAGTAGAATAAGCATGTTCTAAAATTTCTTGATGGTACCTGTTCATTGCTGCAGGGTTGTAATGACATATACGATGTCTATTTTCCGTTCCGCTCTCCCAAGAATAGCAAGATCTAATGGTTGGAGATGCCTTTCCACTGAGGCTTCAGATACTATAGCAGATCTAAATAAGGTTTGGCATTTAGATACCCCTTTCAGATGTTCTCTTTGACTTCTATAAACTCACCTAGCTTACTGATTACAAGGTATATATCAGCATGTTATATTTGGAACTTAGTGGAATTGGATTCATAGTGCAGTCAGGTTGCAATCATGTGACAAGAGTTGAAATTGAATCATTCCCTGAATAGACAATTGCTTATGATGCTACCCACTGTATGATATCTTGATACCTCAACTTAAATAATTCATGAACTCTTTGTGTTCAAAAGTTTAGACATGCTAAAGGTTATTTGGACTAACCACAGTATCGAAATAATGAGATCGCGCCACATATCATGGCACAGTTGAGTTCGTGGCTAATTCACATATATGCTTAAATGACACCAGATGTGCTATTTTCTTTGTGAGTCTGAATTTGCCACTACAATTTTTGATCTTAGGGTCTTAGTAAGGGAGTCTCCAGAAAATCTAAATATTAGTTTGTGTGATTGTAGGAAATGGAATCAATATTTGGTGTATCTCCTTCACCCAGTCCTTCAAGCTCAACTCCTCCCCAGCAACCAGCCCAGCCCACGTATAGAGTTGAGGATTCACAATCAGAGCTTACTCATATTGATTGCAGTGGGGAGGCCAAGATGGTTGATGTCTCACACAAGCAAGATAGCAAGAGAGTTGCTATAGCGAGCTGCAGGGTCTTACTAGGCCAAAAGGTGTTTAATTTGGTGGCATCAAACCAGATCACGAAAGGAGATGTACTCACTGTTGCAAAGATTGCTGGAATTACTGGTGCAAAGCAAACTATCAACCTCATACCCATGTGTCACAACATTAATCTTTCCCATGTCCGTGTTGATCTTTCTCTCAATGAAGAGGATTCTAGTGTCATGATAGAAGGGGAAGCATCAACCACCGGAAAGACAGGGGTTGAGATGGAAGCCATGACAGCAGTAACCATTGCTGGCCTCACAATTTATGACATGTGCAAAGCTGCTTCAAAGGACATTTGTATAACAGATGTTTGTCTTCAGCACAAGTCTGGGGGAAAGAGTGGAAGTTGGTCCAGGAGTTGAAGTGTTCTGTTATTGCTCTGAGCATACGAGTTCCATACATGATCAGAGCACTAGAAGTTTTCTAGTTCTCACGCCAAAGTTTTGACTTGGCTTTGAAGGCACATCTCCCTGAATGTTTTGGGACATCATGTGGGTATCTGTACTACTATGTTCTCTAGATACTTTGCTCTATGATTTTTCAAATGTTCAACGGCTACATATACCAGTTGATGCCAAATTTATAGTTCATTTCCTTTGTCCATTGTTGTAGTGTTCATCATCCTTACCTTCCAAGATAAAAATAATTTTGAACGCCAAACTAGTATACTACTACATAAGTTGCTTTTAATTGAGTCAGAACTAATTTTATTGAACCTTAAAAGGAAAAAAATAGCATTACCAAAGTTAAGTCTTTCGTTTCCTGGAAGTGTCATATTCTAACATGTATGCTTTGTTGAGTAACTTTTATGCTGTATCGCTATTCAGTTTCACTTGAGGTATCCCTTTGTTGACACAGACACTTAGTCCATAACATTTCGAACCACAAATAAATATTATCATATTGCTTCTCATTTGTTAGGTAAGCATATGGTGTCCATCAATATCATAATGTACTCCTAGACCTAGCCCATGGACCAAAGATAGTGACACGGAGAACAGAAATTTCCCACGTCAGAATCATTCTAGGTGAAAATTCATATCCCGCCTTCCTTTGTTGTTTGATGACATAGTTCATCTAACATTTGTTCAGTATGTTATTGGGGTAAAAACTATGAGAACACGAGTGTTTTAGTATAAAGGTCAAACATAAAGGAGGTGAAAAAGAAAACTACAGAAATAAACCAAACCATTTTTTTTTTGTTTCATTGTTCCTCTAAATTTAGCTAATGTACTCAGTTCCTTTCTGCCGACATGAGCTACATTATGAGTAATAGAGCAGGCTTGTGTGGTTTAGGGCCAGAAAGCAGGAGTAATCTACATAGAGCCGGTCGAAACAGTCCATGGCATCACGTTAGTGATGAGCACTGCAGATCTTAATTACCCCCTCCCTCCTTGTAAAATATAAGTATTTTTAGATTTAGTCAAAGTCAACATTTTATCATTTTGATCACTAATAATATATATATAATAATATTTTGTCATATAAAAATTATATTTTTAATTCATCGTAAAATAAACTTTCATAAAATTTATATTTTTACATTAAAAATTATGTAATTTACTAAATATTTTTTATTTCTACTCTTTAAAAAGCACAGTTTTTTTTAAGTACACACGTCAAAATATCTTTAACAGACATGAGTTAGACTACGTACAGACGGAAAAATATATCTAGAGTTCTCTTTTTTACAAATCTTTTCAAAAACAATCCTTTACAAATCTAATGTAATGAACAGACTCTTTCGGATCTCTCAGATTTTAACTCCACACAAGAATTGTTGTTTAACAAAATGCAACTAACAAAAACAAATATATGAAATAAAAAAAGTTGTTAAAAAAAATTTCCAAATCTCCTCACGCGTTTCAACAAAAACGCGTCCTATCCATCCGGAGTCCATGCGCGTGCATGGATGAAAAAAAAACTCCTACACGTATCCAGCTGTTATAGTTTTTCTTATTATATAACAATAAAAACTCTTACGTGCAACCGTGTCTGGTTCAATACTCGATGGCTAAGTCTTATGGATCCAGCTGTTAATTTTTTTATTTATATTTTTTGAGTTAATATTTTTGTTAGATAGTAGCATTAGCACGGATATTAAGACTACTCGAAATAAATATATAAGATAAACGAATTATTGAAAACAAAATAAATTCATTTTGAATTAATATTAATATTAATGACGACAAATAAGAAACTTTAACTTTTAATATTAATATATTATTTTATTAAATTAATATTTTTTTAAAACGGTAATATTAGCACAATATCGAAACTAGTATTAGTAAAAATTAAAAGAGTTAGTAAAAATTATTATATTTTAAAAGGAAGGTAGTAGTTGAGATTGTTGTATGTTACATCTGACCTTCTGCATTAACATTCCCTCGTGACAAATGACCAGCTAGGATACGATAGCAAAGAATATTATTAATTACATACATCTTATCTTTTTCAATTTTTTTAATTCCCGTGCACACATTCAAATGAGTTATAAAATGAAATGAATAGAGTATCTTTAATTAGTTATTAAAAATGAAATATATCTGTTGCTACATCTTTTTTATTGTGTGTATATATATATATTATGTGAGTATATATTTTAAACACGTTCAGAAGCCTAAAAGTAGCTGCAGCGACTATGACAGTACCACAGTAGTTTTTTTAATTGTGCTATAGTAGTAAAATATTAAACGACTGCTACGACAGCTGCTCATCCGAACACACATAATCTCCATCAAGTTCGCTTTAGAGTCTTCGAAAATGCAGAGCTGGCACTGAGTTGGTGTCTGCACCCCTTGAATTTGACCGGCATCCGATTTATGAACAGTGAGTGCATTTTTCAGTTCTCCATGAGACTGAGGTGCTGTGGTGAAGCCTATGATTTGGCGTGACTGCATATCTTCTGAACTCGTGCATACTGTGGTTAGTGGATATTGGTTAGATGTTGAGCAGAGAGCTGGGAGCAGAATACGGCTCAAGTAAGTAAGATGCTTTTTCTATCTGGTTCCTGCTATTAGTCGCTAACAGCCTAACATTAGCATCATCAGTCATGATCATTTTCAGTAAACTAATCATTCCCTGGTTTCTTCACCTTGAATCATGACGCGCCTACTGGTTTTCTCGAGGTAAAGGTTCCAGAAACCGTGGGAAGAGACAGCTGGCACGCCAATTATGAAGTTGATAAACTGCGGCCATCGTTTTCAGCTTGGAGGCCTGGTCCATTCGGATGGATGGGGCCGAACTAAAGAAAATTTTTCTGTTTTTTGTGTTTTTTTTATAAAATTATATTGATTTTTTGAATTTTTTTAAAATTTCTGTAAAATTTCTACATTTCAAAAGCCTAAAAATGATTTGCCGTGCTTGCTCGTGACAGGACGAGAGACGTGAAGGTTCGAAAGAGGGGGCGGGTCAAGAATTGCAGACATGAACAGGTAAAGAGCTCTGATCTTTCTTTTCTTTTCTTTTCTTTTGGTTTTTTAGAAAAGAACTGGTAAAGGATGAGGTAGGTCACTTGGAAAACGCATGCCGTTTCTGTGAAAGAAAAGTTGCATATATTACTATATGTATCTATTTTTTTAAAGAAAATTTCACAAAAATTATAACTAGTTTGTTAAAATTATCACAAAACTACATATTTAACACACAATTTCAGAAAATTACGGATTTAGTCCATCAATGTATCACAAAACTACTACAAATTTAAAGAAGTATCTCATAAAACTATATATTTTGTGAGTGATGTATCACAAAACTATAAATTTTGTGATTTTTTAAATCTATAGTTTTATGATACAATTATTTAAATATGTAGTTTTATGATACATAAATGCACTAAATCTGTAGTTTTGTGAAATATTTTCTTAAATCTGTAGTATTATGATAGTTTTGACAAACTAGTTGTAGTTTTATGAAATTTACTTATTTTTTTAATTTTATAGAGAAAAAGGTCTGCTGAGTGATTTTTTTTTTTTTTGAGAAAGTCTGCTGAGTGATTTGAGAGAGAATAACACCACTAATGGGAAGTTGAACATGTTACATCCATATCCATTTCGCGTTTGCGTGTAACCACATTGGCCGCACTCACCGATCTGTATAATAATCCTACTACTACATCCGTACTGCCAATCACTTAGCACCCGTCCGCATCAGGAAAATCACGAGCGGCGACATGAAGCGCTTCCAAAACTGCACACGTGTGGCTGTGGATCTGCAGATGTCAAGGGCGCGGAAATGCGCACGGCTCGCCCTCCTCCTCGATCCATATGGCGCGCTCGGCGGCCGCTTGACACGGTCCGGTTCAACGAGCGTCGAGCACGGTGAGGTGATAACGTTCTTTAGCCGGAGCGTTCCTTTCGTGGATCACGCCCGAAGCGTAATGGCGCGCTCCGGGCGCGGGCATGCGTGCGGGTGGACGCTGCTGATGCATGACGTGGATAAGCGTAACGCGCGCGCACGGGTGATCGCAGGTTTCACCGTCTGACTAAGTGATACTGACTTTTTTTCTTTTGTATAAGCGAATTTTCTCAACATCAGCTACAGTAAATGTCATCTGAGAGTCGTTGGATTTGACAGATTGAAACTCAAATCTATTTTGATTTGAATTCATAAATTACATTTACTGAAAGACTTATTCGTCATACATTCAGTTTTCACCACTAACTGCATATAATGCTGATCTTTTCTTTTCTTTTCTTTTCTCCTCCTTCGTCCTGCCGCAGCGACACGCGTCCATGGGCATGCACGCACGTCGCCGTCGCCGTCGTGCCCCCTCCAGGAGCGCGGGCGACCCCGCCGCGAACTGAAAGCCGTCGAGCCCCGGGCTCGCTGGCTCCCCGGCTTTGAGTTGCGCGCGCTCACCAGTTGGGTCGCGACACGGTGGCGTCTCGCCGGTGCGGGTAGGCGAGAAGGTGCTATAGCGGTAGCGCCCGTGGAAAATGGACGGGAAGGTGCGGCGCGGAGCAGGGCACGAGCATATGCCGTTCCCGGGACTGGTCGTGTCGTGGTGTCCTGGGGTGTGGTGCGCGTGTTGGCATGGCGAACCAGATACCCCACCACACAGCGCCGCAAAGCCATTGAGGATTGAGCTGCCCAGAAGAACCGGGAATATCCTTGGAATAGCCATTTCCCGCTTCTATAAACTTCTAAACTTGCTGTATTGCTTCATTTTTTTTAATGAATAGCAATGCTCATGCCTCTTTAAAAAAGATTACACAGCTTTCCATGTAACGTTGCAGCTGAATTATGTTAAGGACAGATAAACAAAGTGTCTAGAAATGATAGGCCGTAACTTCACATCCGTGGACGTGCCATGATTACAAATTGAGAGCTACTGTTAGCCGGGATAAGCTTGAGGTCTAGTGTAGCGAGCAGGGTGACTACTACCGAGCATATAGCGAAGAAGCAGATCATTCCAGCGGCACGTGACCATGAAAGAGGTGTTTTTGTCCGCTGATGATTTCAAAAAGAGCAGGACGGGAGCCATGCCAAGGAACAAGGGGGCAAGCTCCAGGATCGCAACAATTGATGATGGATAAGGTAGCTCATGGACATGTCACCGGTCAATCATTCCTCGTAGGATCCACTTGGCGCGCACCTCAAACCATACAAGTATCAGAGATTTTCTTTCCGACTAGTAGAGAGGAAACGTACGAGAAGTCACAAAGATATCCCCGATAAATGTCACAGATCTGTGGGTTCAGTTCCTCCAATACCCGGTCTTTTTCCGCGTCCCTGCTGAGTCTTCCTGCGTTCCAAAGGAGCTCTGAAAGTTTCAGTACTTGCGCAGAGCACCCCCAAGGATCGGCAACAGCGATCGGTCGATTACAGCTTCTATCGTGCCGGATCAGTGCGAAAACTAGAGAGAATCTATGCGCTTTTCTTTGTCCAAGATCACGACTGAACCGAGAATCTGATGCTCGAGTTTCTTTCTTGAACAAACACATTGCTGGTCAATCAATCAGCATCCCCCCTCCCACAGAAAAAAAAAAGGTTTCAGAATCTTTGCAGCATTTTTTTTCTTAGAAAACCACAAAACCTGTTCACTTTCATATGAACGCGGCACGAATTATTCGGCCACCATATATCCTGGACACCACAAACAATACATTTATCGCGTATGTACATGTCCTAAATCCTGCAGTGGATGCCCACAAGGGATAAAGCACAGTAGTCCTGCCCGTGTACGTATATACTCCCCCTTTAAGCCCCCACAGCTCCCAATTTGATCCTCCGTTGCCAGATAGTCCTGCACTCTCTGCGTCTTTAAGAAACGGACGACTGACGGGCGCCTAACTGGACCGGATTCTTGGTCTCATTGGACGCACTTGCATGTAGGACGTCATGGTCGGCCTACCTGTGAACGATGTGCTGTCCCTGATCTAGGGTTCCTCATGCTTGGCAGTTGGCACCGACAGATCAAGCTGGCCTCGTCCTTCCCTTTGCGTCGGTAGGCCAAACTTTGCTAATTGGATGTGTCGAATGGCAGGAGGTACGTTCTTGGCGTCGGGATAACAGTGTACCCGCGCGTTTAGATTAGTGCAGCTGCGGAATCTGGTTTATGTGATTTTGTAATTCGATGAATCCAGAGAGCTTTTGTTAAAAGAAAAAATAGAAACAGAAAGTTAATTGGTCAATAAAGCAGCAGCTGTAGAACCATCGACTTATATCTTTTTCCCAATTGGCATGCACAAATCTGGTCATCTCCCTGGGTGAGTGCCTTCGCGCCACGTCTCTTACTACTTAAAGGACGCCGCGCCGTTTCAGTATTTAAACCTGGCCATCGCTTCATTTTCTCGATCTACCACTTCCCTCTGCCACCTCCGATCCGTTGCTGCTCTAAGAGGTAACCAGCCTCTTGCCACTTCCCTCTCCTTTCTCTGTCCTCAAATACGCCTCGTCTCTGAATGAAGTTCGTATCCTGATTTATGCGTTATCTCTGTTGCATAAAGGTTCCAGAGCAGCAGTTGCAGTTGGCACAGCAGAGCGGAGGGGGTTGAAACAGGCAATGGAGCAGGACCTGCACCAGCAGCCGATGGAGCTTCCGCCGGGCTTCCGCTTCCACCCAACGGACGAGGAGCTAATCACCCACTACCTGGCCAGGAAGGTCGCCGACTCCCGGTTCGCGGCGCTCGCCGTCGGTGAGGCCGACCTCAACAAGAGCGAGCCCTGGGAGCTGCCATGTAAGCGCCTTCCTTCCACCTGATCGATCTCTTCACAAACGCACGAGCTGCTTCGATCTAAAGGTGTACGTACGCTCGATCGTATTCTCTCTCGCGCAGCCCTGGCGAAGATGGGGGAGAAGGAGTGGTACTTCTTCTGCCTCAAGGACCGCAAGTACCCGACGGGGCTGCGGACGAACAGGGCCACGGTGGCCGGGTACTGGAAGGCCACGGGCAAGGACAAGGACATCTTCAGGGGCAAGGCGCTCGTCGGCTCCAAGAAGACGCTCGTCTTCTACACGGGGCGGGCGCCCAAGGGCGAGAAGTCCGGCTGGGTCATGCACGAGTACCGCCTCCACGGCAAGCTCGTCAACGGCGTCCCCAAGGTCGGCTCCAAGGTTGGGGTTTTCTTCTTCTTGATTTGCCATGCCAATCCCTGTGGCTAATTCGCTCAGATCAACAGGTTGATCGATCACGTCTTGTTTTAATTTGTTCCGTGTTTTTGTTGCAGAACGAGTGGGTGCTGTGCCGGGTGTACAAGAAGAGCCTAGCGGGATTGGTACCACCACCGGCAGCAGCCAAGAAGGGCACCGGCGAGATGGCCAGGACGGACGACATGGTCCTAGCTCACCTCCCCCGGCTGATGCACATGTCCGGCGGCGCCACCGTGAACCCAGCGGCGACACACGTGACCTGCTTCTCCGACGCGCTGAAGGGCCAATTCTTCAACCACGCGGTACCACAAACCATCGCCACCGCCAACAACGGCACGGACCATCTCGGCCTCGCCTCATCCCCGTTCTTCGCGCAGTACGGGCAGGGCGTGAGCCTGGTGCAACTGCTCGAGAGCAACGGGTACGACGTCGGCCTCGCCGCCGACGCGGGCATGCTGCCGGGGCTGAGCGCGTCACAGGACACCGGGCTCACGTCCGACGTGAACCCCGAGACCTCGTCTTCCTCCGGCCAGAAATTCGACCATCAGGACCAGCTCTGGGGCTTCTGACGAGCGTCGTTCACACTCCTAGCTACGTTAACGGCGGCGAGCATCAGTGCTGTAAATAAACCTGTGAGACCGATCGATGCCAGCCTCGATCCATTATTTGTCCATGTGATTGTAGATTGTTAGGCGATTGGGGGTGTAATTAATTAGAAGTTCTCTGTAATCACGATTTGGTACAATATTCCACGGGTCGATATCATCATCATCATCAAGCTAGGAATCGATCGCTACAATTACTAGCAGTAGCTAGCTAGTTAGTTAGGCTTAACTAGTTCTTTGGAAAAAAGTGAGTGGTGTGATCTCATCCTGAACGTACCTAAAAGTTTGACCTGTTATGATACCAGTAGTAGCCATAGTAGTAGGAGTCCTCTCTAATCCTGAATTAAAAGCTCGGTTTGCTCCAGCCTCCAGCAAACTTGCACATCGTCACGTCGCTTGCTTCCCTGTGGCCCACGACTAGAATACCCCAACAGTGATACGCACAAGCCACCTGCTCGCACAGGAACAGTGAAGACGAACACACGGAGCAAAGGCAGGACGGCATGCATAAGAACACGAGCAGTGCGGTTGGCACAACAGAGCAGTTGCCGTTGGCCCAAATGATACCGGCAGGATGATGAACGAGCTGCTAGCTAAGCCTCCTCATCGTGTCAGTGTTGCTCCACACGATGCCGCCGGCGACGGCCCGGCCCCCACGGCGAGCGCGGATTGATCACGGCGGCGCGGGGCCCGAGCGAGCCGTGTCGCCGTCAGTCGGAACGACCCCTGGTGGCGCCGGCTCGCGAAAGAATTGACGTCGCGGCAGTAAAAGGGGCGATTAGGCCAACTAATCCGATCAGCGCCATCGACGACGACAGCAATGGAGGAGAGCCCGCCAGTGGCGCCGGGCCACCTGCAGCAGCCCGGTTTTAAAAAAAATCTGGGATCGCAGTTTGGTTTATTAGTGTGTCTCTTATCTCCGGGACATCTTCGCCTCTGGAAACTGGAATTCGGCTCCGCTGCCGTCGATTATTAAAGGTTTGGAGCAGGGACTATCCGGATCCATGGCTAGTCCTCGATCAGATGGTCAGATTGTGCTCGCAGATTCGTTCCATAACGCATAGGATCAGCGTGCCGGTGTTTCCTTTGACCAAAGAAAATAATTTGGATCAGCTACTTTCTGAGTGATTATCCGAGCGTTCGTATCGTTCCGTTTCATATGGCCGGAATAATACCGGACGGGAGAAATAACTGATCCTCTGTTTCAGACTCTCAGTGCCCCGAAAACAGGCGCCGATCCGGAAGCTTGCGGCTTTTGCCCAGAACGAAAACGGAAAGGTGAGGTTTGCACGTCGAAGCCACCACCGGCTGTTGGCCTCAGAGACGAGATGCCGTTCCTTTCTGAAAGCGGAAACCGTAGCTGTAGGGGCAGAGGTCCGTCCGTTCTCTCGTGGCTCTCGAGCGGGTGTCTGTCACCACTAATACATCAGCGTCGCTGCCTCGCTGGTCTGGCTCCTACAGGCTACAGTGATCGCCTCGAGAGGCCTTGTTCATCACGACGATTATACGGCGGTGGGTGGTCCATGATCGATCTGTTCATCTCAGTCAACAGGAGCAAGTATTATTAATGGGTGAGGAGAAGTCATGAGATGAAAGGTAAAGATTGGTTGTCGGCCACATGCACACCATGCCTTCTTGTATAGGTATATCACCGTTAATTTTTAACATTAACTTTGTTTATTTATTTTATTAAAAAGTTATAAATATTATATAATTTATTATAATTTAGTTTATTATTGAAGTTATCTAAATCACAACTTACTTTTTTTTTAGATTTAATTTTTAAAATAAAATAAATGATCAAAATTAATGTTAAAAATTAACATTAATTTAAAAACGAATGTAAGTATATTTTTAGACTCGCAACAGTGGCAAGGATGTCACGGAGATGAGTTGATTATCACGCGGTGAAATGGGGTTGGGTAGCTAGTAAAGAAAAAAAGAGAGCAGACGCAAGACCACCACCGCCCCCCCCCCAATCACTGCCTATAGGGCCCCCCTACAAGAATAATCGGCGGGCGCGGCGAGCCGATCGAAGGGTGGGGCCAGCCCCGCACATACGTGCCGGCTTAAAGAATCCGCTTATGTTGGGTAGCGCTCTTTTCTGCATCGATGGTGAGAAGGCTCATATCCGGGTGTGGATGTTTAACGTAAAAAAAAATGCGTACCAGTCGGCACGTCATTTTTTTCGTGCTGAAAAAAATGCAACGGGAAGATGAACGGAACAGCAGATCAAAGCTGCGGCCCATCACGACTTTTCGCGCTTACTGGAGGCCCATTATGGGAGGGAAGGAAAAAAAAAAAAAAGAGAGGATCCGGTTGGATCGGGAATTTGAACCCGACGTGAATCGAACACGCAACCTTCTGATCTGGAGTCAGACGCGCTACCATTGCGCCACGGATCCGACGGTGCTAGATGGAAAAGGTAGTTTTTTGTTATACAAAATATTTCCTCAGGCTGCCGCAGCATTGGCCCGGAGATCGGCCCCGTGCCACCCCAACGGGGCCCACCACCAGCCCACCGGGGGGATCGACATCCCCTCCTGTTGAGTAAAACGGCAGAGGGGACTGTAGCACAGCATTAAGAAGGGTTTTGAACTGTTGGATAAAAAACGGATGAATCAGATCAATCGCTACAAGGAAAAGTGAATAGTAATTTTTATGACAACAGTATTCTCTAGTACTGTTGTTACAGTAAAATGCTACAGTATTACTTCAGGTAACAGTTTACCTCTCGCATATTTTACTGTTCATCGTGGGAGTACTCTGAAATTTTTCCCGAAAACGGATCCCACCGGGGGTGATACTGCAAGGCAAGCAGAGCTGCGCGGCTGCGCCCCGCACGACGCGCGCGCAAAGGGTGCCATGATGACAGTGGACCAGACTGTCCGGCCCCGCACTTCCCACGTCGTGTCGGCCTCGATCCAAAGATCGACCCGCCGGCGCGGTGTGGCCGGGTAACCACGTGCGACATGGTGGTGGGACACGCGCCGCGTCGCGATTGGGCCGCGGGCACCCGGCGGCGGCCCATTTATAGAAGCCAGCTGTGGGCGCCCCCGGTTTCGTTCGCCCTGCATCCGCCGCACGCACCCAAGCTTCGAACGCCGGAGCGCGAGGAGGACGCACGCAGAGGTACCTACCGGTCTCTCTGCTCCCCGCCCCTCCTCCTCCTGCCCGATTGGTTGCCTAATTCGGTAGGGAGTAGTTGATACTGGTCGCCCCTTGTGTTCCGTGGCGCTTTGTGCGGTTTCTTCGCTGGATTCAGAGCTCGAGTTCTGGTCTGCCCCAGTATTCGTGGGCGGTTTACTGGTACTACTAGCTTTGGAACGAGTAGTCGAGTGAGATAGGGTGTTCATGATACGGACACTGTAACGGTGTAACCCGTGTTCGTGTTAAAATTGCTTTGATTTTGGCATCGGTATCTTTTCTATTGTTGGAAATTTGCGGTGCTTCTTTAGCTGTTTCGTGTTGATCTGTCGATCTGTTCAGATCTGACACCTCGCAAGGTTAGATGTCGTGCTATAAGTTTCGGCACATGGAGCATAAAGAATTTTGAGGTTTTTCTAGCATCTAGGTTCCCGTAAAGGGTTGTAAATTGGCAGGACAATGTGATTTATCCCTGTCTTAGGTGGCTATAAAATCGTCTCGTTTTAAGCTTGGAGTTTTGCAACCGGTAGTAATTTCGAAATATTATAGTAGTGTTTCTGAATCTTTTTATCTGTTTCTGTCGCATATTAGCCGTGTTGCTTTGTTGTTCCTCGATGCTAATAATTCGGCAGGGTGGTCTTACAGCTTGTCTTAATCCTGCAGATTTGGCACCATAAGTTTTAGAGATTGAATTTTCAGATGGCATCAGCGGAGCTTTCCCGTGAGGAGAATGTGTACATGGCCAAGCTCGCCGAGCAGGCTGAGAGGTACGAGGAGATGGTTGAGTACATGGAGAAGGTGGCCAAGACGGTTGACTCCGAGGAGCTCACCGTGGAGGAGCGCAACCTCCTATCTGTTGCATACAAGAATGTGATTGGAGCCCGCCGTGCCTCGTGGCGCATCATCTCCTCCATCGAGCAGAAGGAGGAGGGCCGTGGCAATGAGGACCGTGTAACACTCATCAAGGACTACCGTGGAAAGATCGAGACTGAGCTCACCAAGATCTGCGATGGCATCCTCAAGCTGCTCGAATCGCACCTTGTTCCCTCTTCCACCGCTCCTGAGTCCAAGGTCTTCTACCTTAAGATGAAGGGTGATTACTACAGGTAATATGATACCATGTGTGACTTTTGTGGTTGTTATGCAAATTGTGATTTTCTTTGCCTGAATCAGTTGTGATAATTACTTAATTAGATACCTCGCCGAGTTCAAGAGTGGCACTGAGAGAAAGGATGCTGCTGAGAATACCATGGTGGCATACAAGGCTGCGCAGGTCAATATACCTTTTTTAGTCTCACGATGTTAGTCAAATTTTGTTGGCCAACCATACATATTGTATTTTATACTGACAAACATTGTTTTGTTTTGCAATCAGGATATTGCTTTGGCTGAGCTACCGCCAACACACCCGATTAGGCTTGGACTGGCACTTAACTTCTCAGTGTTCTACTATGAGATTCTGAACTCACCTGATCGTGCTTGCAGCCTTGCAAAGCAGGTTAGTTTTTCTGCATCGCAACTCTGTTAATGTGTTATCTCTTGGGATGTGCAATGTATGGCTATCGATCTCATCACAATGTGATGATTGCAGAATGGCTTACAAAAGATATCTTCTTTTCTGATAGTAAGGAACTGGATTTTAGTTTGTAGACACACGATTCATTATTTATTGCTTTAGTAGTTTATATCTTCCACCTTATGTATTTACATTCATTATAGATCAGAACAGGAAAAAAATTATCAGGTTACCTGTATTTGTTTTTTTTTAAAAAAAATTATTAAACTATAGGCCTCAATGCCTTATACCCTGCATACTTAACCCCACAGTAGCTCAATATTTGGCGTATTTTGCCATTTATAGAGTATATAAACTCGTGGATACGGATTATGACAACCACAGAAATAGATACTATCTTTTGCTTTTAGTTGTTGTACCAGCAGGCATAATTTTCTTGGTACTCTACCTTTCATGTGTGATGCATCATTTATGATGGGGACATGTAACCTAACTTTTTGGTTCCATATTATTCTATCTTTGAGTTATAGAAATTAAAATGAATCAATATGTTGGGAGACATATTTGAGTTGTTAGTCAACTGTAATAGTGAGTGTGGCCATGAGAGAAGGATCCTTCTGCCCTAGTGGCAGACCTAACCCTCCTTTGTTTTATCCCTATAAGTTGACCCTTGGTTTGTATCTTTGACACGAACTCAAATCTGTCGTATTGCTTTCATGCAAGTACATGAGCATCAAACCTGACATTAGGAGAACAAAGATTGATTATCTTTGGTTATTGAAATTTCTGGTTTCAATCTACACTTTTTATTAAAAAAAAACAAGAGTTAATTCTTCTCCATACCATAAATTCAGGTATTTGGCTTTGTGGGACTGTACCTGATCGACTTTGTTTCTTGGAGTAAAACTTTAGGATTTTGTTGTTACTAATGGCACTGTGCCTGACCGTTTTAATAATAAGCTTAGCCCACACTCTTGAATGATTTTATCCTGTCTCGTGAACTTTTCTAGTCTTCATTTCAGTTTCTCTTTACTGAGACAATTGGCACACGACATCATGCTGATGGTTCCCTTCTTTGCTATTGACAGGCTTTTGATGAGGCCATCTCAGAGCTGGACACCCTGAGCGAGGAGTCCTACAAGGACAGCACCTTGATCATGCAACTCCTCCGTGATAATTTGACCCTCTGGACTTCAGACATCTCGGTAATCTTCAATTTCTATGAAGCATTAAATTTTGCTCGTATCCATAAATCATCATGATTCATGAACCTTTAAATTCGATGTTCTTGGCTTCAGGAGGACACTGCGGAAGAGATCCGGGAGGCGGCACCCAAGTCCGGTGAGGAGCAGTAAATCAGGCGTCACGTGCCCTAGAAACTACTCCCTCCGTCCTCAAATATAAGCATTTCTGAGTTCAGTCAAAGTCAAAATTTATCAACTTTGACTAATAATATTTATAAATTTAAATAATTTTTTATATAAAAAATTACATATTATGAAAGTATGTTTCATGAAGAATCTAGTAACATAATTTATATATGATAAAACATTATTAATTTTATATTATTAATGGTCAAAGTTAAAGAAGTTTGACTTTCACTAAATCCAGAAATGCTTATATTTAAGGACGGAGGTAGTAGTAGCTATTGTTTTGCTGCTGTCTAATGACACTGCAATGTGATCTGGACTCTGGTTTCTTCGGTGCGGAGCTTTAGCCGTTGTATGATTGTTGTCAGGAGGATTTGGGGTTCCCCGTATGTGATGTTGCCGGGCGAGACCCAGACTGGCCCGGCTGGGGGGACGCCTCGTGAACTTGGTGTCACTCTGTATTTTGGCTTTGCTTTTTTATCTCTGTTTATTATTATGTGTTATCATGCGTCAGTTGCTACTCTCTGCTCTCCAAATTCGACCCGCCTCAGTGGTAAAGGTTGTCTTGGCCTGATGAAATAATTTTGAGTTTCATCGACCCTTAACTACTGTTCAGAAAGCGGATGCTTAGCTGACCGAGGAGAGTACGGTCAGTGACTCAGTTGAATAGCAATAGCACCATATCACTCTCAGGCAACACCACGGACTTTTACAAGCGAGAAATTTGGGTGCGCTGCAAAGGTAAAAAGATTATTGGAGAGGATTTGAATGTCACCAGCCTGAAAGTAACTACGATGTATTATTGGAGATTAAATATCTGCAGACTTGGTCACGCTGCTCTGAAAGTATACACAACGGCAGCCCTGAGACTGCTGTAAGCCAAGTTACATGCTTGTAGAGAAGCGATCATTTGCCTCTAGCATCCAAACATCTAACACAAGTTCTGTTCAAAAATACATTTGCAATGCATCTACACTGATAGGGGAAAACAGACTCATCTTGGAGAGCCGAGTGGCTCGACAGCAGTTCTGAAAAGAAGAACGTAGACCTTATCAACAGAGAAGTACAAGAAACCTCCGAGGGAATGAGTAACATAGGAACCAAAGCTTGTGCCAACAATGCAGTGCCAAGCAGGCCCATATGTTGTGTCGAAATCCTAAGATCAAACAAGGAATTAGACAGATATCATGAATATTGGGATTGAAGAACACAAGGATGAAAAGTTCCTTGACACTTCAACCAAGCATAATAACAATCCATATGGCATGTTACAACATATCAATAAAAACTGAGTCCCCAGAACATTGATACTTGACATGCATTAGAAATTAAGAGGTACTTGGGGGAACTTCACAAGATTCAGTTCAATTTCATAGGAAAAAAATACAGAAATAGAAAAATTATCCATTCCAAATGGGGCATAAATTGGTGGCCGCCTGAAGCTGTGTTTGTTCATAGTAGAAATATTTCTCAGCTTCTCCTCATGAATCATAACTACTACGCTAACACCACATATGGTGCAGACAAGGATTAAGGACAGATCAAGATAGAAATTCAAGCTAAAAGAAAAGCAAAAAAAAAAAGGGGAGGGGGGGGGGTGCGAATCCAATCAAGTAATCACTCTGATTTTAAAATATTAACACCGTTGACTTCTATCACTAACTTTGACCATTCGTACAAACCTCCGTTTACAATACTTGACAATTTTGACTTTTTTACCAACTGTTTTACCGCTCGTCTTTTCTAAAAAATTTTAACATATAGATATAAAAAATATACATTCTCAAAGTATATACGATGATAAATCTTATGATAAGTTAATAAATTAAATATTTTAAAAGTTATAATTAGTCAAAGCATGACCAGTAAAAGTCAAAATTGACAAGTATTTGTAAACGGAGGTTTGCATAATTTTTTTTAAAAAAGTTCAAGTGTGTAAAGTTCCATCTCGCTTATTGGAACAATTTGAATACACTGATCTGGCAATAATAAGGATCAACGTAGCATTTGCATCAAACTTGATTCCCATGTCCTAAATAATGAACACTACAGGCTACTTAAGCAGAAACAAGCTCTAGATCTCACAGCAAGTCGAGTTCAAAACGTGCTATCCCCTTTTGACATGACGACCGAGCCATTTGATTAGGTGAGCACAAATACACAACGAACATTTCATCATCATAGAGAAAAAAAAAAAGACACGATCGGTATGTTTTGTTCATCGGATCAGAAGGTATACCTTCTTGAGCGCGAGCGCGAGGCGCTTGCTTTCCAGCTTGGGCATGGCGGCGACGGCCTCCGCGGCGATCCGGACGGCGCGCCGCTGCAGCGGGAGAGGCATGTCCGCCGCTCGCACCCGCACCGTCACCTTCCGCTCCTCCGCCTTCCCGCCCTCCTCCCCCTTGGTCCTCTTCTTCCCGTCCGCCGCCTCGGCAGCGCCTCCCTTGCCCTCCCCGGCTCCGGGCTCCTTCAGCTTCGGCTCCTCCTCCTCTGTCTCCGGCATCAGAGGCGGGTCGGCGAGCCTGGTGCGGCTGACGAGCGAGCTGAGGTAGCGGCTGCGCCGCTCGAGCTCCTCGAACGCGGGGTCCATGGCGCTGCTCCGGCGAGGAAGGAATGGGCCGCTAGCTTCTCACTCGGCACTCTAAGCTGCGGCGGTTGTTGTAAGAGGTGGCCTCGCTGGATCGAAGGAGGCCGAGGCCAGAAGAGAGTGGGAGGAGAGCGGTGGTCGGCTGGCTTTGGGTTTTCGTTGGGGTTTGGCGGCCGTCTTGGTGGGTGCGTCAGTGTTGGTTGCTGCTCCTGGAATTCGTGGGAGCAGCTTTTGAGAGCAGGCGCCCTCTTTTATTTCCCAAACTACTCCTACAACAAAGCTTGCTCTGCATGTCTGGGCCTCGTGCAAGTTGCAACTCAATTTGGCGCCTCAAGATCTGGCCACAATCTTGCGTCACCAAAGCGAGCCTATCATGTTCTTGGAGTACAACCTGATCCAGGGATTCCAAGCCTCCTGGTGCGGCTCTGTGGCCGTGGCTCCAGCTCCAGCTCCAGCGTGACACGAGACGCCTAGAGCAAGTAGACTCCACCGCAGCGGCACGTGGTCCCCGCCACACCTCACTATCCGTTTGATTTGGCCCCGCGTTTGACGAACTGTCGGCCGAGCCGCTGGCCACCTCGCACCGCGCCACCGCCGCCCGCCCATTTCGCGGATCGAAGAAAACGGCACGCCTCTCCGCGGATCGCACGGGCACGGACCGGCGGACATGGGCCAAACTGCGGGATTTTTAATTATTTACCGTCCAGTTCAAGCGTGTTCACAGAATTAACATTAAATTCGAAAGCCTTAAATTTTTTACCATCAAACGCATAAATTATTCATAATCGTGCTATTTTTTCATCATGTAGCCATCTAATACAAAATTAGTTACTAATTATTAGATTCCGATGTATTTATCAGTCTAATATATCCCTGTTGCACCGCACTCTTATTCGAGGAGCACCCGACGGGCCAGTCCGAAAGCGCCCTCTTCCTCGCTGCTCCATCATCGCCACCGCCGCCACCATCATTGCCATCGCCCTCTCCATCCTTCTGAGATCCCCTGACCACGCCACCGCGGCCACCAGCATGTCTCGATCCGCTTCAAACGATTGTAGCAGGCAGACCAAATGGTCCAAGCAGATGAAGCAGTCACCGGTGCCCGCGACTGGGTTATTGTTGATTCTTTGTCCCGGTTGCAAGATGTTAGCTGATTGAGCTCGTCATCAAGGAAGGTCCACACAACGAGAAAATGTTCTCCACCGCTGTGGCCGCACCGTTCCAAAGCCAGGGATGACAAGCTCAATCGCCGGTGGGTTCTGTCCAACCCTAGCTGCGGAGGGAGCCAGAGGACGATGAAAATGAGGACCTCCACACTCAGGGCGCAACCTAATGAAATAGGCAAGAGTACTTTGGTCATTTTACAGTGAAATAGCACTATTATGAGCAATTCATATATTCGATGATAAAAAATTGAAGGCCTCTAAACTTAAATGTCAATTTTGTGAAGCCGCTCGAACTGGATGTTAATAATTAAAAATCCCGCCAAACTGCCCATTGCGCGTGTTACGACGAGACGAGCAACGTGCCCCGCCCGGCCGCCCCTCGGTACAGGCGTGGTTCCGGGAGTGCAAAAACGTCTCCATCAGATCGCTGGTTCTCCGCGGGAGATGACAGCGACGCTGCGGTAGCCTGGAGAAACCTGGGTGCTGCTACTGCTGAATGGTAGGAGCATGGCACAGAATTAGGTACCAGCCAATGAAATGCATCTCTGACGGATTACTGATGGAAGACGAATGTTGCCATCTTATTCAAAGCAGTGGAAACACGTCCGAAATATGATTGAACACTAATAGTGTCCTTTCGTGGAAAATCCATATTATTAGCATCATTCATGATGAAACAACAAGGGGCTAAACAGACGATTGGTGACCACAAATACAAATAGTGGACTCTGGAGAACAAAATGGAATTATATTTGGCATTAAGGGGAAGCAGAAACCCTCAAATGAACTATTAATACTCCGTCGCTGGGCTGCTGGAACTTGTAGCAGACCGATCCTACCTGCAGCACAAAACAAATAGCCAACGGTGCCTGGCAGCTGGCACTTGAGAAATGCAAACTTGCCAGTAACGAGGCAGATAATTCATACAGAACAAAGATTAGTATATGAAACATTTGAAATCGAAACAACACGCTGTAATATTGATGAACCAACTAGTGATCACAATCGCAACAGTCGGTACCAATCACAAATCAACGATGAAGCAGTAAGATGGAAGGGTAGAGCACGTATGTGACTACTCAGTAGTAGTAATCAACAATTATGCACTGCATGGGCTATGCTAGGCTACAACAGCAATTACTCTGCATCATGCAGTTGCTAAAGGCCTCCATTGGAACGCAGGATTTTCTCTCAGGAATCTCACAGAAAATTCACAGGAATCAGTGCAATTTCACAAAGAAAACACAGGACACAGGAAAAATTCCCGTGTTCCAAAGGAGGCCTAAATTATTTACCTATTTACTGGCAGAACATACTATCTGCCGGTCACTACAGATTACAACTATTGCAAACTCAGGATAGTCATAGAGCATAAGTCAGCAACCACCCGTCACACAAGTTCCACCGACCACCGCAACTGGCCAGGTTCAGTACAGGTTACTACATTGCCAATGGCAAATGGTACAATCAAAGTAAGGCACAACAAAAAGTTACCAGCAATTATGATACGAGGGTATTCAGGAATCAGTAACTGCCCTACTGGAGCCTCATATATCAAGAAAAGGCCCTTATATGTTAAGCACAAGTGGCCAGACAGAATCGAAGTGGCCAAAGCTTCCTAGAGAAAGAGGAATGCAAGATCCTGAGAAATTAAAGCACCTAAGCAACAACAGTCATAGTTCATGAACATAGCATATCACAAGAAAGGTAATCAATCAACCGGTCACAGCAGCAACAAAACATTTAGATTTTTAGTAAGTCCTACAAAGGTGTCAAAGAGCTGTATGCACCGACTATTGCCAAACTAGTTTAGAACAAATATTAAACATTATCCTGCAAACAAGGCACAATGCTATTAAAAGAGACAATACATGATAGTTGAAAACAAAACCATATAAGAATGTTAATGACAAGGCATCATGCAGGAAAAATACCTGATAGGTACTAACAGAAATCTAACATTTCTGTAAGGTAAGCCAGCACTGAAGTTAAAAGGATAATCCCAAAATGATGCGTAATCATAATGCACAGTCAACAACAAAGAGAAAGTTTTGTCCCTCCTAGGTTGCTTCATGTTTTGTTCACAAAACAACTGCCAACCTAGAATGTGCTACACAATTACTATGACAGCTTCGTATCAGGAAAAGACCCTTATAAGTTACGCACATGACTGAATTAAAAAAATCGACATGACCACATTTTCCAAGGGGTAGAGGTATGCATAGATCATAACAGACAACGCACAGAAGCCAGAAACAGTCAGCAGTTCATGAACATAGCCTAGCAAGAAAGGCAACCAATCAACCGATGACTGTAGCAACAAAACATTTAGATTTTTCATAAAACCTAGTACCAAGATGTCAAAGAGATGTACACACAAACCAAGGCCAAATTAGTGTGCTTTAGATCACGTGTTAAACAGCATCCTGCAAACAAAGGCACAATGCAATTAGAAGAGATATAAACTGAAGTTGAAAACAAAATCATCTAAGAGAATGCATCATGCCGAAACCCAACAAATGTTAAATATGTCCAGATCCAGATCACTTGTTTGGATCACAAGGCTAGCACATTTAGTTGAAGACACTGAAACTTAACAAGCAAAGCTGCCGATATCCTTGTTCTGCGTAGTGCATATCACTGTTTCTTAGGCATAACAGAGACGGTGTTTTAAAGAACCTAATGATTAAAACAGAGTGGCGAATCACCGGCCAAATCCAGCAGCATTAAGACCAAGCAGCATCCTTCCATTGTCCCCAAAAGGCACATATGCCACATTTGGCGAGCGGGCCAGCTCCGCAGCTATCTCCTTGGCGGCCTCGATCCTCCTCAGCTCGATAAACCCTGTCCCAGCCGTCGCTGTGGCCTCAGAGATGAGCCGCGCGGACTCGCTCTCTCCCTCGGCGCGCACGATGGCCGCGCGCCTCTCCTGCTCCGCCTTGGCGACGAGGAACTTGGAGCGCTCGGCCTCCTGCTGCGCGACCTGCTTCTTCTCGACGGCCTGCGAGAACTCTATACCGTACGAGAGATGTGTTATGGCGACGTCGTCGAGGATGATGTTGAACTCGCGCGCGCGGCGGATGAGCGCGTCGCGGACGAGCGCGGAGACGTGCGGGCGCTCGGTGAGGAGCTGGTCGGCGTTGAACTGGGCGACGACGGCCTTGAGCACCTCGTTGCCGATGGACGGGAGCACCTTTTCGTCGTACTCGAGGCCGAGGGAGGTGAAGATGGTGGGGAGGTGCTCGACGTCGGGGCGCGAGAGGAGACGGAGCGTGAGGTTGACCATCTGCAGGTCCTTGGTGCCCGAGTTGGAGGAGAAGTTGTGCGGCCGCGTGCGGATGTCGAAGATGTACGGCTTCTGGAGCCACGGCACGAGGAAGTGCGTCCCCTCGGTGACCGTCTCCGGCAGCACCCCGCGGAACCGGTCGAAGATGACGGCGCGCTCGCCGCCGTCTACGGTGTAGAGCGACGCGGACAGGAGGGACGCCGCGGCGCCGAGCCCCGCCGCCGCCTTCGCGATGTTGGTCAGGAACGACACCGCAGCGGGTCCGCCGGCCATCGCGCCTTCCGGGGGAAGAGGGATTTCGGGAGCGCGGCGGCGCGGAGGGGCGCTAAACCCTAGTATAACGACGTGGGGAGAGCGCTGTGCCCAGGGCGGCGGCGGCACGGTGGGGGTGTGACCGTGTGAGTGGATTTTTTTTTTAAAATCGTGTGAGTGGATTTTTGGTGCGTTTTGCTTGGGGTTTCTTGCGCGTTGGATTGTCCATTTCTAGGATAAAGAAGGTGGGAAGTGGTGGGCTGGGTGCGTGACAAGTGGGGCTCGCTGCCTCTTTTGGGATTGCGCGAGCTGCGAGCACAGAAGAAAACTTTGTCCGAGCTTCGCATCGGGTTCGGCCGCTCCGGCGCGGCGCGGAGAATGGGCCGCTGTTTTTCTAACACGATGTGATGGGCCGAATGACCATTTGACCAATCGCCAGTTCGTCAATGCGCTCGTGGTGTGCATTTTCATCGTCCTTGCGAGCAGGCGTGTTGGTATTGTGGTCCAGTGGCAACACCGTTGCCGCCTACTGCAAAGGCGGGGAAACGGGCCGGCATCGGCTGGGCTGAAGATCTTTTTGAAACGAAGAGCCTGCCAACTCAACTGACAATCTATCATTTGATGAGGGACTGACGGGAGGGGCTGGAGTTGTGCTCGGCAAGTACACGAAGCGAAGGCCGGTAAGTTCCGGGGGATAACGTGAAGTTAGAAATCAGTTAAATTTCATAAAGAAAATGTAAAAAAAAAAAAAACTCCGTTCCAAATGAGACCAGGTCCGCTACCATGCTTCGTGTATCTTCCTCCTATGAAAGGATCAGTGTCCTTTTGTCGTACTCTCTTCGTTCTCAGTCACTTATCATTTTTTCACGAGTTTTTCTTTTTTATTTATTATTTTTATTTCTCAACGTATTTTTTTTTATTCTCAATGCATTTTTATCTTTATCTTTTTTCTTCTTATTTTCAGCACATCTCATCTTTTAAACTGTTTTTAATCTCTGTGTTTACACTTAAAACGACGAGTAAAATAGAACGGAGAGAGTACTAAAAAAATGTCAAGCTGCAACTAACACTGCGTCAATTGGTATCCGGTTGCTGCTATTCCACTCGGTCGCCTTGTTATGGAACGAGTCGTCTCAACTCTGAAGATTACAGATCATGCATCAGTAAGTAATTACATGTTGCATCAGGCATCAGCCATCATCAGGGTTTGTCCTAAGACCAATTCAACATCGGCAGGCACACACAGACCGGTAACGGAAAGAATCAACTCACCAAGAAGCGTCAAGAGATTCATGAGACTTCATCAAAGAATAACGCAGCACACGGTGACACCCTAGGACGAGAACGCAAGATGGAACAAAAAAGATTCTGAACCTTCCTTCCATACGAATTTACCGAATGATCACTACTCTGCTGCCTGACTGACGTCAGCACGACGCGGACGGACGGCGCGCTAGCTACCTCTGGCGGATCGGATCGACCCTGCGGGCCTCAGCGGGCGGTCGTCGGCCTCATCGTCCACGGACGCGCGTCGCCCCGCCCGCGCCGTCGACGCTGGCCCCGTGCGGCCGAGCTCCTCCATGCGCGCCACGACCTCCGGCATTGTGGGCCGCTGGTCCGGCGCTTCCGCGGTGCAATCCAAAGCCAGGCGCAGCGTCTCCACCATCGCCTCCTGGGCTTCCGGGCGCCGGAGCAGCTCCGCATCGAACACCTCGGACGTCCACTCCTCCCTCACCACGGACCGCGCCCACCGCGGGAGGTCCACGCCCTCGCCCTCACCGTGCGGCGCCGCGTGCGTCGGCGCCTTCCCCGTCAGCAGCTCCAGGAGCAGCACGCCGAAGCTGTACACGTCGCTCTTCTGCGACAGCTGGCGCGGGTCCGCCACCGCCTCCGGCGCGCGGTACCCCGCGACGCGGGTCGACGGGGCGAACGCGGGGCTGACGAGGTGCGCCACGCCGTGGTCGGCCACACGCGCGTCCACCGACCGGCTCAGGAGGATGTTCGAGGACTTGATGTTGCCGTGCGTTGCCGTGGAGCTCGTCGCGTGGATGTCCTCGAGGCCGCGCGCCGAGGCCAGCGCAATGCGCCTCCTCGACTCCCAGCTCAGCGGCGACCGGCCGGAACCACGGTTGGCTGCAGTTACCCAAAAAAAAAAAAACGTCACAAAATTGCATTCGGTTGGAGCGTCAGAAACAGAGGAGCTTAGTAGCTCTGATCGCGTACCGTGAAGCATCGAGGAGAGGCTGCCCATAGCCACGTACTCGTACACCAAGAGCTTCTCGTCCTTGCTGAAGTAGTAGGCCTGAAGCGGCACGACGTTGGGGTGGTCAATCCCGCCAATCGCAGCGACCTTGTCCCGGAACTCGCGCTCCGGCAACGAGGTCTCCTTGAGACGCTTCACCGCCAAGACCGGCCCGGACGCGATCGCGGCCTTGTACGTGGTGCCGTGCGTGCCCTTGCCAAGAACGTCGGCGGACGCGCGCAGCAGGTCCTCGACGTCGTATGGCCGCGGTATCCTCCCGAAGAAGAAGAGCCTTTTCCGCCCCAGCATGGCGGCGGCGACTGCAGGCGGCACCGAAGGCGGCGGCCGCGCGTTGGAGACCCGTGGAGTGGCCCTCTTGGGACTCATTGCCTCTTTGCTGCGCAGAGGCAGCTCCGCCGCAGCGGCGTCCTGGCTGCGGTAGGTCTTTCGCGGTTGGCGCCCGCACGCGAGGAGGAGAACGGCCGCGATGAGCGAAAATCCGAACGCGCAGCCAATCACAATGCCGGCGATGGCACCGCCTGCGAGGTGGTGCCGGCGCCGTTGGTTGTCTGACGACGAGGCCCCTCCTTCGGGTGCGAGCGCGGGAGACTGCGAGCCCGGCGATACTATGCACGGCGGGAGGGGCCTGCCACACAACGACGTGCCGAGGAACGACGTCACCGGCATGCCGCCGAAGCTTCTGGGTATCTCGCCTGAGAAGTTGTTGAAGGAGACGTTCAGATAAGTGAGCCACGGCATGTCGACGTCCGGCAGCTCCCCGGTGAGCATGTTTCCGTTGAGGTCGAGCCGCTGCAGCCTCCCGTTCGTCGCAATGGCCGGCGGCACCCACCCCGAGAACCGGTTATCCGCGAGGTTGAGCTGCGTCAACGCCGGGAGCGCCAGCACCGCAGCCGGGATCTCGCCCGACAGGAGGTTGGACTCCAGGTTGACCACCCGGAGCTCGACGCAGGCGGCCAGGTCGCGCGGCAGCGCGCCGGTGAGCGCGTTGAACCGCAGCGACAGCACGGCGAGCTTGGTGAGCCCGCCGAGTACGCCGACGGGGAGCGCGCCCCGCAGCCCGGCCCCCGGGAGGTGGAGCCGCGTGACGCGGCCCCCGGCGCAGACCACGCCCGTCCAGGTGCACACCGGCTGGGACGCGTTCCACGACACGCTCGACGAGTCGAGCGAAGCGAGGAAGGCCTGCAGCGCCGCGGCGTCCGACGCCAGGTCGTCCGCGGCCCTGGCCGCGCCGGAGACCATGGACAGGAGAAGCAGCGCCACCGCGGCGGCGCGCCGCGGCGGGAACATGGCTGGCTTGGTGGCGCCTTTTACTTTCTTTTTCCTCGGATGATCACAGAATTGGAGGCGGGCAAGGGAGGAGGGAGGGGAGAAACAGGAAAGTGGAATACTGGAAAGCGGCCTTTTGCTGTGCTGTGCTCGTTCAGTGGCAGGTGCCGCGGGAGAAGAAGGATAGCGGGAGGGCCTCCCCGCCATGACTCCCAACAGCCAACGGTATGTCGGTATTGCTTGCGGCTTGCTGCACGGCTGGGCTTGGACGTTTTCTGCTTTCGCAGCGTCCAATAGAACGTTCGATGGGCCAGCTGAACCGCTGATTATCTTCTGGAGCGTAGGTCAGCTTCGAATCACATATCCAGTGTACAGTAAATTAGAGGGGCTAGACTTGTTCTAGTTAAATTGATGATGCATGGATGTGGATGGCTGCATTGTGGTGAGACGCGGAATCGCAGAGGGTGTTTTCCGTGGCACGGCCATATGGCACGATGAAGTAAACGGATGCGCGACCAAGTCCTGCCTGGATCCGCAATGTCAGAGCGTGCATGGCATTGGTGGCCTGTAATTATCATCGTGATGCCACCGTCGGATAGATTAAGCGCAAGTACGCGCCGTGCTTCTTCGATCGCCGTCACCATTGAAGGAAGCTAAGGGGTCTTCAAGTATAGCTAAGCCGGCTAGAGCTTCGCGACTAGATCCACACGGAACAAGATCCTGTAACGCTCGTCGTCAGCGGGACTCTCTGGGGGTGATTGGTTTTCCCCACAAGCTCGATCAGGCTACGCGCGTTCACCCAAGCGTATGATTGGTTGTTGAATTTTTTTATCAGTTCGTACGCATTCAGCTTCGTTGTGTTTGATCGCCTGTGCGTCTCGCTTGCCTCGTATGTACGCATGCAAAAAGTCGCATTCGACCTGACTCGTGGAGAACGAAATTCGATTTCGTTTCTCTCGATCCTGACTCGAGTGATGCCGACGCGATAGCGTCTGGCTCCTGGTGGACAGGTATGATGAAATGATATTTGAACCAATCACGCCCGGACTCTCAGAGAGAAGATGTTCGTCCCTCTCAGAGATCCCATGGTACAGCTAAGCTAAAATTCCGTAGGGGAAAAAGAAAAAAAAAAAAGAAGTCCATGGGCCAGTGGATTTCGCAACAATCCGATCCCTTACGCGTCCCGTTTGCGCGCAAGGAGCTTTTCTGCTTGCCTGGTCTCGACGCGTCCACACACAGCTCATCCGGAGAGAGTGCGCGTACCTGCCAGTGGGTGACGCATTCTCTTGCTTTGTCCTGCAGCGCCCAACACATAAGGCCACAGAGACGTTGACTCCGCGCAATGAAGAACGGCTGGTGGGTGCGCGCCTCCATCTGCCGTTCCGTTTAGGATTTCCTTAAGATTAATTTGATACAAAATTTTATTTATTATTGACACATTAATATTATATTTTAAAGATTACAAAATTATAATAATCATCAAATTCGCCCTTTTCTTAAACAGAGTACTATTCCCGGCCGACCGCTCGTGCTTTCGCTCGCCGCCGTCGTCACGTCACCTCTTGTGGGTAGGACGCGGTTTGTGAATCGGTGGCGGGCAGACGTACAGATGCTCCACGTACGTACGCATGCTTTTTGACTTGCAAAGTTCATGGATTTTGTACAGGATAGCTGGACGACTCACTCGAAGCCTGTGTACGTGGACACGGGTGGCTTGGGGTTAGGGGGAAATAAAAACTCGGCTCGCACGGAGTTGCGGACCAACTGCACTCACTGTCGTAAATGCTTCCTGTAAAAAAATATACTTTTTCCATTTTAAAATAAATATTAGTTTGAGTTTAATCAAATATATCTTTCATCAATGATTTTTATATATTTGATTAAGTTTAAAAAATCTAGTATTTATATTTTTAAATTCGTTATAAAAATTATTTTTATAATATATATTTATAAAATTATTGATTAAAATATATGTTTGATTAAATTTAGATATACATTTATTCTGACACGGATGAATTACTCGTCGTGGCGAGTGAACCATCGATCTAAGCAAATAGACGACGTATAGGTTGGGCCGCACATGCGTGCGCAGCCAAAAAAAAATCCTCTCATTTGAGGTTAGTCATCTTCAGTAGTATGTATAATAACTGTGCAACTTTGCTGATACACCTACATGAGTCTTTCATGTAAACTATCAACCGATTTATATTCCAGTGCTTTGTTTCTCGAGAACAACGGCACCGCCACTGTCCACGAACGAACCCCTCGCACGTCTATTTCTCTGCGTTTTGACCATCGCCACAATAAAAGTATATGATTATAGGGCGATGTGTCTTTATATTCGATGTGGTCTAAGGTAAAAAAGACTCAAAGAGATTTTTTATCTGGTTCAGGTTGTTGTGATCTTTTCTCTGGGTCTAAGAGTGTAGATTCGAGAGTTTTTGCGTCGGTGATAAATCTGTGGTTCAGAGGTGGTCAATATCTTCGGATCCGGTCGCTGGAGTCGTGGAAGACGTTCCGGTCATCTACCCTTTGTCGGTGCGGTCCTCTGCGCTTGGGCAACGTCGGTCGGTGGAGAGGGCAGTGGCGTTGGAGTTACGGCGACGTCGTCGATCTCTCGGTGACGGCGGTCGTCGTGGCGGTGGTGCTTCCTGTCGGCACAGCGTCCCCTCACAGATCGGGTTTAGAGATGTCGGTGGGGTGCGGCGGTACGGACGAACTTAGGTCATGAGTTCCGACCGGCCCCCCACCTCTATTTATTATGGCGTTGGCGACAGAAGCCCACTAGTCATAATGGGCTGGGCGCCCCCGATCAGGGCGCGATTAGGTCAAAAGCCCATTAAGGCCGTTGAGCCAAAACAGGTGGAGATCAATTTCTAACATTCTCTCCCTTATCTCACTTTTTACTTTTATCTTTATTACTTTTCAACTTCACTCATTCCATTACAGATTAATGCATAGAACTGTCTTTATCGTCACGATCAATCGCCGATAGACTTAACAGCTACAATACATTTTTCTTTTCTGAAATAGTTACTATACATTTTGGGCCATCTTTTAGTTCAGGAGTCACAGGCTTTCCCTTAAACCCATGCCGGCAACATGTTCAATAAATACTTTAGGTGGTAAGCCTTTAGTAAGCGGATCCGCTAGCATCTTTGCGATGCTTATATGCTCAAGACTTATGATTTGATCCCGAACTTTATCTTTCACAACATAGTACTTTATGTCAATGTGTTTGGCAGCACCACTTGACTTATTATTGTGTGCATACGTTACTGCGGGTTCGTTATCGCAGTACAACTTAAGTGGTCTATAGATGTCGTCAACCACTTTTAAACCGGGTATGAACTTTTTAAGCCAGTTCACCTGCCCCGTAGCCTCATAACATGCTACAAACTCGGCATACATTGTGGACGATGTAGTTACGGTTCGCTTTGAGCTTTTCCACGATATAGCTCCTCCAGCGAAAGTAAACACATATCCGAATGTAGACTTTCTATCATCTCTCGCATAATCAGAATCTGTGTACCCCACTATATGAAGTGAATCTGATTTTTTGTATGTCATCATGAGGCCTTTTGTTCCTTGCAAATAGCGCAAGACTTTCTTTATCAATTTTCAATGCTCTATTCCTGGATTGCTCTGAAATCTGTCAAGTAACCCGGTAACAAATGCTAAGTCAGAGCGTGTACATACTTGAGCATACTGTAAGCTTCCGACAGCTGAAGCATATGAAACCGCTTTCATTTGATCGATCTCATATTGGTTTCTAGGGCATTGAAAATCTCCAAATCTGTCGCCCTTGACTATAGGTGCAGTTGATGGACTATATTTATGCATACCATATTTCTTTAATACTTTCTCTATGTATGCTTTTTGTGACAGTCCCAATACCGCTTTGTTTCTATCTCGGTGAATTTTAATTCCTAGAACGAATGAAGCTTCACCAAGATCTTTCATATCAAAGTTTGAGGACAAAACTTTCTTTGTCTCCAGTAGCAGACTGACGTCACTACTAGCTAGTAGGATATCATCCACATACAGGATTAGGAAGATAAACTTCCCATCTTTAAACTTTGAATAAACACAGTTGTCTTCTATATTTTTTTTAAACCCAAATTTTTTTATCGTGCTGTCAAACTTCAAGTACCTTTGTCTTGAAGCTTGCTTTAACCCATAAATCGATTTTTTTAGACGGCATCCCAGTTTTTCACTTCCTTCCGTAACAAAACCTTTCGGTTGTGCCATGTACACATTTTCCTCTAAATCTCCATTTAGGAATGCTGTCTTTACATCCATCTGATGTAACTTTAAATCATAATGAGCCACTAGTGCCATTATAATTCTGAAGGAATCTTTACATGAGACCGGAGAAAAGGTTTCATTGTAATCAATCACTTCTCTTTGAGTAAAGCTTTTTGCCACGAGTCGTGCTTTATATCTTTCTACGTTTCCTTGGGAGTCGAGTTTTGTCTTGTAGACTCATTTACAGCCTACTGTTTTGGCTCATTTAGGAATTACTTCTAAGTCCCAGACTTTATTAGCCTTCATGGACTTCATTTCTTCTTCTATGGCCTCAAGCCATTTTGAAGAGTTTTCGCTTCTCATGACTTCTTCAAATGAGGTGGGATCATCCTCCATTTGAAATTCTTCTGTCTGATAAACTTCATAGTCATCAGAAATAGCTGATCTTCTTACTCTTTGAGACCTCCTCGGGGCCTCTTCATTCTGTGCATTTTTTGTTTGAGGCTGTTGTTGCTCCCCCTCATCTGTGGCAATTGGTTCTATTGGATCTTGAGGAACAGGTTCCTCATTCTCATTCATTGTTGCCACAGGAAAAACAATAACAGGTGCTTGCACCACAGTATCTCGCACTGTCGGTGCAGCGACAGTAGGTAGTGTAAAAAATGGCTCTTGAATCATCAGAGTGGGCGCATAAGCCCGCTTCTCTTCAAGGTCAATCTCTCGAGATACCATGCTCCCCCTTATCATTTCATCCTCTAAGAAGATAGCGTATCTCGTTTCTACAAACTTTGTATGTCTGTCTGGACAGTAGAAACGATAACCTTTTGACTTTTCTGGGTAACCAATAAAATGGCAACTTACTGTTTTGGGATCAAGCTTCCTAATGTTTAGGTTAAAAACTTTAGCCTCAGCTGGGCTCCTCCACACTCGTAGGTGGTTTAACGAGGGAACTCTACCTGTCCACAACTCATACGATGTTTTTGGCACCGATTTACTGGGTACTCTGTTGAGAATATGAATGGTGGTTTTTAACGCCTCCATCCACAAGCTCAATGGCAATGTAGAATAGGTCATCATACTTCGCACCATATCCATCAAGGTACGGTTGCGTCTTTCAGCTACTTCATTTTGCTGAGGTTCGCCCGGTGTAGAATACTGGGCTACTAATTTATTTTCCTGTAGAATCCATGCAAAAGGTCCAGAAACTTGTCCATACGGGGTATGTCAACCGTAGTACTCCCCCCACGATCAGATCGGACTATCTTTATCTTTAAATCGTGTTGGTTTTTAACTTCAGCCTTAAATATCTTAAATTTATCCAAGGCTTCATTTCTTTCTTTAATTAGATAAATGTATCCATATCGGGAGTAATCGTCCGTAAATGTTATGAATGAGTCATAACCATCTATACTCTTCACAGAAAAGGGACCACAAATATCCGTGTGAATAATTTGTAAAACTCCTGTGCTTCTTTTTGCATCTTTCTTAATTTTCTTTACATATTTTCCTTTAATGCAATTTCGACATTGTTCTAAGTCTTAGAACTCTAGTGGAGGAAGAATATCATTCTTAACTAGTCTTTCTATTCTCCCTCTCGAAATATGGCCTAAACGACAGTGCCATAATTTCGACGACTCATCTAGAGTTCTTTTTCGTTTTCTATTTTCTTTCATAGACGAGGATTCTTTTATCTCGCACGCAACGTTATCATTATCGCATATGACATTCACATCATCACGTAGTGATAGCAAATAAAGCTCATTTTATAAGATGGCAAGACCAACACATTCTTTATTAAACTTTATTTCACACTTGCCATTTCTAAAATGACAATCATAACCATCATTATCTAAACATGAAACACTAATCAAATTCCTCTGTAAAGAGGGTACATAAAGAACATCTCTAACTATAAGAATAAAGCCATTAGCTAGTTCTAATGAAAGATCGCCAACGGCTTCAACTTCAGCTTGGACTCCGTTTGCAACTTTAATGCATCTTTCTCTTTTTTGCGTAGTCCTTATCGAACGGAATCCCTGCAATGAATTAGCAACATGAACAGTTGCTCCAGAGTCAATCCACCAAGTGGATTTTGAATATTGCACATATAGAGATTTATTTATAAAGGTAATAATGTTCTCAACTTTCTTTGCCATGATCATCTTTAAATATGAGGGACAATCCTTTTTGTAGTGTCCCGTCTTCTTGCAGTGAAGGCACTGATCTTTGTCCACTGCAAATTTATTCTGTTGAGGCTGATGGACAGGGTTTTTCCCTTGTTCTTTGAGGAGTAGTTGTTGAAGTTCTTTCTTTTGTTATCCTTCACATAGTTGATAGAACCACCATGTGAAGCTTTAATTCTGTCCTTCTTTTGCAAACACATTGCTATGCACTTTTCTAAGTCTCAAGACTCGGGTTGCATATTGTAGTTGACAATAAACGTTTTAAACTTTTTTGGCAAAGAAGTAAAAATCAGATGGATAAGGAGTTCATCCTTGAGACCCAGATCCATTGGTTTGAGCTTCGATGCCATGTTGCTCATTCTCAGTATGTGCTCTCTAATGCCACCGTTACCACCAGAGTACTTTTTATTCACAAGTTGTCTAATGACTTGTGTAGCGTATGTCTTTGAAGAGCCAGTAAACTAACTCTTTATTCTTTCAATGTACTCTGTGACGGTGTCACACTCCGCGATTGAACCCACAATTGCAGGCTCGATCGTGTTCTTTATTACAGCCATACATTTCTTGTTGGCTGTGGTCCATTTCCTATGCTCAAGGTCATAGGACATCTTTAAAGGAGCACAATCCCTCTGTCTGGTCTGCCAAGCAGCTTCAGCCTCATTTTCTTTCCTCACTGGCTCCTCAAGCTCAGTGGGACATGCTGTGGTGAGAACCCAGTCCACCTCAGCCAAGATAAACGCTAGATCTATCTTTTTCTTCCGCTCTCTATAGTTGTCACCTTTGAGAGTGTGAATCTTTTTGATACAACTCATTAAGTTGTATCCGCCTGTAAATAAATCAAATAAAGTGAGAACATAATAATAACAGTAAATTATATGTCTTATTTTCAACGTTGGTCAAAAATATGACACACAATTTTATATTATACATTAAATCTACATCACCGTTCGGCAAAAATAGAAATAATGCATAAAATGCCAATTACAAAAATTATAATACTGTTATTATCAACGTTGGTCAGAAAATAACAATATTATAATTATTTGAAATTTATTACTATTTTTTCAAAATTAAATTCTCCCGTTGGTTCGAATTTAATAATGAAAATAATTTCTTAAAGTACGCAGCGAAAAACAAAATTTCTTTAATTTTCAGAAGTATTTACTTTATTTTTCTATCTGTCAAAATTATCTCGTTGGTTCAAATTTTAACAGATTTAATTAGGTAAAAAATTACCTAATTAATCAATTAAAAATGCCTATGAAAAAGAAATAGAAAAACTTTTCTTTTTGGGCTGAAATTGAAATTCGGCCTGGCCCATTGGCCTGTTGCAATTCATGCAAGCCAACTTGGACTTAGGCCGAAAATTTACTTTCCCTCTTGGGCCAAATTTGGCCCGTTTAGCCATCGTGCGATCTGAACCGTTGGATCTAGATCTGACGGTCGCGCTCTTTTTTCGGAGGGTATAAAGAGGGTGGAACTCCTTGCAACCCTAACCCTAATTCATTTGCTTTTCTTCCCTACTCTTTTCTCCAGTTTCTGGCGGCTGCGCGAAACGACAGCCGAAAAACACTCGCCTGCCCGCGCCGCGCGCCTCGGCCGCCGCGCGCC
>BCLF01000006.1:588374-637110 GCA_001602275.1 Zoysia japonica | reverse complement strand
GCTGTGCGTCGCGCCGGGCCTCGCTCCTAGCGTTGCACGCACGGGGTCGCGCGCCCGTGCGTCGCCGGCTTTTTTTTTTCTCGGCTACTGTTTTTCTTTTCCTTTCTTTCTTTTTCGCATGTTCTTTCGCGATTTTTTTTTTCGCGGAGCCTTAGGCATCCGCCACAGTGTAGCTCACTGCTACAATTTTCTTTTGGATCTTTGCTCGCGGGTAGGATTCCGGCGAGTTTTTTTATACTCGTCGAGATCGACTCCTAGATCTGGCTCTGATGCCAATGTTGTGATCTTTTCTCTGGGTCTAAGAGTGTAGATCCGAGAGTTTCTGTGTCGGTGATAAATCTGTGGTTCGGAGGTGGTCAATACCTTCGGATCCGGTCGCCAGAGTCGTGGAAGACGTTCCGGCCATCTGCCCTTTGTCGATGCGGTCCTCTGCGCTTGGGCAGCGTCGGTCGGTAGAGAGGGCAGTGGCGTTGGAGTCACGGCGACGTCGTCGATCTCCCGGTGACGGCGGTCGTCGTGGCGGTGGTGCTTCTTGTCGGCACAACGCCCCCTCACAGATCGGGTTTAGAGATGTCGGTGGGGTGCGGCGGTACGGACGAACTTAGGTCATGAGTTTCGGCTGGCCCCCTCACCTCTATTTATTGTGGCGCTGGCGACAGAAGCCCACCAGCAATAATGGGCTGGGCGCCCTCGATCAGGGCGCGATTAGGTCAAGGGCCCATTAAGACCGTTGGGCCAAAACGGGTGGAGATCAATTTCTAACACAGGTCACCTTGAACGGTGTAATATTCTACGTCAGGGAGCTGATTATCTCGATGATAATGTTACAAAGGTTAGATTCTCTCTTCGTGAGAGGATCCGGAACGGGTAGAGGGCGATTGGAATGTGGATGAGTAGGGGTGCTTGTCTGAAGGGATGCGAGAACCCTGGCCTCTAGTAGAGCTCGTTGGTTTGTTCTTTGTGGTCTTGTAATCTTTTGAATTTGTTATCTTGTGTCATCTCTTTTCTATGGCTCCACGGGCTTCCATTTATATAGAAGAGGGTCCGAGGTTACAGATGATGGGCTCTACGCGATCCTACCGTCTCGCCGACAGGTGGATCCTTCCGCTGTCATTGCCATCATTCGCTTTGCCCATGCGCGGTCGTGACCCGTCGTGTCGTACGCAGTGGCGGGCACTGTAGCGCCTGTCTGTCATTGTTGTGTCAGCCACAGTGGCATCGGGTTTTGTCTAGCAGCCATTGCAGCTTTCTGTTGGGGTGTCGCCGTGGTGAATCCCGTCCCGTCTCGTCAGGACGGATGGCGGTTGACCACCGGAGTAAATGTGCCGTAACGCGGCACCTATCTTCAGGGGTCGCTCTTCGGAGGGTCGGCTCTCGGAGGTCGGAGTCTCCGCGGGTTTTAGCGCGGCTAAGACTTGGCTGTCATAAATCGTCGCTTTAGGGGTCGGAGCTCGCTGTCGCCCGACCCCTAATTCGTGGCTTTACGCGTAGAAGCACGGACTGCCAGGTAGCCGGAGTCAGGGTTTCAAAAACCGTTTGAACCGCGGAAACCGCTCGAGAGCGGTTTAACGAAAACCGCAAAAACCGCGAAAACCGTTAAAAAACCGAACAAATTCAAAAATCAAATTTTTGAGAGAAAACCGAACGGTTTTTACGGTTTACCTAGCGGTTTTTACGGTTTACCGTTTTTGAATTTGAAATCAAATCAGTTTGAGCGGTTTTCCAACGGTTTTTCGGTTTTGAGGTAAACCGCTCGGTTTAAGCAGTTTTCGAATTTTCAAAATTTTTTTAAATTTTTAAAACGAAAACCGGTCAACCGTAAAAATCGAGCCGCAGCGGTTTGGTCAAAAACCGCGGTTTACCACGGTTTTCGAGCGGTTTTGTGAACTATGGCCGGAGTACGTGATCCCGACGCTATTTCTCGCGTAGGTTGTGGGGCAGCGTCCACATTCATAATTTCTGATCAGTGTCCCTTCATGCAAATTAGCAATGATTTGGGCCGGTCAGATCAGATGGGCGAATTGTCGGGCAAACGAAATCCAAGCTGCGTTCGTTCACAGAAAAAGCAGTGTGTCCCGAAACTTTCACAGTGCTGCAGCAACATTGGGTCGCAAAACGGTTGGGAGTCTTGGGACAGGACCCAAGATACGAGTAGCAAAATGCGGAGCCCCCGCTCGTGCTGCCGGCCACGTCCGTCGTCTCGGTGCACTGGCGCTGTTTAATTATTCATGTAGTCAGATTGTCAAAAAAAAAAAAAGAATGGTCATTCTAATTGTATGGTGAATATGTTTTCATGTGGTATGTTTCCTGCGTTTTTCCCTGACACCAAGAGCGGTCATTCTAATCGTATGGTGAACATTTATTTAGATGGCAAGTGTAGTATGGGGGGAGGGGAGGAGCAAATCCGGTAACTTAGTTTGCATGCAGTAAGTGGGGGGCATATAATTAATAAAGAAGAAAATATAGATGAACAAACAAGATGTTTGTTCAATATAAGTCCAAGAAAGGTCTATTGCAATGCAAGGAAATCAATAGAGAAAATTTTCTGCCTCCTCTTTTTCAAAAAAAAAAGCTGCCTCATATATGCTTTGCTGCTGATAAAACACTAATCGAGATGCCCTTGATTAATGTGCTGTATGAAGACTTCCTTTGTGTGTTTCAAATGATACTTTATCTATATACAATGTAACTGGTGAGCTTACATTCAACCCTTTGCTATGGAAACATTAGGGTACAAGTGCACAAATATTTTGTTTACCATTTATTCTCGTAAATAATGTTTTGCATGGTTATAATTATTCTCATTTAATACAGAGCCATTTTTTAGCGTGGTGAAAACGAATGATTCCACAGTGTGAAGCTGGAGTGGGAGCCGATATGGTGATGTACAAGCTGCTCATTCTCGAACATTGTATAGAAGGGGAGATGAAGAAGGTAGGCCGGTTCTAGAGTTTTGCTCTGATAAATCTGGCCTCTGACGCATCCGGGCAGGCTCCTGTCTAGTGGCTCTTGCAATGAGCTCAACGTTGTGTTCCTTCTTTTTTGATGGTGCGGCACACAATACTGTCTGGTGCAGCTGTTACAGGGGAATTTAATCAGTTCCATTTATACACAATAAGTGTACCACTACAAAGCTAACAACAACAGCAAGATCTCAGGAACTGCAGTTACATAGAACAGTGTGGCCAAAAAAATGATTCAGATTGCTTCAGCAGCGGAAACACTTGACCAATAAAATACACTCCCAGCAATTATCTTCTCAATGCAAACTACCTCCTATGCCTCTACCAGCCGGAGTCCTCGGTTATGTTCTTGATGCCCAGTGGAAGCGGCTGTTGTTCCCATGGGTTGTAAGAGCATCACATAACAGGGAGTTCAACAGGGTTTTGCAGCTTCAAAGATAATCCACCCAACCTGCAGATGATGATTTGCATGAGCGATACTAAATAAGATGAATTTACAGTATTGCATGAACAAAGGAATAGCTATTTTTGAAAAGTTGATTTCCATATAACTTATCTCCAATCTGATAAAAACAAACAAAAAAGTTCAGTTGTTCATAAAGTAACGACGATGTCACATTTGAGGTCATTGACACTAATTTGTCATACAGATCATGACAATGAAGGTAAACGAAATTTTACCAAAACCTGCTTAGTGATCATGAAAATGATAATGTGACAATTCTATCTTGATTTTCCAGGCATTAAAGTGAAAAAAAATCCAGATTAATAATGTGTGGCTGCTACCTATCTTATAAATCAGCTACGGATTACAAGCCACGCTAAACAAGATTAATACTATCTGATAACCTTTTACTTCATAACTCAGCAAAACGGGATGACATTTTGTGCTTAGTAGCTAAAAAATTCATATTCACAATCAGGCTAAATCTCTGCAATTCCCATGGAGAAAATTTGAATAGGTTAGTGCCATTTATTAAATACCAGAAGGGAGTCGAGGGACAGCTCTTAAGCATGTTACTTCAGAACAAATCCTGCTGCAGAAGCTAGGCATTGAACTTTGGATATACATGAACCTTGGCAAAATTCCTCGGTGGGTGCCGGTTTGCATGCTGAAGAGGTGACCGTGGACTTGCCATCGTCGGGGTCAGGCTCGTCCTGCTTCTTCGCCAGCGAGCAGCCGAGCCGGCGGCTGGTCCATGCGGGCCGCCGCATGGGGCACGCCGGGTGTTCGGCCAGTGCCTCGCTAAGCGACTCCTTCACTCACACCGCTTCCTCCCACGGCGCCCCGTCGGCGCGGTAGTAGAGCACCACGCGGGCGCGGCGCTGCAGCGCGGAGGACGGCGCGTATCAGCGGCAGGAGCGGCCCGCGAAGGAAACGGCGAAGGGGACTCGGCGAGCAAAGGAACCGGCGGAGGGAGCGGCGGGCGAATGAAACGGCGGAGGCAGCGGCGGCAGCGACGGCGTCGTCGGGTGAGAGGGACAGGCGGATGCGGCGTCTCAGGTAGCAGAACGTAATTTTCGCCGGCCGGGGTCGCGGATGCCGGTGAAAGAGATGTGCCACACGGCGCGAGCCGGCGGGGGTGGCGGCGGGACGTGATCCAGCGTGAGGTTCCCAGGCGGCCAGGCCCGTGGTGATCGCCATCAGCGGTGTCAGCAGGCTGCATGTTCTCTGCTGCTGCTTCTTGCGGCGGTCCGCCGGTAGCTGTCGCGCGGCCGCTTTTCGAACACCTTTTCACAGCACCGGCAAAAGGTGGTCTGCAGCCACCGGCAGAGAGCGACACGGAACAAGAATTGGTCGGTCACTCTGTATGCCAGCGGAAGGATACGGCACAATCCCAACTGATGGGTTAAGCTCTGCGTGGTGGGTTTGTAACTGAACCGTACATCGATCGACAAGGAAACCGAGATTAATTTGCGCCCTGGACCGTGGGCACTGGGCAGGGCAACGAGTATGCCACAGACACATGGGACCGGCGCCTGGATGGACCGGAACCACAGACAGGCAAGACAGCAACAGGCCGTAGCTGCTGCTGTCCTGCTTCGTCCCGAAACCTCGAATCTCCAGTGCTTCTCACGTCCAAACCAACATCAATCTCCCATGGCTTCCTTCAGATCCGAGCGATGTGTACCGCTCGGCCACCATCTCAAAGCGTGGCACCGCTTACGCGACAGCCGCACCGGGCCCTGCACGTGCGGGACCGCCGGCAAGCACGTTCTGCCAGTATCGACCGCCGCAACCAGGCGCCAAGTGGGAGGGGATCGAGATCGTCTACCTTCACTCGGTGAAGTCACGGCATGACTTCACTCCCCATCCACCGTTGAACGAGATCCAATAATCAAGCGCTATAGTCAAGCAAACAGCCCATCGAACCTTTATTTTGGCGCTGAAAAACACTTTTCTAGTATTATCATAAGCTCCTCCAAGAAATAGTGTTTCTGTTTACCCGTTACTCATTTTGGAGGAATGCATATTTTATTATTTTTATTATATTTTTCATCCTAGAATGTAAATTTATTTTTGAATGTTTACCCATTTCACTTTCCAATCCATTTCTCTTTTCCCGATAAAGCCTTCTTTGAAATGCATAAATTTCATAAAAATTATACAGAAATTTCATCGGGATCAGTTCAATTCCACAGGAAAACACATGGTTTAGGAAAAAAAATCTTTCTTACAATGGGGGCCTAAAACTATTCTCTTCTCCATAAACTTTATCTCTTTTTAATAAATATTTATCTCTATCTCAAAGTTGTATTGAAAAATAATAATGATAATTAATAAGTATTTAAAAATAAATTTTGAATACTAGAATGACAAATAAAAGTGTACGGAAGGGAATGTATATTATAAAAGTTTTTCTTATGTGAATTTAAAAGTATAAATATTAGCTTTTTAAAGTTAACCGAATATATTGAAATTATTGGTCAAACCTACCTAGATGACACAAAACTCAGACGTAAACTCATTTGGACAGATGGAGTAGAAGTTCCGTGTTTGAGAGAGGATCTAAAATTGAACTGATTTATGTGAAATTTTTGTGTTTCAAATGGTTGTTTATCGAGAAAAGAGAAAACATATTGGAAAATAAGAATGATAAATATTTTTAAATAAATTTACATTTTAGAATGGCAAATATAATTAAAATTAATAAAATATGCATTCATGTAAATAGAAGTATTATTTCATGCAGGAGTTTCTTTTTAAACAATTTCATGCGGGAGTTTATGATAATAGAAGAGTGTTTTCGAGCGTCAAAACAGAGGCTTCGATGAGCTGTTTGGTCGACTGTTACGCCTGAGTATTGATGAGCCAATGAATCTCTTTCAACGGTGGATGGGGGAGTGAAGCTATGGCGTGACTTCACCGAGTGAAGGTAGGCGATCTCGATTCCAGCGGGAGGAGGCTGGCCCAGCGTTAACCCAGCCTAATGCTCGACTGACGCCAATAGCAGAGGCGGAATGTTTTTAGCACCGCACTACACACCACAGGGAAGGGTTTGGAAATGGCTCATGCCAGCCCGCACGACTCGCCAGCACGAGAACTATCAGAAACTGTCAAAAAATTTCTCGCTTGTGAAAAATAACGGATCTCCATTATCCACGATGACCGAGCACCGCCACCGATTCTTATTTGATCGAATGAGTTTTTATTCCAGATCACGATTCGAAGCACACGGAGCAATCCAGTGCCAAAGCGAGGCGACATTTCCGCTTGCCTGGTCTACTAACCCCTAGCACGAGCGTTCAGTCTGCATCACGAGGACCGCTGCTTCTCCAGTCCTTCGACGAACCTGGCGAAGTTGAGGATGATCCTCTTGCCTTCAGGGGTGATGATGCTCTCCGGGTGGAATTGGACGCCCTGAAATCGCTCGTGTTAGCACTGTGGGTAAACGTCCTAGCAGTCGTGACTTACAGGCAACCGTAAAGATATCAAATAATGCCGAACAAAGCATCGGAAAAAAAAACCTGGATATGCTTGTACTTCCTGTGGCGAGCAGCCATGATAAGTCCATCTTCAGTCCATGCAGTGACTTCTAGAGCGTCATGAGGGAAGGTTTCTTTCTCAATTACCAAGCTATGGTATCTTGCAGCGGTGAAAGGGCTGCCCATGGAAAAGAAGACAGAGCGAAATCAAGGTCTTACTTGATACAAATATAGTATACTAAATAGTGGAATGATGATAGAGTTTTGTAAACTGAGTATCTCTTCCTATGAACTTGAGCGAGTAAAGATCAAAATCAGTAAGGAAAGAGAGTATCCACTTCTCAAGGAAAGCGACAAGGTACTTCTCAGCCAAAACAGATAAATTTTGAACAGGTGCATCTGGATCATTGTTTTTTTTTTACTTTCCAATAAAAGTCATGTGCTACTGTGATAGGCACAAGATGCTTATGCAACTAGTTTTTTACAGCACAAGTGTGTGCTGCATGCCCTACTATCATAGAACAAGATAGCAGGAAAAGAATAGAAAGCAATATGAGTTAGCAGTAGATCTTAAGATAGGGGGGAAAAATAAATAAACAATACATTGTTAACAAACCATACTTTGGCAAGCCATCAAATACGGCCTTTCCTAGTTCTTCATCATAGAAAACTGGAGAGCTTTTTCCATGCATCACACCCGAAGGGGCACGGATAATTTTCCCTGCACATCAATACATAACAATATATTCAGCCAAACAGACAAGGACGCCATGGAAGAGCTTAGAACCTTGTATAAAGATGAATCTAACCTCCAAAAGCCTCCCCAATACACTGCAAACCCATACAAACTCCAAATATTGGGATGGTCGGCCCTAGTTCCAGAACAGTCTGCAATGATATACCTGAATCTTTTGGTTCACCTAAAGAACAAATACGAAAGCAACTGTTATACTCAGAAGCTTGTACAGCTACAAGATTTTTATCGAAGAATAGCATACCCGGCCCTGGAGAAATAAGGATTCCTCTTGGGTTCTTCCTACAATATGAAAGAGTCAACATCGTAAGGAAACTCAGTTATGTAATAAAATATTAACATAGTATGACCCTTTTCTTGGGAATGAGAAGTATTACATGCTCATATCAAATTCAATATGTGGTAAGAGAATTATACCTCTTTACATCCTCAATCGTCAATTCATCATTGCGATACACTTCAAAGTTTAATCCAAGCTCGCCCATATACTTCATCACCAAACACTCAATGTCAGAAGAAATATCTTTTGTTTTTCAGTGCAGTGCAGAACAGTTCGTAACATTTAAATAAGAAAAGGTTAAATAGATTCTGAGAATGAGATTACAATACGAAAGACAGTAGTTGGCCTAATCTTAATGATTAATGACAATGGCACACAAGACTACACTAGTTTCACAAGCCTAATTCATACTACCTCCATCATTACAATTTATTCTCAAAATCAAGTTAAACTGACAAGTCAACATTTCGAGACGTGGCACATAACTTGGCCAGTGCACAAAAAACACTAACACCAATTTTTATAAATAATTCATTAGCTGCTAACCCATCTCATAAGCATGGTTCTGAACAAATTCTGGCACAAAGCAACATCTTAGAACATGTAGCAACTTCCAACTGTTTATCTTCTATATACTCAACATCCTGTTTGTTACATTTTGCCTTTTTCAGTTTAACGGCCATTGCCTTGCAATTAAAGACATGCAAAAGCATTATTTCTGCCATTAAATTTTTCACAAAAAAGGCTATATGAATCATTACCTTTACAATGTGTAATTATTTTACTGATACTATATTAAAACCAAATAACCTTTAAAATGCAAGAAAGGCAAGCATACGTGAAAGAAGCTTCTGCATAAAGCCATTCTAATACTAGGAAAAGTAGAAAGCGGTTGACAACAAATACGACAATATACAGAATCCGACGAGTCGACAGCTACTGAACAAATTCAACATTCATCCCTCAAGTTCGAATCTTCCAACAAAGGAATATTTTGACTGTTTCCAAGAAACGGAATGCATGTCCTACGTCCCCATGCACATCGTTTCTATGGGAAGAAAATTCTCATTCTGTTTAATAAGTAATGTAGATAGCATAACAGAATTAACATGAATACTCCCTTGCTGTGAGCAGATCTATTCATCAGAATTTATAGTCCTTTTCCAGATGCATGTATTGGATATAAATATCCTGGTAAATGATTTAGTCTACAATACGAGAGCATATAAACAAGTCCAAACCCTTAAATGCAGTGCATCTTACAAAATCAAATGTATTTCAGGTTGATTAAATAGGAAAAGAATATAAAAATATATTCAAATGCATCCAAACAATCAGATTCAACCACATGCTACTTCACTTTAACCATTTCGCACAGCAAATTGAATTAATCCCACGGCATGTAATCTGAACTCAACCACAGCCCACGGCCGCAACCACAAATCCCCATTGGCGAGGATATGGCGCATCATCAAATAAATCGAAAGAGGAAACACGTCCCAATCAAACAAAAAAAACCATCATATACCTGGCACAAATTGTAGGTAAAGCTGTCGTAGTTGTCTATGACAATGATTGGCTGCTTCTCCGCGGCCGGGCGGCCGTCCAGGTCCGACACCGGAGCTGCCACGGCCGGCCCCGCGGCGACCACGAAGGGGGACGGCGCCTTTTCGCCCCTAATAAACAAGCCACCCTTCCCGGGACCTGCGGGAGCCAAACATTCGAATCAATCAGTCAAGGATGCGCCGAATCAGGCAAGGATAAGGTTGAATATTTTAAACTGGCTGGAGTGATTCTTACGAGGCGTCGCAGGGAGGCGAGCGAAGGCAGCGGCGGGGGAGTTCGCCGCAGAACGCGTCGCGGAGGCGGCGGTGGCCGGGGAAGAGGCGGCGACGAGGTGCGTGCAGGCCATATTGGGCTGACGGAGGAGGAGCCGGGATGAGCGGTGGTCTGCGGGGTTTTGCGGCGAGCGGAGGAAGGTGGTCTTGCTTATATAGAGCCAGGTTTTGGCCGGAAAAGCTGCTAACAGTTTTGGAAAACCATGCCCGTTGAATTGTTGATCCGATGCGGTTTTCCAGTGCTCCTAATTTTCATAGTTCGGTGTTAAAAAAAAACTACTCTCCCTGTCTCAATAAAAATTTATTTTTATTTTTTGTTGACTATAACTTTATCAATAATTTAAATATATTTAATTAATTTTAATAATATAAAAATATATATATATTAAAAAATTAATGAATTTAAAAGTATAAATACTAGATTTTTATATTTAACTAAATTTATAATAATTATTGATCAAATCATAAGTCAATAAAAGATAGAAATAAATACGAAGGTAGTAGATCTCAAGAGCTGAAGCACTTGATTTACCGTAAAAGGGTCTAATATAAATGATCTAAAAATGTCTATGGTCCATATACTACGGTCCATAGTATGCGTCAATTCCCCGAGTTTTTCCACCAAAGGGCCCCCTGCAAAAGTACTCGTCGCCACTCACCGGCCGCACGCACGCAGTGATCCTGTGGCAACGGCCACCACCGGACAACGGTGGCAGTAAAAAAATCCGGTTCAGTTTTTTCCACCCGTGCCCGTGCGTCCGCTCGCAACCACGGGCCGGTCTTCTTGTACGTCCACGTCCGGGAGGCGCTCCGCCGTACGTACGTGCCCCCGGGTGCTCGTGTCCTGGTTGATAACATCTGTGTCCTTGATGCGAGTTCCTCCACGGGACCACGGGTACAACGTGCAAGGCGTCTCTCTCCGACGACTCTTCGCAGGTTTCCCAGCACCTGTTTTGCTCGTGCCGTCGCGGAGGCCCGCCCGACTGATGGATTGGAGCGAGTTCACAGAAAGAAAAAAAAAAAGGACTGATGAATTGGAGCACGCCACGCGCGTCGTCCGGTTCCGCGTTTTTAATTTGCCGTGCCGTGGACTGGACTGGATCGTGTAGCCAGCGACCGGTACACCGCGGACAGCCGGTGCCCCGCTCGCCGTGCGAGAGGTCGCGATCAAGAGAGATTTCGCCGGTTGGAGGCGCGACGCCGGTCCTGCTCCGCTGCGTTTTTTTGGGACGACAGAGCTTAGCGCGGTAGGTGAGTGGCCGAGTACTCCTCGTACCAGAGTAGAAATGGAATTTCGTTGTGGATTTTTTGAAACAGCCATGCGGGTTAGCGATCGAAAACCTTAGAAAGTTGGATGACTCAGAACAGAATCGGCTTCAAGATCTTTTTAACTGTTTCTCCTCCTTTCAGGGTGAACGGATTGACCAGCTGCTCTGCAGCTCTAACGCAGTCGCTTTGAATGTTGATCCATCGGTAGGCAACTTCTTGTCATGTTCCTGGCTGGGACTCCTTTTTCATCAGTAAACTTTGGTCCATCTAGTACAGAAAAAAATCAGAGCGGACGGATGTGCGGAGGTCCCTAGCCGGGACACTGCTACAAAGAGCTTCTCCTGAAAATACACAGTCGACTGCGTGTGGCCATTGACCAACGCGAACGAATGATGCAAAGCCTGGGCCGCACATATGTGGCTGCCAAAAAAATCCGCGCATGAGCAATCGGTGATGAGCACTCATTTGAACACCACTTTGATAAGAAACACATGCATTAAACCCCACCAATCTCAATCGTGCACGTGGGAGAAAAATTCACCCAACCAAAAGAATGAATTGATATGGAATGAGTACGTAATAAAAATAATGGGAAAGAAAAGGCATCACCAACAAGGAATGAATGGATCGACGTGAGGCACAATCCTCTGTTAGGGCCCAAGGCACATCAAGGCAAAACACTTTGGATCACAGATCCATCTCGACTTCGCAATTCATAAATACCATCGCATGCCTCTTCCTACGGTCCTACCCAAATCATAGTTATGTCGTCAGTTCTACATAAATCAAAGATAGACAATCCAACATCTAACTAAGAAAATTGTTGGATGCAGAACATAGAAGAAATAACTATATACACACATAGAATTGTTAGACAAACCAAGTCAGATTTGTTTTAGCGGTGGTCATGGGAAAGATGAGAATTCAGAGCATAACGCTGCTATTGTCGCAAGTTTAACACGTTTTCAACAGGAGCCGCTCAAACAGTCAAACTGATCCCTCTATTTCGGACCGATTTTCATCCGATCCGGCTCGATTTTATCGGTTGACCGGTTTTTGATTTAATAAATCTTTAAAAATTCAAAAATAAAATCTGAAAACCGGTCAAACCGATATGTAAACTAAGTCAAACCGAGCGATAAACCCGAAAAAACCGGTGAAAAATTGTTCAAACCGATTTGATTTCAATGGTAAATCGTAAAAATGTCGGTAAACTGAAAAACCAAGTGATTTCCTTTCATAACTTTAATTTTAAAATTTCTTCAATTTTCACAATTTACTGTAACAATTTTTTCAATTTTCCTGAAAACCAGACAATCGGAACAATCTTAATTTTCGGCTCTCAAACAGTAACCCAAACCCTAAGTACTCCCAGTGGTTTTAAACTATTGACATCGTTGACTTTTAATATCAACTCTGACTTAAATTTCCCTAATAATAAATCAAATAATAACAAAATTTTACATATTTGAACAAATTTTTTAAATAAAATAAATGGTCAAAATTGAAGTTAAAAGTTAACAGTGTCAATAATTTTTTAAAACCGGAGAGAGTACCATTTTGTCCAAGCCATATTTAGAGACTCCTATAATAGCAAAAAACTCAACAGGCAGGGACACCAAGCAACCTGAGTTTTTTTTTTTTAGAAACCAAGCAACCTGAGGCTGAGGATAGGGGAACGGGGAAACGGAGTCGGCTCCTTGGCAGTCGATTGCCCGCGCAGTCGTCGCTGCCACGCGGACCAGGTGCGGGCCAGCAGCCGTGAGGCCCGCGTCAGCCAGTGACTGTCGGAGCGGTCGACCACGCCCGGTTCACTGTCGTTGTGCCGCGGTGGCAGGTTGGTCAGCTCACAGTGCCGCCACGGCGTCGCCTGGCTCCTGCGATCTCGCCGCTGAGGTAACCACCAGTCGATTACCGTTTAAATCGCCTTCCCGGTTCCCGGCGTATTCGAATCCGCTCAGGATATTGGTTCAGGAGGTCTTCTAGCGCGGACGGCTGCGATTCCTCTTGCCCATTCTCGCGAAAGTCCTAGCGGCAGCTTTGCCCTCCTGTACTTGATTAAAAAAAAAAAAACGGTAGCCGGATAGGGTGGAGTCGGGCCAGTCTGCTTCCTCCCACTTCCCTAGTCGTCAGAATGTAAACGAGAGGCATGGGCACAGAATTGCTGATACGGGTTCCGTTCTTCATTTGCACTAAGCTTGAACGGAGATACATGCTTTTCTCTGTAATGGAATGCCGCCAGATTTCAATGTAGATGTTTAGTTATCCTTACTAAAAAAAATGGACGTGGCGTTGCCGCGCCATCTCTTTTGCCACAAATACAAATTTGATTAGCCCTATTTATTTATTTTTTGGTGGTTTAATTTTTGAAAATTCAATTCAAAGTGCAAAGAGTAGCATAAACACTGAAATTAAGCAGGACAATTAAGAGAACTGTTCGGAGTATTCAAGCATTTTTTTTCTGTATTTTGAACACTACTTCACGTATAGATGAAATTATTCAATATCAATGTATATTTCAGACTTACAGTTAGAAGCAACAAATAGAGAAATAAATATAAGTTTTCACATACTTCTGTCCATAATATGCAATTATTTTGTGAATCAACTTATGCTTTACCATAACAACCTTGGTCAGCGATGATGGCATTGTCTTTCATCCTTCTCCAAAGTTCCAATACATAAATTGTTCATGACAACCCTTCCAATCGGAACACATTCTTTCTGTGACAAATACTTTTGGAGTTTCCTGAGAAGCATACCATTCTATCTTTAGTCCCCCTATGTGGTTCATGAAAGCAGACACTGTAAATAACATTAATCAGGTATGTTTGTTGAACTTACAGATCTAGCCAACGGTAGGTTCTTGTTTCAGGTGGCATCCCTTCAGTCTTTATTTTGATTCGAGCTATTTCAAAATCTGTTATCTTAATAGATTTATCACCATAGATCAAGAGGTTGTCTGATTTAAGATCCCTATGAATGAACCCAAGGCCATGAACATAAACCATCCCGCTTGCAATATCCAATGCAATCTCCTTGTCAGAAACTGCCTAACTGGTCCGCCATTTGATTAGCTTAATGCTTTAGTCAAGTAAATAAAAAATTATTTCCTTATGCCTTCAATTATAATTTAACATGTAAAAAAGAATGTGACTTGAAAGTTGAAACAAGTGAAGAAACAATATATTTCTAAGAAACAGGCAGAAGATTTATTGCATTTTGCTATTGAGGCCCCGTTTGGAACGCACGAATTTCACTATTTAAGTTCAATGAAAAGTCTAAAATGCTATTTGAATTCACTCTTCTTCAAGCTGAAGTTTCTTGAGCCAAGTAGTTTTCTTGAACAGCACCGTGCACAGATCAGGGTGTGGATGATTTGTTGGGGTACTTTCAAATTTTAGTAGTTTAATGGTAACACCAAACATCATGTCGAATTGATAAACTGATGAACTGACATTTGTTTGGGAAAGATTTGCATGAATTCGGCCTTGACATAACATCAAACAAGTGGTGAGCATGAGAGCAAATGAGGAAGGGCATCAACAACTACACTGGAAATTTAATCATCAGCTTGAAAAAAGCTACTATGAGATGTGTTTTTTCTATTAGTCAGCTAGGACGCGGATAGAAAATTAATGGACCTTTGAGCTATCAGTGCATGCTCGTAGAGACTGAGGCCATCTGCTTGTGTCAAATCAGCGTGAAGCAATGGTGGAGTCACAGACAATGCCTAGCTCCAATTCGACCAGCGGACCAGCTGCTTTGAGTTTCGCTATGACCGCTCCTGTCGCCGCAAGAAGTTTCTGGTTTCCGAGGCAAAGCTTCAGTGAGCGCACCCCTATCTCACGCAACCTACTCCATCTTTGGTTGCGAGTCGTCCTACTTCAGCTCGACAGGAGGTGGTTGACATGGACGCTGGAGACGGGGACGGGCGAGGTGGCGGTGGCGGAGGCTCCAGCGCCTCTCCTCCCCTCGCGGCGGTGCTATGGGACTATGGGAGGGAGGCTGCGCGCCATCAACGGGGAGCGGGGCGGCCGCAGGCTGGCGTCGGGGGCGGGCGCCGTCGGAGGAGGAGGGGGAAGAGCCTTGGGGTGCGGCGAGGGGCGCGACTGGGCCGTAGGCAGGTGGAGCAGGGGGTGCAGGCTACCTGGCCCTTGGGGCGGGGGCGCGGCGCGCTCCTCCGGTGTCGGCCGTGGCTGCCGGCGGGGGTGTTCATTCGGGGAAGTAGAGGTGAAGGTGGAGAGTGGGGCCTAGGTGGGGATGGCTGGAGCAGGCTGGCACCGGGCGCGGGCGGCGAGGCTTCTCCGGAGGAGGCCGAGGGTGGCGGCAGGCGGGGGAGCGCGAGACGCTGGGAGTCTTTTTTTTTTTCCCTCTCGGACGCTGCTCGAGCGAGTGGATGGAGAGCCGCGCGGAGAGGCTGAGAGCGCTACGTGGAGAGAGGCCGAGTGCGCGACGTGGCGCGATGGTCGGCCGAGTTTGTGTTCCAACTTTAGTATATTAAGAAGATATGCAGAGAACACGGATATGTTTGATTTGTTACCAACATATACTTTTCTAAAATTTGGTTAGCTCATAAAATTTGGTCATCATTTGAATTGTTGCCAAATTTTGGTTAGCCAACGTAAATTTTGGCTTGCCCGCGCACAGTAAACGGCCGAGCGACACCAACGTGCGGGCGAGAAGACTGCTCGCCAAATTTTGGTGGAGCTACGCAGCATATGCAAGGTGAGGTGACAGCACCATATTCATTGCACGCAAAACAAAAATAGAATGCTAATAAGCTTTATATCATTATATTTTTCAAACTGTATATCTATTTTTGAATCTAATTGTACCATTAAATTCTTTGTAATTTAATCTACAAAACAAAATCTCACTTTAAAATATTTTTATAAATTGTGGGTGCCATATGTCATATTAACAACTTTGGCAAATAAAGGTAAAGTAGCAATCTAAACACTACTTTGCTACCAGCAATTTGGTAATATTAACAATTTGGTAAAGTTAGCATCAAACATCATTTTTTTACCAACGATTTGATAATACCGTTGATTTGGTAAACCAGGTTTTAGTAAGGCTCACAAAAGTCACGAACCAAACAGCCCCTACATCTCAACAGGATGCCATGTAACCTACTATAGGAATGTGTAGAACAAGTATGACTGTTTGTTACAATTATGTTGAACTCCGTAGTAGGGCATACTTCAAATATGAGTTACAATATTGAATGAGTTTTGCTGTCTGAGCATCTTACATTATCACTCAGTAGAACAATATTATTCATTCTTTCTAATCTGTTGCAGGGTCAAATGGCTAACCGAGCAAAATGGGTGATGAAGTACGAAAAAGGCCTTGTGGATATACTCTATGAGAACAATATTTCGCTTTATCGCACTCCAACTGGATGGAGAGCTGATGGGTGGAGAAAAAAACTTAGCGGATTCAATGAAAGGTTCCCAGAAGCGAAGTTTAGTAAAATGCAAATCCAGGAACATGAAAATTCAGCTGAAGAGAGACTGTAAATTGATAAAATCGATCCTCCAGTGCGATGGTGTTTCATGGGATCAGAGTTCGTCTATGATTAAAACAACAGACGAAATCTGGGATGAGATAATCGAGGTGAGGGTTTGATTCTTCTTTTACTTTGATGTACTCCCTCTTTTTTTAATTTGATGTCGCTGTTAACTTTTAATATTAATTTTGACAATTTGTCTTATTTAATTTTTTTATAAATATCATATATTTTGTTATAATTTGATTTAGTCGTAGATTTATTTGAATCACAACATAAAATTTTACATATTTGAACTAATTTTTTAATAAAATAAATAGTCAAAGTTGATGTTAAAGTCAACGGTGACATTACTTTAAGAATGGAGGGAGTATGGTTTAAGCATCCAATGTGGATTTTAATATTCATCTCAATTTGCTAGGAAAATGCCAAAGCACGTAGATACCAAAGAGCAAGTTTTCCACTGCTTTACTCACTGGAGCTGTTATTTGACGGTAATCACCTTCCCTGATCACTCCCTGCACACACACACATGCACCATCACTCAAAAAGGCTCAGGAGAAGAATTGCTGTATGCACTGTTACTATGTGGGTTTCTGAAAGCAATTTTTTGCTGTGATAGGTCCTATCCGTGAAGGATCAGATTCCAGCATACCTCACCATGTTAGGAATGTTGACGAGGGAGGCTACGACTTGAGCACACCTCCAGGCATGTCTGGAAGACCTTGTGGAATGGTTAATGAGAGAATTAACGAAGGCTGGAACAATATCGGCCTACTTCAACAAACTCCATTAGAACCACAATGTATAGATGATCTTGATGTGCTGCAAAATCGTGCTGAAGAGGGGCTGGAAAGGGCACAGTGTGGACACAAAACCACAAAGAGGTGATGAGCCAGCGCAGTCGAGTTCCTGCATAGAGCCACAGAAAGACAAGCGCAAGAAGATCCATGACATCCAGCAAACCATGGAGGCTTATCTTGAGTTCAGAATGAAGCAGGCTCGCATAAAAGAACAACGTGGGAAAGAACAACGCATGAAAGAACAACAAACGAAGGGAGCCGACCAGTTCTCGATTTCAAGTTGTATCAAGTCTCTGCACAATCTGTCGGGTGTTTCTGATCAAGTCAAGCTATTGGCTTCTCATGTTTTCAAGGACCCAGATATCCGGGAGATCTTTCTTTCCTACGAACCCAAGCTACGTGCCTTGTGGCTGAAGAAGGAAGTTGACCGGCTACTCACTTGATAAGTCGTCTTATTGCGATGGCCGAATCATCGTTAGGTTTGTATGAAGAGCTCACAAACCTGGCTTTTCTGATCCTATGCTTAGATAAGAAATTGAAGTCTTTTTCTTTTGAAAAAAAAAGAATTAGGTAATCTTAGGCAACCATAATTCCGTTGTGTATACTTCTCCGTTGATTTTTAAATTCAACTTTGACCCTTTGTTTTATTCAAAAAATTTTGATAAATTTTATATATTTTGATGTAATTTGGTTTATTATTAAGTTATTTGAATCAGAACTTAAAATTTTACATATTTGAGCAAATTTTTTAAATAAAAAGAATGGTCAAAGTTGAATTAAAAAATCAACAGTGACATCAATTAAAGAACGGAGAAAATACTGGATATCAGTTTGAAGTCCATTCTAGAAACAAAAGAACTGTTTACTTTCAATGCCTAGGCTACATGAGAAGGAGCCGTAGCTCGGTTGACAAGTCGTGCGACTGGCACGCTGCCCGCCAGCGTTCGAACCCCGGCTGATACAAAAGCGCTGGTGCCTTCGATTTCAAGGACGACACGCATTATGTGTGTATCTTGTAAGTCTAAACTACGCCGGTTTGGGATTACATGTCACTCGAGGCAAGAATTTAGTGCACAAGTCCGTTTGGGATACTAAGGTTCATTACTTCATATTGTAATGGAACTTCGTTACTACTACCCGAACTGTACTCCCCGGCTGATACAAAAGCGCTGGTGCCTTCGATTTCAAGAAGGACACGCATTATGTGTGTATCTTGTAAGTCTAAACTACTCCGGTTTGGGATTACATGTCACTCGAGGCAAGAATTTAGTTCACAAGTCCGTTTGGGATACTAAGGTTCATTACTTCATATTGTAATGGAACTTCGTTACTACTACCCGAACTGTACTCAGGCGTTGGAGAATGCGGCCTTCGTCTTATTCTATACCAACAGGCTAGGGTGTTTTGTAGCGCAGAACATCGTCCCGTTTATACAGTAATAATCCTGAGACTTGTTACGCATCATGTACAGCCAAGTCCTGAGGCCGCACTAAAATTGATTTCCGAAACATCACCCCGGTTCCCGGGAGCAGAAAATGTTGGGATCAGATAGGCAATAAAATTGGACCGAGGTCTCCCACACAACCTCAAATCTCAGGACAGAAATCGGAGGCCTCAGTCTCAAAGGCACTCAATTACCGCTGTCACCCTAGCTATTCCCAGCGCTTCAATCTTGGATCACCCTAACCATCAGAAGCTTAAATGTCAGAATTCGCTGGACTGTTAATCAGCCACTGTCCAACAGCGCCAGCGCCAGCGGCAAAAACAGACACATAAATCCAGGGTTGCCTTGAAATGCAACTACGGAGTACAAGCCACGGCAATGAGGCATGCACATCCTAATCAATATATACTGAGCTTAACTAGATGACTAATTGTTTCTTAGCTAAGCTCCAATTTCTCATTTACATAATAAGATGACACTAGGGAAATGCAGAAGCTGAACCAAATTTTTTTCCCTGGAAAATGGAATAGTTATAAGAAATGTTAACAAGGGTTAAAGATGATTAGAATGCATATAGGTAGCAAGACTTGAATTATGAAGCCCAATGTAGAATTTAGAAGACTAAACATACCAGACAAAGTTCATTTGTTCAGTCATGAGAGCTAATGAGATTTGACATCTTATTCCATAGCATACAAGTATAGTATCAGACATTATCTACTTAAAAGTAAAAGGCAAGTTACAAGACATCAAATCTTTAACAAAACGATCAGGTCAACAGAGAAAAATAAGATATACCTTTCAACAGAGAAAAATAAGATATACCCTACCCAGTTCCAATATGAATATCCCTTCTCGCCAAGACTGTAATCTTAAGAATGACAAGATCGCAAAGTATTGTGTATGCGAATCTGAGAAGATATATATGTCAAATATATTAAGAATGTAAATGCAAAAGGAGATTGAACCCCAGCAGAGTCATTTTTCTTTGTATACTTGCAGATGAAACAATCACTATGATATGTTCACCTAAGTAATCCGCATAACACATAATGAGAATGCAAACAGCTAGCTTCCATTTTTATATATTGCAAACAGCTAGCTTCCATTTTTATATATTATAAGCAAAAAAACAGTTAACGCTTACATATTTATATATGGTAAAACAGTCACTTTCCATAGCTTATATATTATCTCACAAACTGTAAACAACAAATAGTCCTCTCCAGCAACATATGCATCACATAACCGAAAACATCCTCGAAAACAGAGGTTTTGGATAATATATGGATTGATAACCTATTCCGATATTCACATTTCTTTATACCAAAAGCACGATACGCGAAAAAACTAGCATATCCAACACAGGCAACAAGTAGATCTACGACATAAAGCTAGTATAACCATGGCAAAGTCTAGTATCTTGGACCCATGCTACAAGAACGGGATAGCTTTGTTGATGCTACAGTTGCCATCTCTCGTCCAGTGCCAACTGCTGTTGCTGCTGCATTGCCCCCGCCACAGCCTGCTGCAGGCACATTGTTGTATTGGTTCCTGCAACCAGGGCAGCGTCCATCTTCCTCAAGGATCCTCTTATGGCAGAAGAGACACAGGTGAAAACCACAAGGGCAGGGAAGGAAGCTCGAGTCTGTTGGGTCAAGATCCTCATAGCATATCGGGCATGACAATGGCAATGAGAGACTACCCTGCGGTGCAGCAGTTATCCCCATCCCCGCCCAGCAGTTTCCAATGCGTGCTGGGAAACTGGCCTGCTTTGCGATACTGGGCAAGCTCTGAGGACGAAATACATCATCAGGTGCCCAAGCTCTAGTCGTACTCCGAGTTGGTTCTGGTCTAGCTGCAATGGCAGGTGTTGCATTTATCTGTGGCACTGGGAGCATCGTAGGATCTGAACTCTGGTTACAATGACCGTCATCAACCGAAAGTGCGTCAGCAGCAGCTTCCCAATCATCCAAGACTCCGCTATCATCCTCAGGACAGCCTGTATCATCCTCCTCAGCATCACTAACACTCCTTGAGCTGGACCATACACTGCTTCCACTGCTGAGGTTGGGGACACCATCGTTTCCACAACAGCCTTTCCTCAAAGGGCACCCGTCACCATGGGAGTTGTTCGAGCCAGGGCTGTTAATGGGGGAGTCAACGTCGCTGCTGCCCACCTCAAGCCCAGCAGCACCAGCCTCCTCCCGGTCCTCTGGATCAGACCCCTTTGACCTTGCATCTGCACGCCGACGAGGGAGTGGAGGGTGAGGGGAAGCGAGTACTGGTGATCTAGCATTGGATACTGCCCCTGTTGGAGCAGCAGCGATCTTAGCATCCTTCCCATCCTTGCCTAAGCCAATCCAAAACACAAAACAATCAGATTTTGATCAAATCATCAATAAAAGCATCAAGTTACCAACTAGATAGACACCAATAAGAAGAGATACATCATATTACGAACCGGCTTATATCAAAAAAAAAAAATCTTGATCCAACGCATGGAGATCCAAACTCTCGCATGCACAACGCACAACCCCCTCACCCCGACCAGGAAGAAAAATAAACCAAATCATAAGTAGCGATTAGAAACATTGCCCAAACTAGGAACCAGATCGAACCTTGAACTTGCGACAGCCACTGCCCGCGGCGGGTCTCGAGTTTGGACTGCTTCAGCTTCGCCGCTGTCCGGTTCCCCTGCGAGGCGCAACACAAAAAAAGACAAAAGGACATCCACTTCAGATCATCAAGCCCGGGAAAAGTTCGAAACCAATCGACGCAAAAGCCCCAAACCCCAACCCGAATCGAGGATCCCTCCACCCCCAACATGCGAGCAACCCCCCTTACCCTCTTCTTCTTCGCGTCGCGCGCGGCGGCGGGCGATGCGGCGTCGCTGTAACCCATCTCAGGATGGCGCGGGTGGACTGCAGACGGCTCGGACGGCGGGGACTCGTACGACGTGCGCGGCGTGCGGCGGTGGAGGAGGGGGCGGCGGAACCCTAAAAAGGCGATGCGGCGAGGAGGAGCGAAGGACGCGAGGAGGCGGATGGATAGATAACACACGGGCGTTGAAGCTTCGGCGTTTTCGCGACGCTCGGCTCCGCTTTGCGTTTATTGATGCAGGCGAAGGGCTCAAGTGACGAGATTGCCCTCAGCGGCGGGGGACGGTTACGCGCTGCGGTGGGGTCGTGGGCTCGCGGACAGCGGGAGATCGCGGCCGTCCGATCGGGCGGTGAGTGACATGGGGACGCTGGGGACGTCTTGGCGCAGATTTTTTTTTTTTGTTGCTGACTCTGACTTGGTGGCTAAGAGAAGATGTTAACCAGGCCAGCGTGTTAGGCCCTTATCGGGCTTTCTACGAAAACGGGCTCGAGACTGGGAGCTTTCTGTACCACGCTTTACAGCCCAGCAGCGCTGTCGACACCGGTACTGGGCCGTGTCCTCCGTCTCTCCCCGGCTCCGCCCTCCGCGGGAACGCGTGACACAACCGACCAACGCAAACAAGTCGCAGAACTCGGCGAGTACACACGCACGCGGCACGAGTCGACGAGAAGCGCGAACCAAACCCTACCCTACCGATCCCCGCCACCTCATCGGCCATGAGTTCATCCTCCAACGGCGGGAAGAAACCGGCGGCCGGCAGCCGTGGGGGCCCCACCATCCGCACGCTCGCCGACATCAACCGCGGTCCCGCCGGCTTCCCCGGCTCCGGGGGCGGCGGCGGCGGCAGCGACTCGGACGAGCCCCAGGAGTACTACACCGGCGGCGAGAAGAGGTATCTCCCCGTCTCTTTCGGCGGTCTTCCCTTGGGGGGGACTTACGTGTGCGGTTTGCTGCCGATCGTGCGGGCGGGCATCGGAATCGCCGCCGCTGTTGTAGTACGATGTGGATAGGATAGGCCCCCTGGGTTGGGTATTACGGCGTGCACCGTTCGATTAGGTTTCATGGGATTTTGATCTGGTACTGATGTGACGGTCAGGGTTATTTTCTTTCCGAATTTTGCTAGGTCACTCGCGGTAGAGTTGTGGGCTCACCTGTAGCGGTTGCATTCAATGCTGTTCAGGTGTAATCGACCAGAAATTTTTGCTTCGAGTGATGCGAGGTGCTTTTGTGCTGGGGATTTGCACTGCTGTATTGACCTGGGCATGCATTGTGAGTGAGCCTGCTCTTAGATTTTGCTTTGTTAGAAGTTTCTGTTACTGTTGAAATTATTTAGGCAACAAATATTTGCTGATTGCATCTGAAGACCATCAAGGTGCAGGTGCTTTGTACATGAACAAAAAATAAAAGCTGATGTTACATAATGAAAATATGGGGCTCTAATTTTTCTTTTTTCTAATCTTATTTAAATTTTTATGTGTTGTTTAGTGGGATGCTTGTTCAAGACCCAACAAGAAGAAATGATCTGGATGCAATCTTTGAACAAGGCAGACAGATGGGTGCTGTCCAAGGTGTACCTCCTCCTTTCGAAGACCAGTCATCCAGCTCTAGGAGCTTTACAGGGACTGGTCGATTGCTTTCAGGCGAGACAGTGCCATCTGCAGCTCCTCAGCCACCACCTCAAGCGCTCCACAGTATACACTTATGGAATAATGGCTTCAGTGTAGATGATGGTCCATTGAGGCAATACGAAGATCCAGAAAATGCTGACTTCATAGAGGTAACTTCTCCCTTCATTTTCTGGATAATTATATGCAAGTAGTTCCTTCTGGTATAAATGTGCATGCCCTTAGTACCAGTTTAATCCAAGGGCTGCCTATTTTCCATGAGTAAAGATATTTCAGTTCAATCAGGGTAGATTATTACAGTGAGAGATGCTTTTAAAGTAATTGCTTTTGTATTTACTGCATATCTTCCATGCTGTCATTTGCATTTTTGTTCCGAAAGGACTAATTATTCCTGGATTACTTGGAGCTACTCGCTTTTCAGATGGTTTTAGAATATTTTGGTTGATGACATTAACAAAATGGTTATTATGTTAGTTTCACCAGACCTATCTTTTTAAGCATTTCCTTGGAACCAGCTGCTCATACATCACTTATGAAAATGTCGTGTAACTCAATCATCCATTACTTGTAGAGAAAATTCCTTATTTGGCCCTAAAAATTTCAGCACTTCCTTTCTTGACCTTTTTCTATTCAAACTTCCCTGTAAGGACAGATTTTTATTTTTGGTTCCCTTCATGGCCTTTCCGTCTACTTAGCCTGTTAGCTCTGTTATGTGATGGTAGAAATGACCATTTTGCCCTTGCTCATGAATATTAACATTGTTCAGTCACTAAACGCTATAATTATCATAATAATACTACCTCCATTCCAAAATATAAGTATTTCTAGGTTTGGATAAGGTCAAATTCTTTTAAATTTTACTAATAATATCTAGAAAAGTACATAATTTTTAATATAAAAATATGCTAATGAGTAATTTAGTCAATGATCTTTTTTTTCAATGGTAAGTTTAATTCTCCTCAAATTCGATTATTTTGAGTGGGACAGGGACATTAGCACGCACAAATGACATGAAGATTGCACCAGTTTGAGATATGGTCACATATTTAAATCCAAAAAAAAAAGTAGGCGCCAATGATGTCTGTTTTAGCATGATGCCACATAATCATCCGCATAATCATGCTAAAAGCTTTAAAAAGGAGTCGTTCTGTGGAGGCGATAGTCTTCTCTGCTCCGTCGGCGGCACCCTGCCCGAAGTACTCCTTTGCATCGGAAACGGACTGGCCGACGCCCTGGTCAGCGGCCCTGGCGGCCTGACCGGCGCCCTAACCAGCACCTTTGTCTGCGCCCCAGGCGGCCTGACCAGCGCCCTGGCTGGCGCTCCGGGTGGCCTGACCGGCGCTCGGGTTCCGTTTGTCGCCGGCGGCACGCGGCGAGCGCTCGGGATTGGCCGAGCCCCCCTCCTCCATTGTCCCGATTCACCACCGCCGGCTGCTGCTCTCTCCTCTCTCACTCTCATTCTGCTCCACTGCACCACGCCTGTTCGTGAGTTGAGATGAGGATTTGATACGAGGATAGAATGGTCATTTCATATTGCTCCGAATGCTGCTCTAACGGTGGAAGCTAACAGAATGGACCTAAAGGTCATGAAGGGAACCAAAAATAAAAATTTGTCCTTACAGGGAAGTTTGAATAGAAATGGGCCAAGAAAGGAAGTGCTGAAATTTTTAGGGCCAAATAAAGAATTCTCTCTTACTTGTAGTACCATGGAACAAAGATTTACTATGCCACTACCATCAACAAGAATATTTTGAAATTAAGCTTGTCTACTTACTTGGGTGTTCTACTGTCTGATCTGTTTTTGGCATGAAAGATTCTGTTGAACTCTGTCCTCAAAAGCTAACTGTTTGTTAAAAGTGCCAGTCACCTATCTTGGATTTCATACAACAACAACAACAACAAAGCCTTTAGTCTCAAGCAAGTTGGGTAGGCTAGAGATGAAATCTCGAGAGACGACTGAAAAGGAGCAACAACCGGCAATCAAAGTTCAGGCACGTGAATTGCTAGCCTCCACGAACTCCTATCCAAAGTTAACTCCTTGGCGATATCCCAATCTTTCAGATCTCTCTTTATAGACTCTTCTCAAGTCAAGTTTGGTCTACCTCTGCCTCTCTTCACACCGTTTGGTCGACTTATCATTCCGCTACGAACCGGTGCCTCCTGTGGTCTTCGTTGAATATGTTCGAACCACCTCAAACGATGCTGCACAAGTTTCTCAACTGGTGCCACTCTTAATCTCTCTCGTATGTCATTGTTTCGGACACGATCTCTCCTTGTGTGGCCGCACATCTATCTCAACATACGCATTTCGGCTACGTGTAGCTGTTGGACATATCGCCTTTTCGTAGGTCAACACTTTGCTCCATAAAGCATGACAGGACGAATTGCAGTCTTATAGAATTTACCCTTAAGTTTTTGAGGCACCCTACTATCACATATGACTCCAGAAGCTTCGCCACTTCAATCATCCGGCTTTAATTCTATGACTAACATCTTAATCAATATTTTCATCTTTTTGCAACATTAAACCCAAATAACAAAAAGTGTCTTTTTTGGGTACCCCTGACCATCAAGTTTTACATCTCCCTCCTCGACTGCAGTAACACTGAAATCACATCTCATATACTTTGTTTTAGACTTACTAAGTCTAAAACACTTTGACTTCAAAGCATGTCTCCATGATTCTAACTTCTGGTTCACCCCTATCCTGCTCTCATCCACTAGCAACACATCATCCGCAAAGAGCATACACCAAAAAATGTCCCCATATAAGTCTCGTGTGATCTCATCCATCAGCAAAGTAAAAGGATAAAGGCTCAGAGCCGACCTCCGGTGCAGTTCTATATTAATTGAAAACTCATCGGTGTCTTCATCACTTGTTCAGACACTTGTCACCACATCCTTGTACATATATTTAATGAGATTAATGTACTTTGTTGAGACTTTGTGCTTTTTCAATGCCCACCATATAACATTTTTAGGCACTTTATCATAAGCCTTCTCTAAGTCAATGAAGACCATATGCAGATCTTTCTTCTGTTCTCTGTATCTCTCCATCAGTTGCCTAATTAAGAAAATTGCCTTCATAGTGGATCTCCCGAGCATGAAACCAAATTGGTTTTGGGTGACTCTCATTGATCTTCGCAAACGGTGCTCAATAACCCTCTCTTATAGCTTCATTGTGTAGCTCATTAACTTGATCCCACGATAGTTAGTACAACTTTACACATCTCTCTTATTTTTAAAGATCGGTACTAAAGTATTCCGTCTCCACTCATGAGGCATCTTGTTTGATTGTAAGATGAGATTGAACAACTTGATAAGCCAAACTATTGCTACGTCCCAAAACATCTTCACACTTCAATGGGAATCCCATCTGGACCCAACGCCTTACCACCTTTCATCCTTTTCAAGGCCTCTTTTAACTCGGATTCCTGAATTCTTCTCACAAAGTGCCTATATAGGTTATCGAAAGAGATATCCAACTCAATGGATGAGCTCTCACTATCTTTGTTCAAGAGTTTAGCAAAATACTCTCTCCATCTATCTTTGATCTCTTTATCATTTACTAACAGACGCTCTACTTCGTCCTTAATGTATTTAACTTGGGTGAGGTCTCTAGTTTTCCTCTCTCGGCTTTTGGCTATCTTGGATTTCATGTTTTAAAGAATATGTAAACTTGCAAGATGTTTGTTAATCACGATTAGTCACCCTGATCGGTACCATGACCTCGACTAGGGGCTTCTATTCGATTACCTCAACTAGAAACCTGGTCGTCTGACTAATCGAGGACTAATCACGATTAGTCGTCTAATCAGGGGCTGGATGACCAGGGATTATGTATAATATGTCTTGTTGGAATATAGTATATTATGTATAGTATACTATATTATGTATAATGTACTATATTATATATTAGTATATGTCATGGAATATAGTGGACGACTATATGGACAACTAGGACCGACCAGACTCGACTAATCGTGTTGGTCGACGACTAATCGTCTGGTCGGTCCCATGTCGACTAGAGTTGACTATACGACTTGAAAACATTGAGTACCCTGAAAGAGCTAACTGTTGAAGAGATTTACACAAACTAAAATTTGTTTTGCCTTTTCAGAGCATTAAGAAGTCCCAATGCCCCAAGGAGCTGGAGCCTGGTGATAGGAGCACAGCAGTTCATGTGAATATTATAAAAAGATCTGAGGATTACAAGGTAAGCGTCTTCATCCCCTGTTGTGCATTTAGCAGGAATTTCTTTAATACAATATAATATCTTTGTTTGGTGGTTTTTATTCATTTAGGAACCCATAAAGCCCCGATCACATTTCCAGGGTGTTGGAAGAACCCTTGGAGGTGGATCTTCCACCGTGGGTAGCTCAGCACCAGCTCCTTCCACTGAAGCGCCTCCTGCTGCTTCTAGATCTGTTGGTGTTGTCGTCGATGATTCCCTGCCATTGACATCGATACAGCTGAGGTTGGCAGATGGAACTCGTATGGTCGCCCGGTTCAACATGCACCACACTGTAGGTGACATTAGGTCCTTCATTGACGCATCACGGCCAGGAGCGGCAACGCCATATCAGTTGCAGACTGGTTTCCCACCCAAGCAGCTGACAGACCCAACACAGACCGTCGAGCAAGCTGGCCTGGCGAACTCTGTTATCCAGCAGATGTGAGACCCCTGCTAGATGGGCACTCAGACAGATCCAACAATATCGTTCGATTTAAACTGGGTATATCGTCAGATGGCTGATTCTGTTACCAGAAGCTGTTCTGGCTACTGCATGTCACCAATACTCATGTCTCGTTGAAAACCATATTTGCTGAGTGCCTTTACAACATAGGCATGATGATAGAAGCTATATACTCAGTTAAGCACTTCATTGTTATTCGCCAAAATGGAATGCTACAAATTTCTGGCACGACTATTAAGCAAAAGCACAGAATAAGTTGCTTCTAAATTATGCTCCATCCTACCTGTTTTACTTGTCATTTCAGGTTTTATTAAAGAGGGGTAAAAAGGTGGATGTACTGAGAACTAGAAGGGAGATAGTGATGTATTTAGAATAGAGGTATTTATATTGAGAAGCGAGAATGCTAAATAAATTAAGAAAAAAAGCTTTATGATGTCAATAATATGGGACGGAGGTAGTACTTGTTAGAGAAACACAATGTAATTGTGTACAGGAAATATAACCAGATTTAGAGTTCACACTATGACCAAGAACACTTTGCAAACGTGGAAACATTAAATTATTCCGAATATTCATGCGATCCAAATCCAACAGAAATATGTTATTACATGTTCAAGCATAATAACATCAAGCGGGCAAGATCAGGAGCTGCCCTTCCTTTATGCGCCCAATACTTATACACATACGTGGAAGAGAAGTAGGTCTACACAGTCAATTCCATCCTCGAGACAAGAATGCCATCTGTATCTGCATAGAGCCACTCACCGTCAGAGATTCTTGTTCCAGCAATGGTAACAGGGACATGCTTCTCACCCGTCCCTTTCTTGTTTGCCTTCATAGGGTGTGAGTTCAAAGCTCGGACACCAATGTCGCAGCCATTGATCTCATCAACATCCCTGATGCAGCCATTGACCACAATGCCAGCCCACCCATTGTTCTGCGCTTGCTGGACAGGATTGCCACCCAAAATGGCACAGCGCATGCTGCCACCACCATCAACTACAAGGACCCTGCCATGACCTTTCTCCTCAAGGAACTCGCGGATCAGAACATTGTCTTCATAGACCTTCAGCGTCACGATAGGGCCAGCAAAGACCTGCCGCCTTCCGTAGATTTGGAAGATGGGCTCAAGTGCACGAAGCTCACCATTCATAATTAATTGAGAATTAGCATCGCAAACTTCAGCTGTTGCCAACGGCAAGGCCGCCATATCAGCTGCAGTCCTGTTTCAAAAAAAGAAAACATTACTGAGCGATATGAAGTGATAAAAGCAAGCCATTCCTTAAAAACGATATAACAACAGCATCTCCAAATAAAACCAGAATAAAGACAAAAAGGAGGCATCCTGTATTATTAACTGCTCCAAATGTTGAATCCATTTTAATAAACATCAGGAAAATTCCATGATTCAAAATGCTAGGCCGTACAATTAGAGAGGGCTACTTTTCATATTATCACAATTCGCAATAAATAACAACCCCCCCCCCCCCCCCCCCCCACACACACCACCCCCCAACCACCAAAATTAGCAGAACAAAAAGAACTAAACAAGACATCTAAGCAAAAGTCATCTATTATGCAATTGATCCTCCATTGTATAGGATACACAGCCATCAACCAACTACCACTTAGGTTCTTTATTTACATCGAGAGCTTGGTTTATGAACCTCCAGGATCAAAAGCAAGAAAGTAAGATGTTTGCCCAAAGATTTAAAGCACCAAACAATTTCAGGTATGCAATGTTTTGTTTTGACAAATTATCCACATCAATTATGAATCGGCGTGAAAAGAAATGAATGGTCGAAAAGAGCATTATAAATTCTAAAACGATTTGTCGGGCACACCAAGAATCAAAAGTACGGCAAATGGAAAGTACTCCGTAGACAGTACATGCCCTTGCTCAGAGTCACCTTGATATGTTCTGATGCGTTATATAAGTGGAGCAACTCGCATAAAAGACCATTTCATCTCATGAAGACGAAGTACATATAAACAGAGGTGGACCGATCGATACGGCGAGGAAGGGCAGCCCTCCTCCCCTCTCCTGCCAGATCTCTGACCTCCTGGTCGCTGAGACAGTTTCTCGGCAGCCCATCCCCATCCCTGCCCCAGTTGCTGGCAGGGCGAAACTTTTTCCCACCCCCGCTACGTCAACTATAAGGGACGGAGGAGAATTCGACGATTGGGGAGGAGAGCTCAGCTCTCACCTTCGGTCGAAGCTGGACGAGGTGGCGCAACTCAACCTTCTGATCGCGCTTGCTCGCTGCGCCCTTGTGCTGCTGCCTGGAATCAGAGTTAGCGTGGCGGCAGAAGACAGCGACGCCCTTTTGCTGATGCCTGCGATCGGAATAGCGTGGCGATCGGAAGATTCGGATTTGATTACTCCCAAAGCAGGTAAGAGATCCAAGCAAGTTTAAGAGTCCCTTACCTAAACTGGGTTGGATCGCAACCTGATCCGAACGTCGCGTCGCCGGCGGAGGAGCGAAAGGGACCTGGACACTTCGGCGATCGGCAGTGGTTCTTCTCCGGTGGTCTGTGACTGCCGAGGATGAACGGAGCTCCGCAGCTTTATCAGTGCGGTGCGGTCGGTGTTATTCGACGGGCGAAGTCTCCTCTTTAGTCAGCCAGGCCTGGCCAGGGCGGGGCTCCTCCAGTTCTTGGGCCAACTCCAACCCGACGTGGAAAGGCCGCAGGCCCAGCATAAGTTCCCGGGACGCAAATTCTCATGCATCAATTGTTACTCCCTCTAACCCTTTTCATAAGGGATTCAATCTTTTTAAATTTATTTCAAAATCTAAAGGATTACATGTATAAGATAAAAATTTTATAATTATTTTGATAGGTAGAAAATGAATGGGTGGTGATAAATGAAGGGTATTATAATCTTTTTACCTCTCGTTATTTTTGTCGTCCAATGCTAGAATCCTTCATGTTTGAGATGGTGGGAGTAGCCAACTCCCAACTAACGGTGTGAATTCTTAACTGTATAAGTAGCTGATTCATTTTATTTTTTAGGTTAAAGTGTTGGACAAACTATCCAATTACTAGCACTATCTAGGAGTAACAGTTAGTCCATTAGCGAGGCAAGGGGGTTAATTCAGAATCCTAGTCGATTTAAATAAGCCTTTAGTTGCTTGTCCTAACATGTACTTCTACCATTTCCCAAATCTTAGTTTTTGTTTAACTGGAACCGTGAAACCCTGAACCGGTTGCTGGATCAAAGAAATCGCGTTGACAAGAACGGCTTGTAGCAACCCTGACAGAGTGGCGCTTCCAGTAATGTTCCATTCAAGTCTAAAGTTCCAACACACACCCTTACTTCTCTAGTTACAATATTACTAGTACAACATAGCTGGGCAACCGGCAAGTTAAAACAGTGTCGTGGATGCTTCTCTAGCAAAGGCGACAAGGCTTCCCTCCTCCATGGCCAACATCGTGGCACCTCCACTGCAATGCAGGGCAAACCAAAATGCAAAGCAATATAGTATGGATAATTCAGCATCTTCCTGGGATCTATGTGGGCCGTGCGGAACGAGCCCGTGCTGCCGCTCTCTCCAAGGCCTTGAGCCGGTTTGCCTCCATGCGGGCTTTCTGCTCCTCAGTTAGCTCAATTTTCACCCGATTGGTGCTTGCACTGCCTCCTCCATCCTGAGGCTTCTGCACCTCGCTCGGTGGATCTTTGCCCATGCTCGCTTCTTTTTGAGCCGAGGACTGTGGGGTCTCTTTAGTGATTTCCTCTCCAACTGGGACTTGAGGTTCCTATGTGACATCAATAAATATTAATCAAGTCAAGATCCATTGTTCAGGCAAAGGGCAGAATGGACTGTGCTGGAGATTATGGTTCATCACCAATGAATTACATGGTATAATGAGCGGGCATATACTTACATGAGCTGCTTCTTCATAGATATCCTTGAGCAAATCTTCTTGCATAGGATCCATGTCGCGAGTATCTTCTGGCACCGTGTCCGTAGCATGATTATCAGACAACGGAGCATCAGTTCCTAAAATTGGGTCTTCATGTGCAGTTCCATCTGAAAAAGATTATGTGCAAATACCATACGAAAAAATGTTGAAATATGCAGCTAAATTGAAAATGTACGGATTTATGCAGCATATTCACTATTAAAAAGCAATAGCCCGTACCTGTTTCACCTGTTGGCATGACTTCTTCAGTTGGCGGTTCATGCAGCTTTGTAGGATCTCCCCCTCTAGCAACCCTGTCCCTCAGTTCAGATATGCATCTCTAAGGAAGAGTATAAAAAAAATAACACATGTTAGAAATAAGGTCGAGTCATCCATATATATCATTTCTTGACTTACTAATCTCACACCAACTTTAGCTAGTAACTACCCTAGTTCATTCATTTTATTTATTAAAATCATATGGAATAAAAGGCCCAAGGAGAAGTGGAGAAACAGCTTACTCTAACACGGTTGCTGGCCCCCACTTTCTCAACTTTCCGAACAAACTGTTCAAAGGAGTAATAAGGGATCAAGCGTGAGTGCCAGTCTGTGTACAGCTTGATCAGATCACCAAGGTCATCAACCTGACATCAAGGCAAAAAAAAAAATGAAATGAGGAGATCAGGGCTCAGGGGTTACCAGAATAAGCACGCATAGACACAGAATTGATTCATTATCACAGCGCAACATTAGCAAAGGTCCTTTCATTTGTTGTTGGATACACACATAAATTCAACGGATGCTGAAAAACCCAGGGAAATTTGGAAGGTTCTTGTTTCTTCAACTCATTTCTTGCATGAACTAAAGAAAGGCGCTCAAATTTCAAGTAGACGACAATTTTAATAGTCAGGTTTCATCAGTTCATAATCAGCGTACTAGTATAATATTATTTATAAAATCATGTGCACGAGACGAGTGTTCCTAAACAGTTAATCAAGTTATCCAAGGAAACGTAGAAGCATTCTTATTCAAAACCACTCCAAAATATTAGTTGGGAGCACATATTTCATTGAAAAGATGGCATTAGCATAACTGCACGTATTTTTGTTTGACATTTCAACACGCGAAAAATGTAGGATGTAAAATTAGCAAAAACTTGTCACGTCACATCTTTATGACACACTAAGAGCCCCAAGAGTTCCTAGCTCTAGATTCGCTTCTGATTATTCTGTGAAGTGATTCTGTGGCTAAAAGTGATTCTCATTGATTCTTTAAGATAAACTCTTAGAATCAAGATAGAGAATCACTTCCGGAGAAGCTATTTTTTTCAGCTCTCGGCCTTTAGTTCATTTCAGATAATCACTTCACAAAATTCAACACAAAATTCAAGAAACACTTCTTCTGAAAACAGCATTTAACAGAGCTCTCTTGAGAATCAGGAGCTGAAAGCTCTGCCAAAGGACGCCTAAGTTGACACTCCAATAAGCAAAAACTTGTCACGCCTTATCAGGAGATCTCACGCGGAACTACATTTGGTTCCACCCTATGGCACCACGCGGCGGGAGACGGATATGAGAATCATCAGAGCACGTTACCTCGTGGCCCGGTCGTCCACGTGGCTTGAATGCCTTGGGGAAGTACCGGAGCACGAAGCCGATGCCGTCGTCGGAGAGGAGCAGGTCCGGCGTGAGCTTGGGGCGCGTGGCCCTCTCCTTCTTCTTCGTCTTCTGCGCCGTCCCGCTCCCGTCTCCCTCCGCCGCAGCCGTGGCGGACCTGGGCCTCGCGTTCGGGTAGGGGGCGAAGCAGGACGCGGCGGGTTTAGGGTTGCCGTCAGCCGCGTCGGCGGAGGCTGGCGCCGAGGGGCAGTCGCGGGACCAGTGGCCCGGCCGGCCGCACTTGTAGCAGCCCGTGGGGGCCGCCGCCGCCATACGGATCGCCGGGGTGGGAGGTTGGCGCCTCGATTGGGAATCGGGGGACCGGGAGGAGGAAGGTGGAGAGGCGCGAGATTTGTTTTGTTTGCTTTGTTCCCCCTTGGTTTGGTTATTGTAGCTCTCTGTACCATTTGGTTTTGGCGGGAGTGTGAGGTGGAGTCGCGCCACGAGTCTTTTCAGTTTTCCTCCTCCGGTTCTCACTGCCTCGGCGAGGCCGGCCGGTCATAATGGGCCTGGATCAGGCCTGTTTCTTTCTTTCTTTCGTGAATGAATCAGGCCTGCTTCAAAGCGGAGTAGTATTTCTTTTGCTCGTTGAAAGATGTCGTGGAGCGTGGCATCGTGATTTTTGTAGCGGGTTAATTTTGATATTTTTTTATTTCAAAATTGTTGTCACTATTGATTTCTAACACTATAATTTAATATATTTCAGTTAATCTTATAGTAAAATAAATAATTAATAATGATATTAAAAATCAGTAGCGATAAAACTGAGAGAGTAGACAAATTTGCCAAATTGCTATGTCCTGCGTAAACAGCCCAACTGATTGTATCCTGGCGAAATAGAGTTGCCACTTGCCACGGGCCCACGGCAGTGGAACTACTACTTCTATATACATCTGCTACGATTTCAAGCGTGTCATAGCCGCGGCCAGATCCCGCACAGCTTGCTCCACGAACGCCACCATCCCCACGCACTCGGCAACGATGGCCTTGTCCAGCCCGCTCCGGATCACGGGTGCGAAGAAGAGCCACGACGCCGTCCCCGTGACGAACGCCAGCGTGAGCGCCGTCGCCACGAGGCGTGGCGGCGGCCGCCACCGCTGTCGCGCGCACCACCCCTCGGCCACAGCGCAAACGCCGTGGAGCACGAAGAACGCGGTCACCTCTCCCGTCCCGCGCTCCAGCGTGATGTAGTAGAACATGACCTCGTGCATGAGCCCCGACACGACGAACGCCGCGAGCACGCCCGCGGGCGCGCCGGCGCGCGCGCGAACGGGGCGGTACACGCACGGCCGGAGCACGGCGGGGACCATGAGGTTCCACCGGCGGCCCCAGAAGTCGCGGAGGGAGGAGGCGAGGTACGGCCGGTCGAACTGCGGCTCCAGCTCCACGTCCAGCAGCGCGCGGGCGAGCGCCGCGGCGGACGCGAGGAAGAGCTCCAGGATCAGGTACACGTGCACGCCGTCGAACGCGGGGACCGCGTACGCTGGCAGCCGCGCCCTGAACGCGCGGAGCGAGACGAGCGCGGCGAGGAGAGACGCCTTGGCCGCGAAGGAGGATGACAGCAGGAGGAACTCGGACGACGAACGGGACCGCGGCGGCGGCGGCTTCTCGTCCCGGTCCCGGACCCTGATGAGAAGCGCGGCGCACGCGACGAAGCGGACGAGCGGGAGGGCCGGGTGCAGCGGGCCCTGGCCGGCGGCGAGAAGGAGGAGCTTGAACCCGCAGAGCCAGACGAGGAAGAAGGCGGCGACTGTGCGGAGGAGGATGGAGGAGAAAGCGAACGGGAGCGCGGGGAGGACGACGAGGACCACCGGGAGGAGCGCCGCGAGGCGGGGCGCGCCGGGGCGCAGGCGTGATGTGGAGAGGCGTGCGTATAGCATGGCCACAACCGCCGTGCCGGAGACCACGCCGAGGCTTACTAGATCGGACGCCATGCCCGTTCCCTGGTCTGGCACGGCGCCGGCCGCCGCCGAGATCCGGATGAGCTGCGATGTCGATCGAACTGGCGAAGGAATATTGTATAATAATCGCGGAACGGACGGAAGTAGGATCGGAGAAAAAGTTTAAAATATACGCCATGAGCCAGTTCATTGCCGAGCTCGCCGCTGAACTCCACCAATCCACCGTTGCTCGGCTCCCACCTACAAGCCTGCAACCCTGAGCCCGTATAATTAAAAAAAAAAAATCTGAGGCCGTTTCTGACCGCCTCGTCACGACCTGCAGCCCAAAACGGGCCCGGCAGCGTGGCTCGTGGACGCTGTAACTGTAAGTAGCCTCGAGCGGAATAGCCCGTTAAAGCCCACCGTGCTTGGATCGCGATCCACGATTGGGCTGTGATGGGCCGTTTGGTCCGGAGTGAGCGGTCTACGGTGCCTTGACTGACTTAACCTTTATAATAGCACTCTTAACGGGTGCGTTACTGTGCAGCCGCAGTAGCTGTGGCGGCAGCCGATCCATTGAGTTTCACTGTAGCTTAGGCATGAAACAGCCGCAGCGCAACAGTAAAAAAGGCAGCCGAACGCACGCAACATGGATTTCAACATGTTGAGTGTGTCAAATATTTAAGGATGGAGGTAGTACAATACTCCTATCCGATTTGTTTTCCCTGTATGAACTTTGGGTTAACGAAGCTCCGCACATGGCAGCAAGCTCGTGCTTGCTCTTGCTTCACCTTGCGGGGCGACCGGAACTGACGGAAACGAGCTGGAGGCTCTCAAATCATCCTGCGACACGATGCACGGGGCGCGGCACCGGATTCTACCCCGATCCGCCCGCAGGCCGCAGGATATCCATCCCATCCAGTCCAGCACGCAGCAGCACCTCGAACGCTGGCAGCTAGCTGAATCGCGCCCGCGGTACACCGGCGGGGCCGTGATGAGACCACCATCCGTCACAGGTACTAGCCAGCAGCGCCAATGAGGTGAGCCGGATCGATCGATACGACCCGGCTCCCGGCATGCAGATCCGTCACCACCACCGAAAGCCTAGTCTAGCCTTGCCCATGAAGTACGGCGTGCCGCGACGAGTTATTCCTGCCAAACGTCTGATCCTCTTTTGTTTGAGCTCGAACTTAAAAAAAAGCTGATCGGTGATCAGTTAAAAAGCTAATTAATAAAATTTGAATGTTGATTTTTTAATATATATTTAGTTTTTTCTACATCAAAAGCTAAAAAGAACAGTTTTCAGTTAGCTTTTCAGTTTTTAGTTTATTACTTAAAAAACTAGTTTTTCAGCATTTTAAAAGTAAACTTTCAAAACATTGTTTGTTTCAACTTCTCAGATTTCAACTTTTTAACTTAAAAAGTAGAAACAACACGGCCTTAGCGCGCGACGGCCCCGCTAGGGAGGGGGAGGGCGCGGCAGTAAGGCGCGGAGGTCCATGTCCGTGCAATCAACCGGTGAAAACACTGCCCCCACCGGCCGGCGGGCTAGGCAACCCCCTCGATGGCTTGATCGTCGGCAAGTACTGTAGCCAGCAGCATGGACGGCACAGTGGTTGCAAGTAATGGGTTCTAATCCTTTCCTTTCTTCATTGATGGATCTTGCCCGACCTAGTGGCGAGATCGAATCATCTCGATCTCAGATGGTCACTCCGATCGTCGGCAAGTACGCACGCATGAGTAATTCATGTGAGAATTAGTTCATGACGATATATATACAAATGCACAATCTGAACTGAAATTACGATTTCAGAACACTTACATGATTCATCGATGAATGTTAAACAAACACTCATCCAGTGTGTTGTAGTACCAGGCGGTACCAGCGAGCGATCGACAAACATGCCGTTACATATAGGTCAAAATATTTAGGTGCACTAATAATAACATGCAGTGCATCCGGCATTCATGTATCAGGCACATGGTACACAAAAACGGCCCGGCCGATTATTAGTTGAACACATGGGATTACGAATGATATTTGGGAAGCAAAGTGATTGATTGGTTGTACTTGATGTTATTTTGCATTTAAAGTGTCCCAGCCAGGGGGTTCTGCAAAAATATTTTACGGCACCCGTTTAGAAATTGCTGTCATCAGAACACAATAACTTCAGTTCATTTGAAAAGTAGAACTTTGGTCCAGTCAGCTTCTCTCCTTTTTTAACTAAAATTGTTATTCTATAACAACAATATCAAAATAAAGGGAGTAAGCAATACTGGTTGTTGTAGTTATAATTGGCAACTATTTTGATAGGAAGGTTCAGATAATCAAGTGTTCTACATTCTGAAGTAACTTCAATATTAGACCATAGGTATAGAATAGAGTTAGTAGAGGTATACATATATAGGGAAAAATGACTAACATCCTGTAGGCGATGCATGAATTTACAGGAACTTCACGACGGATCAATTAACCAAAAACAAACCAATTAAAGTATATGTGTATGCTCTAGACACCCGAAGTGACACAATTATTCAGTTGAAGTACCTCCAATCTATCCACCATGCAGTCAGGCTCACTGAACGAGAGATTTACAGATTTTCTTCGTTCATTTTACAGATATACCAAAGTATGCTACATGGATACCAATCAGGAATCATCATCCATTATTGAAACAAAAGATTGATGTTTATGTGAGGTATTTTCTCCATTTCCTTATCGAGAATGTCTAGTGAAACAGTACTATATATACTATATATCAGCTTCAGAGTAGCAGTCCAATTATGTGTTTATATCAATGGCACGAAGTTTCAAGCCTAGGTAAAAGCTAAGGCCCCTTTGGAACGAAGGAATAACACACGAATTTCATAGCAAACTTTTCAATTTCATAGAAAAAAACACTTAAAGATTTCCCCCCTCCATTCTAAAGGAGGCCTTAACGTACTGGATCATGCTTTTCTATACAATTAATTAATAAATAATGTGGCACAAACCTAGCAGTGTTCTTTGGTCCAAGTTGACAAACATCATATATATAGCTGGAAATAGACACTAACATATTGGAGTAAACATGAGCGTATAATGAAATCATAGAATGCTTGTAATAAACCAAGGATGTTTCTATTGGTTAGTGACAATTTAACTATTGATAGGGTTGCAATGCCATTGCCTTGAAAAAGAAGTACTAGGTATACATGTAGTATCTAGCATGGAAATGAAGCCAGCCAAGCAAGCTAGATTGTGGACTGCCATGGCTAACGGCCAATAAGCTTTCGTGACATGCTAATATTCGAGGGACTAGACTGCATCCATCTTGTTCATACAGAGGCCTTTTAGTACTTGTCACTCCTGAATATGGTTGGGCCTTAATGTCTTGTTCTTCCTCTTTCAGTTCTAGCTATGTACGATTAGCTCACGAATATATGTGATCTATTGAGGCCAAAAGATTGTGCATATATTTCATGTGGTTCATAATCTCCTAGATACGTGAGATCTTTTGATCTCTCTTCGCACAAGCTGGAAACTTTTTAAGGCTGGATGTACTTGGACCATCTACCAGTAAACATGTAAGAACCAAAACTGATCTCTAACAAGAACAGATCGCAGAAGAAAATCCACATAACTAATGAAATAATACATCAATCGAAACTCCAGAGAGCAAAAGAAACAAATTAAAGTAACATAAAGAATCTTGTTTGCAAAGACCATATATGTAAGAACGACGTAATATAAGCATTCACACACTTGCGAAAGCACGTAGATCATAGGAAAGAAAACGGAATACTATTTCGGACCAAGACGCTTGATTCCCCAAAGCCATGGCTGCGCGTACAGAGAGAAGTCGAAAAGTATGCTAGAAGAAGGAAGAGAAAGAGGAGGAGAGCTGCACCGATCTGATGATGGCCTTGTTGACTTGATCACATGCTAGAACACATCAACCACACCATCACCGTGCATTGTTCATCTCATGGATCTCTTTCTGTCACCTCCCCCTCTCTCTCCTCCACCACCCTTTTCTCTCCCCCTCCTGTAGTTTCTTCATGGACTATCGCTTCTCCGGCCTATTCTTCTTGGAAGTAGGTGGATGCGACTCTTGGGAGGTGGTGGTGTGGCAATCATGGAGGCCAAGGCCCAAGGGCCCGAGGAGCTTGAGGCAACATGATTGCTTCTTGGAAGAAGGGGGAGGAGGTGAGCCTCCTCTCGCATCACATGGCGTGGAATGATGAAGCCTCATCTCCCTAGCCACACATATCCCGCTTGGTTTATTGGTCTTGGCGTTGATCTTCTTTCTAGGGGGTCTCTTCCTGCCCCTCTCTCTAATGTGATCTTGGTTTATTGGTCTCGGCGTTGATCTTCTTTCTAGGGGGTCTCTTCCTGCCCCTCTCTCTAATATGATTGTGACAGCGGCGGATAGTGAGAGTTTGGGCATTCTCCAAGGCTAAGGCATTTTTAGGGTCTGCCTTTGCCTTTCTGATCTGGGCCCGTAAGAAAGCAAAACAATTTAAAACTAGAAATATTATAAAGTTCGTTGCTACCTGGCATAAATAAAAATATCAAAGATTGGTATAACATATTGAAGATACAGTCTCAAGATGGCCCCTAGATTTGATCATGAACCAGACTTACTGTTCTTGTTTGCTGAGGGACATGAACTGTGAATGGAGATGCTGTAACGACAAGATTAAAAGTACTGACATGATCATTTTTTAAAAAAGTATACAAAAGTGAAAAGGGAAAAATTCAAGTTAGCAAAAGTAACTGGCTGCTACTCCCTCCGTTCACAAATATAACTTATTCTAGCATTTAAAATTTATTCCTCATTATATGTCATAATCACTTCTCAATAATCTTTTTCTCTTCTCAATATATCTTTATCTCTGTCTCTTTCCTTCTCGTTTTCTACGTACCATATTTTTTTACTTTTTCTTAATTACTGTTCCAGAGCTAAAACGATTTATAAAAGTGAACGAAGAGAGTACTATTTATTTGAGAATAAACTACACTCAATGGCGGGGCAAGGGTAATACTGAAAGAAGTGGTAGGTGGGGGTTTCTTTTTGTCGGTGGTTCTCTCTGCTCACTTTTTTTTTCTAAAAAAAAAGAACCATTTCATGCAACATTGGGGGCAAAAGTGGATGGGAGGGGGCGGCCCCTGTTTCAAAGCCGTTTGGCTCGGGCGAGCGGATGCATATGGTCTGCTTTTGTTTTTTATGCCAAACTTTATCATTTTCAATTTTTATCTATTTATTGTATAATAACGTTTCATAATTTAAGATTATATTTTACTTAAATTATGTTAATTTATTTAAAAAGTAAAATCATAAATCGTGTGATCATTATTTAATATTAATTCTGTAACGAGTGATTAGTATCAAATATGCTAAAAATTGTCATTTGGCAGAAGATATAAATCCTGGGGCGGGGCGGCTTATTCGCCAGATTCGGTGGCCACGCTGCCCTCCCCCCGCCCCCCCCCCCCCACGAGGGGATGACGCCGCCCCCACGCGCTGGTGTGCCCGCTCGCGCTCGCGCAGCTCGGCGACAGCGCGGACTCGGCAACGGGGCGGCTTGGGCGGCAGAGCAGCTCGACGGCACGGTGCCTCAGCGACGGGGCGGACTCGGCAGTGAGGTAGCGCGGTCGGCGTGGCGACAAGGTGGCGGAGCAGGACGGTGAGGCTGGTCGTGACGCTCGGGTTCGGTGGACCAGTCTTGTGCTGCCGTGGTGAGAGAGAGAGAGTTGGGAGGAAGAAGATGAAATGAATTTTTTTTGTTTGTTGTCGTGACGAGGGAAAGAAATGATTATTCGATTTTAGAGTTCAGAAGAAAATTTAAACTTTATTAATTTTTCACTTGATTTAATTCAAACAAGTTATGTTTAATTTGTAAATTTAAAATTTGATTTAATTCAAATAAGTTCTGTTGAATTTGTAAATTTTCTATTTTCATTTTTAACATCAAATCCCGTCCATCTCTCTTAACAAACGAAAAAATTGAGACGATCTCATCCCTCTTACCAAACAAAAACAAAAATTAGATTCGCCTCGTTCATTCTACCAAACATTAAAGCCCCGTCTCATCTCACTTTGACCTCAAGCCAAACAGACGCAAAGTGACCCTGCCACATTGTATGCACAGAGATCACACGTCACATGTCACATGGCCTCCTGCTGCCTCCTCCCCTATCTTCCCGATTGCAGCAGGCCGGCCTAGCCGGCCCGGGCGCCACTGCCATTGCTGCATGTGGTATGCATGACCGACGGGAATCACGGCGAGATAAAACTTCCGTGCACTGACTGCAATGTCATGGTTTGGACACTGATCTGTCAAGCTGCCATTCCTCAAGCGCGGAGGAGAGAACTTGGAGAGAAGGGCCGTCGGGTGCGCGAGATCTCAGAGCCTGGTGCAGGAATTCACGACTCGTGAACAAGTCCATATGACATGAGGGCGCGTATGCTGCGTAGTGAACCGGGTCCCTAATCTACTGCACCGCGTGACAGATCACCGATGATCATGTCCACCGGATCAGCGAACACAGACGGCAGCTCGCACACGACCCCAGGCCGTCACCGATGACGACTCTAGGACATCACCCCTAATGCTCATGTGCCGTTCTGCTGATGACAAACCAAATTTTTCTCTGTCTCCGCCATGATGGTGTCGTCCCGTGTCGAGACGCGGGGCAGGCGCGCTGACGCGGCAGCGACGGGAAGACCGCGAGGGAATAATTGACGACGGACGCGCTGCCGCCGCGCCCGACACCCACGAGCATCCGATGATGCGGCTGCTCGCTGCGCCCACCCGCGCCGCGCGCTGTCCGGCCAGGAAGAGAGCGAGGTCTGTCTGGGTTCATGCTCCGTCGTCCAGCTAAGGCCTGTGCAGGTTAGACGCTGGCGGAGCAAGAACGAAAGGAAGCACGTGGAGTGCTGCTGACGGATCGCCACAGCTCCAGCGTAGGCTGCGTAGCGTTCGTCGGCTTGTTGCGAAACCGCCCTCGCGTCAGCCGCATCACGCAGCGCCCAGCACAGGGCATGGGATTGGGGAATGGGGAGCGCGCGAGAGATGATCCTCCCAGCGCCGGACGGGCGCGGTTTACGAGCAGAGCGCGCGCCGGAACAAAGGCGGTGCGCTTAGGCGCAGTCTTTTCGGACGTCGTGTGCGCCTTTCTTTTCGTCATTTCGTGCGTCCAGTCTGCTCGCCGCACGTCGAAGGCAAAGCGGCTGGAGCCTGGGGGAGGAGGACGCACGCAGGCGGGAGGGAGAACCCAAAGCCCGAAAGGCGTCGCCCTGTCCCGTTGCATGGGTAAAGCGGGCGGCAGAATCAAGTTGGAAAACGGAAAGCCGTGCTCTGCTCCAGCCTCCAGCCCGTCTTTCTATTCAGGGAGGGATATATAGACGCGGCTTTACACTTTACACACGGGTGAGTGACTAAATTACTGACGGCCAGTTGTTGAAACCGAGCGAGTTTAACCTCAAAAGATGGCAGCTCGCGAGACAAATCTTCGACCCGATCTTCGCCGTGTGGAAAACAAAGGAGTTACTGTGCACGTCTGAAGGGAATCTGGCAAAGATAGCGAGGGAGTTTGTCGCGGCAGACAGATGGTACTATTTTAATCTTTTCTTTTGGTCTAGGAGTGTAGATCCGAGAGTATCTGTGTCGGTAATAGATCTCTGAAGAGTATCTGTGTCGGTAATAGATCTGTGGTTCAGAGGTGGACAATACCTTCGGATTCGGTCGCCGGAGTCGAGAAAGACGATCCGGCCATCTGTCTTTTATCGGTGCGGTCCTCTGCGCTTAGGCAGCGTCGGTCGGTGGAGAGGGCAGTGGCGTTGGAGTCACGGCGACGTCGTCGATCTCTCGGTGGCGGCGGTCGTCGTGGCGGTAGTGCTTCCCGTCGGCACAGCGCCCCCTCACAGATTGTGTTTAAGGATGTCGGTGGGGTGCGACGGTACGGATGAACTTAGATCATGAGTTCCGGCCGGCCCCTCACCTCTATTTATTGTGGCGCTGGCGACAGGGGCCCCCCAGCCATAATGGGCTGGGCGCCCCCGATCAGGGTGCGATTAGGTCAAGGGCCCATTAAAGCCGTTAGGCCAAAACGGGTGGAGATCAATTTCTAACATTCTCTCCCTTAATCTCACTTTTTACTTTTATCTTTATTACTTTTAACTTCACTCATTCCATTACAGGTTAATGCATAGAACTGTCTCATCGTCACGATCAATCGCCGATAGACTTAACAGCTACAATACATTTTTCTGTTCTAAAATAGTTATTATATATTTTGGACCATCTTTTAGTTCAGAAATCACAGGCTTTCCCTTAAACCCATGCCGGCAATATGTTCAATAAATACTTTGGGTGGTAAGCCTTTAGTAAGCGGATCCGCTAGCATCTTTGCGGTGCTTATATGCTCAAGACTTATGATTCGATCTCGAACTTTATCTTTCACAACATAGTACTTTATGTCAATGTGTTTGACAGCACCACTTGACTTATTGTTGTGTGCATACGTTACTGCGGGTTCGTTATCGCAGTACAACTTAAGTGGTCCATAGATGTCGTCAACCACTTTTAAACCGGGTATGAACTTCTTAAGCCAGTTCACCTGCCCCGTAGCCTCATAACATGCTACAAACTCGGCATACATTGTGGACGATATAGTGACGGTTTGCTTTGAGCTTTTCTACGAAATAGCTCCTCCAGCGAGAGTAAACACATATCCGGATGTAGACTTTCTATCATCTCCCGCATAATCAGAATCTGTATACCCCACTATATGGAGTGAATCTGATTTTCTGTATGTCATTATGAGGCCTTTCTTTGCAAATAACGCAAGACTTTCTTTATCAGTTTCCAATGCTCTATTCTAGGATTGCTCTGGAATCTGCCAAGTAACTCGATAACAAATGCTAAGTCAGGGCGTGTACATACTTGAGCATACTGTAAGCTTCCGACAGCTGAAGCATATAGAACCGCTCCCATTTGATCGATCTCATATTGGTTCCTAGGGCATTGAAAATCCCCATATCTGTCGCCCTTCACTATAGGTGCAGGTGATGGACTACATTTATGCATACCATATTTTTTTAATACTTTCTTTATGTATGCCTTTTGTGACAGTCCTAATACCCCTTTGTTTCTATCACGATGAATTTCGATTCCTAAAACGAATGAAGCTTCACCAAGATCTTTCATATCAAAGTTAGAGGACAAAATCTTCTTTGTCTCCAGTAGTAGACTGACATCACTACTAGCTAGTAGGATATCATCCACATACAGGATTAGGAAGATAAACTTCTCATCTTTAAACTTTGAATAAACACAGTTGTCCTCAATATTTTCTTTAAATCCAAATTTCTTTATCGTGCTGTCAAACTTCAAGTACCATTGTCTTGAAGCTTGCTTTAACCCATAAATCGATTTCTTTATACGGCATCCCAGTTTTTCACTTCCTTCCATAACAAAACTTTTCGGCTGTGCCATGTAAACATTTTTCTCCAAATCCCCATTTAGGAATGTTGTCTTTACATCCATCTGATGTAACTCTAAATCATAATGAGCCACTAGTGCCATTATAATTCTGAAGGAATCTTTACATGAGACCGAAGAAAAAGTCTCATTGTAATCAATCCCTTCTCTTTGAGTAAAGCCTTTTGCCACGAGTCGTGCTTTATATCTTTCTACGTTCCCTTGGGAGTCGAGTTTTGTCTTGTAGACCCATTTACGGCCTACTGTTTTGGCTCCTTTAAGAATTACTTCTAAGTCCCAGACTTTATTAGCTTTCAGGGACTTCATTTCTTCTTCCATGGCCTCAAGCCATTTTGAAGAGTTTTCACTTCTCATGGCTTCTTCAAATGAGGTGGGATCATCCTCCATTTGAAATTCTTCTGTCTAATAAACTTCATAGTCATCAGAAATAGCTGATCTTTTTACTCTTTGAGACCTTCTCGGGGCCTCTTCATTCTGTATATTTTCTCCCTCATCTGTGGCAATGGGTTCTATTGGATCCTGAGAAACAGGTTCCTCATTCTCATTCATTGTTGCCACAGGAGGAACAATAATAGGTGCTTGCACCACAGTATCTCGCACTGTCGGTGCAGCGACAGCAGGTAGTGTAAAGAATGGATCTTGAATCATCGGAGTGGGCGCATACGCCCGCTTCTCTTCAAGATCAATCTCTCGAGCTACCATGCTCCCCCTCATCATCTCATCCTCTAAGAAGACAGTATGTCTCGTTTCTACAAACTTTATATGTCTGTCTAGACAGTAGAAACGATAACCTTTTGACTTTTCTGGGTAACCAATAAAATGGCAACTTACTGTTTTGGGATCAAGCTTCCCAATGTTTGGGTTAATACTTTAGCCTCAACTGGGCTCCCCCACACTCGTAGGTGGTTTAACGAGAGAACTCTAACTGTCCACAACTCATACGGTGTTTTCGGCACCGATTTACTGGGTACTCTGTTGAGAATATGAATGACGGTTTTTAACGCCTCCATCCACAAGCTCAATTGCAGTGTAGAATAGCTCATCATACTTCGCACCATATCCATCAAGGTACGGTTGCGTTTTTCAGCTACTCCATTTTGCTGAGGTTCGCCCGGTGTAGAATACTGGGCTACTATTCCATTTTCCTGTAGAAACCTTACAAAAGTTCCAGGAACTTGTCCATACGGGGTATGTCGACCGTAGTACTCCCCCCACGATCAGATCGGACTATCTTTATCTTTAAATCGTGTTGGTTTTCAACTTCAACCTTAAATATTTTAAATTTATCCAAGGCTTCATTTCTTTCTTTGATTGGATAAATATATCCATATGGAGAGTAATCATCCGTGAATGTTATGAACGAGTCATAACCATCTATACTCTTCACAGAAAAGGGACCACAAATATCCGTGTGAATAATTTGTAGAACTACTGTGCTTCTTTTTGCATCTTTCTTAATTTTTTTTACATATTTTCTTTTAATGCAATCTCGACATTGTTCTAAGTCTGAGAACTCTAATGGAAGAAGAATATCATTCTTAACTAGTCTTTCTATTCTCCCCCTCGAAATATGGCCTAAACGACAGTGCCATAATTTCGACGAATCATCTAGAGTTCTTTTTCGTTTTCTATTTTCATTCATGGACGAGGATTCTTTTATCTCGCACGCAACGTTATCATTATCGCATACGACATTCACATCATCACGTAGTGATAGTAAATAAAGCTCATTTTGTAAGATGACAAGACCAACACATTCTTTATTAAATTTTATTTCACACTTGCCATTTTCAAAATGACAATCATAACCATCATTATCCAAACATGAAACACTAATCAAATTCCTCTGTAGAGAGGATACATAAAGAACATCTCTAAGTATAAGAATGAAGCCATTAGCTAGTTCTAATGAAAGATCGCCAACGGCTTCAACTTCAGCTTGGACTCCGTTTGCAACTTTAATGCATCTTTCTCTTCTTTGCGTAGTCCTCGTCGAACGGAATCCCTGCAATAAATTAGCAACATGAACAGTTGCTCCAGAGTCAATCCACCAAGTAGATTTTGAATATTGCACATATAGGGATTCATTTATAAAGATAATAATGTTCTCACCTTTCTTTGCCATGATCATCTTTAAATATGAGGGACAATCCTTCTTGTAGTGTCCCGTCTTTTTGCAGTGAAGTCACTGATCTTTGTCCACTGCAAATTTGTTCTGTTGAGGCTGATGGACAGGGGCTTTTCCTTTGTTCTTTGAGGAGTAGTTGTTGAAGTTCTTTCTTTTGTTATCTTTCACATAGTTGATAGAATCACCATGTGAAGCTTTAATTCTGTCTTTCTCTTGCACACACATTGCTATGCACTTTTCCAAGTCCCAAGACTCGGGTTGCATATTGTAGTTCACAATAAACGTTTTAAACTATTTTGGCAAAGAAGTAAAAATCAAATAGATAAGGAGTGCATCCTTGAGACCCAGATCTATTGGTTTGAGCTTCGATGCCATGTTGCTCATTCTCAGTATGTGCTCTCTGATGCCACCGTTACCACCAGAGTATTTTTCATTCACAAATTATCTAATGACTTGTGTGACGTATGTCTTTGAAGAGCCAGTAAACTGACTCTTTATTCTTTCAATGTACTCTGTAACGGTGTCACACTCTGCGATTGAACCCACAATTGCAGGCTCAATCGTGTTCTTTATCACAGCCATACACTTCTTGTTGGCTGTGGTCTATTTCCTATGCTCAAGATCATAAGACATCTTTAAGGAAGCAAAATCCCTCTGTCTTGTCTGCCAAGCAGCATCAGTCTCATTCTCTTTCCTCACTGGCTCCTCAGGCTCAGTGAGACATGCTGTGGTCAGGACCCAGTCCACCTCAGCCAAGATAAACGCTAGGTCTATCTTTTTCTTCCACTCTCCATAGTTGTCACCTTTGAGAGTGGGAATCTCTTTGATACAACTCATTAAGTTATATCCGCCTGTAAATAAATCAAATAAAGTGAGAACATAAAATTAGTAAAATTATATGTCTTATTTTCAACGTTGGTAAAAAATATGGCACACAATTTTATATTATACATTAAATCTACATCACCGTTAGGCAGAAATAGAAATAATGCATAAAATGTCAATTACAAAAATTATAATACTGTTATTGTCAACGTTGGTCAGAAAATAACAATATCATAATTATCTGAAATTTATTACTATTTTTCCAAAATTAAATTCTCCCGTTTGTTCGAATTTAATAATGAAAATAATTTCTTTAAGTACGCAGCGGAAAATAAAATTTCTTTAATTTTCAGAAGCATTTATTTCAATTTTCTATTCTGTCAAAATTATCCCGTTGGTTCAAATTTTAACAGATTTAATTAGGTAAAAAATTACCTAATTAATCAGTTAAAAATGCCTCTGAAAAAGGAAATGAAAAAAACTTTTCTTTTGGGCCGAAATTGAAATTCGGCCTGGCCCATTGGCCTGTTGCAATTCAGACAAGCCAACCTGGGCTTGGGCCGAAATTTCACTCTCCTTCTTGGGCCAAATCTGGCCCATTTAGCCATCGCGCGATCTGAACCGTTGGATCGAGATCGGACGGATACGCTCTTTTTTCGGAGGGTATAAAAAGGGTGGAACTCTTCTCACACCCTAACCCTAATCATTTTTCCTCCCTCTTTCCTCAGTCTCAGCCGCCTCTGTTCACGGCAGCTGCTCGCGCTCGCGAAAATCGCGCGGAGCCGCGAGCCCAGTTGCGCCTGCTCCGGATTTCTCACATGGCCGTGCGCTACCGCTGGCCTGGTCGGCCGCGCT
>BCLF01000006.1:536126-578547 GCA_001602275.1 Zoysia japonica | reverse complement strand
CCCGCGTGCGCTCCACGCCGCCCGCGCCGCAGTCCCCGCGCAAGCAAGCCATGCCTGCGTCGACTGCGCGCGCTCGCCCGTGAAGCTGCCCGCATGCGTTCGCCGCCCCTGGGCAAGCCCTGGCGCCGCTGCCGGCAGCCTAGCCCAGACATGCGCCTGACGGACTCGTGAAGTGTTGAAAAGAAACCCGCCACGGGTGGGGAAGGAAACAAACCCAGGGGTATTTTATTTCAACCCAAAAATACATGTATTATATGTTGCTTTTGTTATTTTTTTAAAATCTGTAAAAACGTTTGTTGCTAATAGGGTCAAACGGTAAGTTTAATTTTAAAAAATAGGGTCAAATATGAAGATCCTAAAAACAGGGTTAATTGCAAAATTAGCTTCTTAAGTTAGGTCACTGGTGCAATTATTTTTTGCATTATGAAAAAAACTAAATCCTATATATTTTTCATGTAAAACTTTTATACGACCTCCAATTTTAAAATATTGATGCTGCTGACTTTGATCATATATCTTATTCAAATATGTAAAATTATTAATCATTTTTCAAATACTATTAATGATAAAACAAATTATAATAGTCAAAGTTTATGTTAAAATTTATTGTGTTAATATTTTATAAATTAGAGGATCATTCTATGAATTTTCTACGTTCCAAAAAGAACTCTCGTGTACAATATTTTCTTATAGCTCCATATGACCATAGTATATTTAAATCATTCGAAGATATGTCACTTAATCTGGCACTTTGATAAGCTGTTTGTTACTCTAAGTGCATATTATAAATTACTTTGATGCACTAATTTTCATTCATCTATCTTATCATGACATCTATTGTGTCTGATTTAGAACTTTTTTAAAGACATGAAAATTTCCTTATAGCTCCATATGACCATATTATATTTAAATCATCCGAAGATATGTCAAATAATCTGGCACTTTGGTAAGCTCTTTGTTACTCTAAGTGCAGATTATAAATTACTTTGATGCGATGATTTTCATTCATCTATCTTATCATGAAATCTATTGTGTCTGATTTAGAACTTTTTTAAAGACATGAATGAGTAAAATGCTTGAAACACTATTAAACCTATAAATTCATCCAAAATCGTGACTATTGCCATTAACTAGCAAAAAATTGTGTCTGGTGCACCAATTCAAGTTCAAGTATTATTATCATTAACTTACTTATATTTTTCTAAATAAAATAAATAATTATAGATAATAGTTATATTTTAAAATCGGAGAAAGTAACTCAAAAAAACAAAGCCCTGAATTGCGATCATGCGTCATAACGCTGAATTGCGAGACCATGACAACGTAACACCCTGAATTGCGATCATGCGTCACCCACGATTTCGTTACCCACGCCACGTCGTTTCTCCGCAGCGGAGAAACAGTTAAAAAAATACAGATCAAATCTAATTTAATTACAAAGTAAAGCAAAAACGCTGTCGAAATCAGGAAAGCCAAAAAAGGCCCGCACGCACGCACGAGCACGCCACCCTTCCCCGCCCCGTCTCGACAGCCGGTACCGGACGCCCCAGACTGCATTCCTTTCAAACCCTAGCTTAGCCGTTCCCATCCCGGAAGCGGCGGCGCCCTCTCCTGTGTGCGGATCCCCTCGCTGCTCCAGGGACCAGGGCCCCCTCTGCTTCTGGCGGCGGTGGCGGCAACGGAGATGGCCTCCTCGTCTTCCAGGCACCAGGTCACCATCACCCTCGGCCGCAGCGATCAGGTGAGTCGTTCCGCCTCGGTCAACTATGCCCTGTAACTCGCGGGATAATCCCGTGCTCTCATTTTTCCGCTGCAGATTTTGCTTTCCGTGTCTTTCGCCGTTCTCGGGTTGATTGATTAGGTGCGGGCTAGGTTGATCTGATCGAGGGAGACACTACGCTGCTGTGAAGCTTTGGCTAACCTTGATTCGTGTGTGCGAGTGTTGGGAAGTTAGCTTAGGTTACGATGTGTGGTTTGGGTGATTTCGTGTGCTCAAATGGTGTTTTATGTCGTTAGATTTGGCTGTTGTGTGCTGAAGTTACTATGGTTAATTTTTCACCTCGATGGATGATTGCGTGATGTCGGACATATGGCTGATTTGTAGGTGGGTTGTTGTGACAACTTGGTAGCTAAATGCGTCTAACTTCAATAGTGTGTGAGCTAAGTACTTGGATGGCTATTCCAAAGCAATGGTATTCAGGAGAGGAGTTTCTCGATCTCCTACAGGGTGAATTACCTGCTTTTCTCATGAGTGTGTATGGAAAGAAACAGAGGGAAAATGGTAATGAGAGTGAATTCACGCATGTTGTGTTTTAAAAAGCAGAGGGGAAATTTATTGACAGGGGCAGTGCGTGTGTTATGCGTTGCTAACTTTGTTTATATCAGTACCAGTTGAGCTCCTTGAAATTTTTTTCACATGGTGAGAAAGGGGAGGCTTGTGATTGCTGTTTCTTACAAGTCCTTTTTTATGGCATGTCCATCCCAGTAATGTTTACTGGTACCTATTGCCTATTGGTCATACGCAAGATAAGCAATCTGTTGTATATAAACTCTACTTTCTGATGTATGTTTTAGGTGTAAGCTCTAGAACACAAATTCACACCATTGTATTCGTGTTATGTTTTAATTATTGGTGAGGTCCTCGCGCCACCTCTTTGCTTATGCCTGTTTATGTTATTTTTCGGACTATTTGATGCAATTAAGTGTCTGAGAAGTTTCTTTGGTTTAATAAAATATCCAAGACTGATTTAAAGTTTCCCTTGATGTGAATTTTTGGCTGGGTTGATGCTAATGCTTTTGTAATGCTTGCATGGCGCGTCGTAGGTTGTCAAAAGGAGGGCTATTACTGACATCGGTAACGATGATGAAGTGCCATTTTCAGGGAGAAAACGACCCATGAGGGAGAGATTAGGAAGTGACATGGTCGATTCTGATTTTATCGAAAGCCAACAGAGAAACAAAAGGTATCTTCCTTGGATCTGTGATTTTCACTGTTTGTACATGATGCATTTTTTTCCCTTTTGTGCTCCTTCACCTCTAATTTTGTATCATTGTTTGAGATTTGCACTGATAAATTTTCACTCATTTCAAAACAGCATGAATGCTTCTTATGTGTTAATGTCGACTTCAACTGTGCGTCATGTATACTACTCCCTCCGTCTCGTATTACTTGTCACTATAGAGTCATCAACTTTTCCCAATTTACTTGTCATCCTCACTTTCAATACACCTTTCTCTATTCCCAATACATTTCTATCTTTATATCTCTTCTTGTTTTCAGTACATCCCACATTTTCCATCCTTCCTTAATTCCCGTGACTAGAAACAAAACGACAAGTAAATCGGGACAGAGGGAGTATACATGAAGTTACAAATGCTGTTATCAATACTTTCTCTGACAATGAGTCGCAAAAGAAAAAAAAAACCCTCTGACGATTTAGTGGTGTTGATATTACATTTGTGATAATCTATTTTTCTGTTCCAATTTTTCATTAACTGCAATATCATCTCAAATTGCCCGATCAAGCATTTTATCTGTTCATGCAGAATTAGTACTCGTGTATTTGTATGACGTTGTCATAAAGACCAGAATATGCTTTCTTCCAATTGGTGTGTTCATTTGTTTTGTCATTATATCCAAACAATACCTTTCCCTTGCTTGTTTATTTTGCAACTCGCAGATGATTGCTTAGCAATTTGGTTTCTCGTTCACTTTGCAGGCGATATACAGAAAGCAAGAGCTCTTATGGAGATTATGGTAAACCTTAACTTATAGCATTCAATTCACTAGGATTTGAAATAGGCCTGACACAAATTTGTTGCATATGTTGACCTGCATAAGATCGCCAGGTTGGCAAGAATGATCTGAGACTGAAACTTATGAGGAAAGGCTTGTTACAGAGGAACAATGTTGGGGATCTCCGTGAAAAGCTTTCTCGGAACCGTAAGAATCAGCCAAGAGGCCATGCTCCAGAATCGAGGGCTAGATATGATATTATAGACAAGGTTCCAGAACCAAGGTCTAGATATTCTTTGAGGGAGGGTGTCCCTGAGTCAAGGCCCTCTGCTGTTGTTGCAAGCCGAGTTCCTTCAGCAAGAAGCTTGGATGATTTGATACAGTTGGACTCTTCAAGAAATCATTATTCATGGATATCTGATGGTCCAAGGCACAGATCACCTGAAATGTCTGCAAGAGTTCGCAATGATGCATCTCCACCAAGAGCTTATGAGCAGATTCGGTCTGTTCCTTCCCTTAGGTCTGTTGGTGCCTCAAGAACTCCAAGTCATACTGCAAGAGATACCCTTGACACATTAAGATCTCAACCATACACTGGCAAATCCACCGTTTCTGTTGATCCAGTACTGAGAGCTAATGGAATCAGTCCATCTAATCCAGCTTCGCTTAAAGCCCATGTTATGGTTTGTATTTACACTTCCTCATATAGATCTCAATTCAGCTAGGCTTCTGAGCTTGAGAGAGTCCATGTTGCTTTTTGGCTTGCTATCGGTGATGTACTTGCGCATCTATGTAGTGTTTGTCCATAGTGTTCAAGATCCTTTTTTGGCTTTAGAACACCATAGAATTTTCTGAAGTCAAAATCATTGAAAGATGATTATATATGGATAACTCTGATACAGCATATTGAAATTTGCAATCATTATAAAGGAAAATATTTCACATGGATTAAATCGTTTCTATGCAGTTTCCTCATAGTTGTATAAGTGAGAGTTGCAGATCTAGTCATACTAACAGCTATCTTAGCGTGGCATTGAATATTAGCTAGATTTTTGTTATGCAGATCTTTATGGTCATTTGTGCTTGGATTTTGTTTTTAACGTTGTTCTATGCAATATTGCAGGCAGAAGCTACTGTAACAGTTAATGAATTGCTGAATTCACTTGGCCTTGAGAAGTATGGTATTCTCTTTCAGGCTGAAGAGGTGACGCTTCATTACATCTTTTGTTTCCATCTGTTAACATGTTTTTTGGATAAATTTTATGTCGTATATTTTATATTTTTCTTTCATGTAGATAGCAGTGTCTCTGCTATATATTTCTGGAGTACACATGGGGATGCTTTACTCCCCGATATTTGTTCTGTTGCACGGGGTTACGAACTAATGCTCCTTAAAGAACGCTAGTTGTTTGCTGAAATCTTGTTAGTTCATTAGCAGCTTTTCATTGATATAGTTTCAATTTTTCTGCCTGTTCCCTTAGTAGATGTTTTAAGTATTTGTCACTATCTCATGTTTTTTTTTCCAATTTTTTATGTGAAATCTAAACATTTTTCAATCCATTCAAACTTTGGATTTAGGATGTGATAGTATATCTTTGCATACTGTTTATGGGATGATTATTGTGGTAGTAATATTTATTTAGTCTTTCATACTATTTACTTGTTTGCAGGTGGATATGGCTGCATTAAGGCAAATGGGAGAAAGCGACCTCAAAGACATGGGAGTACCAATGGTAGGTTGGAAATGTGCTGCCTTTTTAACCAAGCTAGCATAGTAGCAACTATAATGATATAAAACAAATAAAAGGACAGCCCGGTACACGTAACTCCCGCTTGTGCATGGTTTGGGCAAGGGTCCGATCATATTTTTTGTACCAGCCTTTCCCTGCGTTTTTGCAATAGGCAGTTTCCATGCCTCTAACCTGTGACCTCATGTCACAAGGCAACAGCTTTACCCCAGCCCCGAGGCTCCCCTTCCATAATGATAAAACAAAGATACAACAACAACAACAACAAAGCCTTTAGTCCCAAGCAAGTTGGGGTAGACTAGAGATGAAACCCCGAGATGACTAAAAAGGAGCAACAACCGGCAATCAAGGTAAAACAAAGATGATTTTAGAAATTAAAATTGCACTTTCATCGGTATGCGAAGTCACGGCTCCATGTGAACTGTGAAATCACAAAGTTTATGTTCTTTGGCTATTTTGACACTGCTGCTCTTAGCAATGAAACTATATATAATCAGACTACTCCCTCCGTTCTTAAATTGATGTAGCTGTTGACTTTCAATATCAACTTTGACCTTTCGTCTTATTAAAAACATTAGTTCAAATGTGTAAAATTTTAAGTTGTGATTCAAATAACTCTAATGATAAATCAAATTATAATAAAATATATGATTTTTATCAAATTTTTTTGAATAAGACGAATGGTCAAAGTTGATGTTAGAAGTCAACGGTGACATCAATTTTAGAATGAAGGGAGTATGGATAAAGGACTATTAACTGAATTTCATCTGGAGCATGCCTTTCAAATGACATCTGGTTCATTATTTTGTTAGAAAGTTGAGTCCTACTGTTCTTATTAGTGGACATAATCGGTAATCAGACATTCCTTTTTGTTTTATGTAAAAATGAAGCTGCAGAACTCATGTTATGTGTTCCGTGTAGCATTCGATGCACTCTTTGTTGTTCCAGGCTACATTGGTCATATATGGACATCCAGGCATATATAAAAATAGCCAAGAGAACGAATCTTCCTAATCAATAGGGATGTCTGGTGTGCTGCTTACGTCTTGGTTAACAAGTTTCTATTTGATCTACGGTTCCTAATGGATACTAACCTGATTTTTATATTATGAAATGAGTTGAAGCATGATCCAGGTTAACTAGTCACAAGAAAGAAAAAAGTTGTAACTTGTTTATATACTAGCAATTCGGACTACTGTTGTGAACAAAGAGTGCCTGCACTGAATGTTTTCCGCAGAGCTTGTTCACCATCCTTTTAATAATTGCACCTGCATAGTATTTTTCCAAATTAAAATTCCCCCTATCTATCAATGTCCTCTGGAATTTATACATTTTGTTGAATCAGTTATCTGCATTATCATTGATGAAATTTTTTATGGATACTGTTTCTTCAGGGCCCAAGGAAGAAGATTCTTCTTGCATTAGGACCTAATTCGAAACAACGACAAAAATGAGCAGCATAGACTTGGCAAATTTATTTGGCAACTGGAAGTTGTTGCTGTAAGAATGCTTTATTGCATATCTTGTATATCCTCACTGGTTCTCGCAGTTAACTGTTTTGTTGCTATGGATTATTAGTTCGGTTCCTTTCTTGACGCTTGTAAAGTCCTACTCCTTACCTGTGAGCTGATGCCCAATTTCTCTCAGTTACAATCTGCTGCTCATCTGCTATTTTTAAAGAGTAAGGCTTTGTAACAAGTTGATACATGCCACCGTCAAGTTTGGAATCTGGTGGGGATATATGAGGGTGGCAACTGTACGCGGACGTGGGTCAGAACTTTCCTTTTTATCTTTGCGACTCAATTCCCAACCCAAGTCGACCCAAGAACAGTTTTATCTTGGTATATATTTACCTTTTCATATGGATTAGGCTACCGTATTGTTCTGTTCCCGATTGCCTCCTTTGCAGCTGCACCACGACCCCTCCACCGATTGCCTCCTTTGCGTTACTTTCTTTTTCAGATCTTTTAAATAGGATAAAGCTGTAACAGCTCGGAGTCGACAGAGCACATTGTTGACCAGCCTGAAAATGGTACAGAAATTTTTCGTCTCAGATCGTATTTTATTTAATGTTTTTGTGAGAAAAACGAAAAAAGGTTATGAATCAAATAACTTTTTATTTTTATTTATTATTTTTTTTATCATTTTCGGATAAGCAGAAAAAAAATGAACTAAACAACTTTTTATTGGTCTATGTTTTTAGGTTGTATGTTGTGAATTTAATTGTAATTTATATTTTATATATTATAAGATTTGAATCATATAGTGAATGTTTGATATTTATTTTATTCGTATTTTCGACATTTTTTTTAGTTACCTATTGTTTTGTTTTGTTTTCGAACTCTATATTTATTCATTTGTTTTTGTTTTCAGTTTTTTTATTTTTGTTCGATGTTGTAAATATAAAAGTGAAAATGGTTGAGATGCTGATCGTTTTTATCCTTTTTCAGCCTTATTGTTGACCCGGTTATCAGTATCCAAACGCTTTCTGTCAAGGCGGATGTAAGTACTCCCTTCATTAAAAAAAAAAACACGCTGTTTTTGGCCCAGACCCAAGACACGAATCGCACTTGCTGCCCGCGGCCGATAGAGGCCCGAGCTATCGGGATCGGCTGACTTCACTGGTTTGAAGTCACGCGGTGACTTCAGCCATTTGAAGCAATCTGATGGCCCTCATTGCACGCCGTTAGACTGACTAGGTAGTAAGATACACTACAAGAACAATTGAACGAAGTCCGTTATTAAATTTTTTATAAAAGTATTTATTAAAAATAAATATAAAATCTAGCTGTCATAAACAACGTTACTTAGAGAATGGGGGTGTACTTTTATAAAATACTTTTTAAAATAACTCTAACTGGTTGATCTTCAAAAAATTAAGGAAGTTTCTTCAAATTCAAGTTTTCTATAGTTATTTTGTTAGATTCATCTCGTCAAGCTCTTCATATAAGTGTCTTACAAATTATTCTCAAAGTTTTTTTTAAAGTTGTTCGTTAGTTTCTAAAATTTACTAAAAGTGTTTCATTAGTTTTAAAAATTTGTATAGGTGTTCCGTTAGTTTCAAAGTTTTTAAAAGTTGTTCTGTTAGGTTCGTCTCGTCCGCCTATACTTTCGTATAGGTGTTTACCGAGTTATTTTTAAAGTTTTCTATGGTTATTTTATTGGTTCCCAAAGATTTCTATAGTTGTTCAGATATTTAGCTTTTCGTGTAGGTGTCCATTAACTTATTTTTAAAGTTTTTATAATTGTTTCGTTGGTTTTCAAAATTATCTATAGGTGTTTCAATATTTTTAATACTAACACAAGATATATTGACGCTATACTGTCCTCCGCAGCCGCTGTGACATGCTCGCTTCTCGAACTTTTCCCTTTGGATTTTTTCGTTCCTCCAAAACCGTCGTTCTTTTGCTCCGAATCCATGGCTCCATTGCAAACTATCTGATGGGTTCCGTTATGGAGGAATCGATTCTTTCGAAATTTGCTGGGTCCTCCCTCCATTACAAACTGTGCCTTACTCAACTTTAGAAATAGAAATTTAAAATAATTTTTAAATTGTTAAGTTTAGAAATATAAAAAATTTTATGATTAAATTTATTTTTAAAATATTTTAATTATATTTTTTAACAAATATTTTTATAAAAAATCTTAATAACCGACTTCGTTCAAATGTTTCTGTAGTGCATCTTATTATATAGTCAGTCTAGCGATGTGCACTGAGAGTCAGATTGCTTCAACGGCTCAGATGTCAAACCAGTGAAGTCAGCCGATCCCGATCCCCCGGCGGCCAGGTTGTCCGGTTTTAAAAGGCAGGCATCCCCCATGCGACGACAGCTCACCGGTACACACAGTCATGGCAGCAGCAGTCCCAGCAATTGCGGCCTTTCGCTTCCATCTGCCGTTCGGAGGATCCTCTCCGGTGCGGTTACTCTGACGTCGTTGTCACGACAGTCACTAACGTGTAAGCTCAGCTCCACACACATCAGTGACGAGGCGCAACGTCAGAGAGCCCCGGCCATCCTCTCCCGCTGCTGGCTGAACAAGACGGTTATGCGGCCTAGTTTGGCGCTAATTTATTCTGTGCGTTAATCGATGATTCGATGTGGACATTTCCCCAGCCTTCACTCGCATATCTGTCTTATTTATGACAGAAGACGACGGGATGCAACTATGCATGTGAAACCTAATCGAAAATAACGTAATCGGAGAAGCTCTTCCACCCAATCCAACCCTAAATTATCAGAATTATTACACGCACAATGCAGTAAATATTGCACTCCTCCTTCCTCTAGTGTAATCACAACAAGAAGAAGAAGAAGCAATGCCGGCCGATCAGTCGAGAGCGTCGCAGCGCCGCCTGACGACTCCCTCGCGGCCGGTCTTGACGCCGACGGCGCCGAGCCTCTGCATCGCTGCGGCGAAGTCCTCGAAAAAGGCGGTGCGGTTGTCCGCGTAGCGCTGGACGAGCACCCTGGTCGGCGGGTACTCCCATAGCGCGGCGTCGGAGGCGAGCAGGCCCAGCCCGCGGGGCAGGTTCTTGTAGTAGGACTCGTCGAAGTCCCGCGGCGTCACCACGTCGTTGAAGATGGACACAGTGGGGTCCGTCCGGTACCCCGAGCAGGAGCGCCTCAGCGCTTGCGCGAACTCCGGGTTAAGCCGCGGGTCGTACCCCTCCGCCGCGTCCCGGAAGCCGTACAGCCTGCCGGCGAACTCGGCGCAGTGGGAGAACCCGACGGTGTGCGCGCCGGCGAGCGCCACCATCTCCCTCGACGACAGCCCCTTGGACGCGAACAGCCGCACCATGGCGCGCGCCGACATGTTGGTGCGTGGCAGGTTCCCCTCCACGTCGCGCGTGTCGCAGCGGCCGAGCGCGACGGGGAACCGCGGCCCGCCGAGACCACCACGAGGTCCCGCGCCGCCAGCGCGAGGACGTCCGCGCAGGAGACCACGCCCGGGCAGGTCGCCTCCAGCGCCGCCTTCGCGCGGTCCACGGCGTCGAACGCGTCGCCTGGGAGGGACAGGTTGATCTCAGCGGCGCGCTCGGGCGCGGCGTCGGAGGAGAGCGCCAGGGGAGAGACCAGCACGGACGCGTCGCAGCCGTTCACGAAGCAGTCGTGGAAGAAGAGCCGCAGCGTGCCCGCCGCCGTCGACGGGTTCGCCCGCTGCTTCGCCGCGACGACGTCCGACACGATGCGCTCCGCGCGCGGGCAGCTGCGGCGGTAGTAGTCGGGCGACAGCCTGGGCGCGGCCTGCGCGAAGGTTGCGAGGATGATGAGGAGGATGGCGAGGGAGAAGATGTGGCGGTGGAGGAGGAGCGTGCCCATGGGAGAGGACGGTGACTGTAGCTTGGCTTCCTTGGCTTGGTTCGATTTGGGACGGGGAGAGGGGAAAGGTAGTGGACACTTAAGAGAGAGAAGCGAGGGAAGCGGCGCATTGGACCAGTGAAGTGGTTGGAGAAAAGAAAAAATTAGCATCATCTGTAGGCAGGAGTGAAAATTAGATATATGATAAATAAATTATTTTATAAATAATATTTGTGAATTTAAGTCGAAATAAATTTAAGTTATTTATAGTTTTGATATCTGATGTAAAAAAATCCGCTTATAAGGCGGTTGCGTGGTTTAAGGGGCGGGGATGATGCGCGGTGCGGTCGTGCGTACGTAGCCTACGCTGCGGGCACGAACAAACGCAAGAGAATCGCCGCACGACGAATGGACCGTGACGGCCACGTCTGCACAGCCAGCCAGGATGGCACAACGCAGTCAGATTACGGTGACAAATCCCAAATGTCCCGAGGGACCTAGTTATGTCCGGAGGACAAGAGTAAGGCTTTTGCATAGCTATCAACTTTTAATTTTTAAGCAAAATCAAGATAGCTCTGTTAAATACTATTTTTTTAAAAAATGATTTTTCTAAAAAATTAAGAGTAAAAAAAATAGCTTCTACTGAGTTTATAAATGATTCTCCGTCACTTTCACGTCAGAATTAAAATGAATCCGAAAAATGAGAAGCCGACAGCTCTGCCCAGAAAGCCCTAAATGGCTTCGGGACCAACCAACCGACGCCGTGTATGTTGATACAATCATGAATCATACAAATATCACGCATGAGCACACGAACTGCTCGTGTATATATGTACCGTGTACCGATAGAGCACTTTTTCTTACAGTTCCGCGCACAAAAACTGGCCGGTTTCTGGCGCCGCGTTTGCCCCACTCGTTTGCCGCGACCTCGCAGCCGGTTGGGCAAACGCCACGCAGTCCAAAATGACACCGCCTTTTATCTCGGCTAGTACACACGAACGCAGCCGGCATACAAACAGGGGCACGGCAAAGGCAAGCTCTGCCTCCGCTGCCGGAACCCATGCATGAGCCCACCGTGTCCCGCGTCGCGAACCCAATCAGCAAACTACGGAAGGCCTTGGAACGGAGGACGAAAAAAAGCAAGAATAAAAAAAAACTTAAGGAACGATAAAAACGTAAAAATAAAAAAAAATTACAAGAATACAAATCAAAGAAACAGAAAAATTAAGGTGTTTGAAATGCAGAAACAAAAACACAGGAATAAAAATATTAGTGAAACTTAAATAAATTTTAAAAGCTATATTATTATTATTTATAGCATATAAATTAAATTAGTTGCACAACTCTCTTGTTCTCGTTCAGACATGAGAAAAGAATATTTATTTTGGAATTTTTTAATGGTTAATGTTAAAAAAAATTCAAGAAAGTTTCCTCGAATTACTAAAGTTTTTCAAAATTTCGTCTTGTCGAACTCTTCTGTATAAATGCCCTTTAAGTTATTTGCAAAGTTTTAAAGGTTGTTTCGTTACTTCCCAAAGTAGAAATAGAAGAATAAACCAATTTTGAATTCATTTGTTAATCTAAAAGTGAATTTGATTTGTTAGTTTGATCTTTTAGAAAAAAAATGCTAGCAAAAGACAAAGGTATTAAAGATCAAGGTGTTCTATTTTTTTTAAAAAAAATCAAGGTATCATATCCTTTCAGCTTCACTATCTGGGCTTTAATGTTGTTCCAGTGACAAATTTGCTTGACGCAACGCTGGCCGATAGAGCATGAGAGTCTCCTTTAGGTATGAGTGGATTTTTTGTTTCCCGTGAAACTTTGCAGGAACGCTTCCTTTCCTCTGAAAAGGAATGGAGAAATCCTCCGTTGCAAACGCCTAGTTGAATTCCTTTCCTGTGAAACCATTTCCTTTAAAATTTCCTATGCCAATCCCTCGTTCCAAACAGGCCTTAGTGTTCCACGGCTGAACGAACGCCAGGGCACCTGACACCTGGGCCTCGGCAACGCGAGCGTGCGCAACGGGCCGGAAGCACTGAATTTGGAGATCCTTCGGGAGTGTTGGCGATCCTTTCGTCCATGCTGATGGGCTAGCTTGTTTCCACATCTCATGTGGACCGCGGGAAACAAAAAGCAAGAAATTGGTAATGGTCAACCGGGCCTATGTACAGCATGACGAGAAAACCAGCTGCATTAAGGATACGGGGAAAACACATGAGACTACGGATCAGAGTCACGGGTACAGCAGTACTACGTCCTCAACATCCTCTGAACCCCAAGACAAAACCCAACAGACACAGCAGAGCCGAGCAACCACGAGCGAGCGAGACCGAAGCTAATACTACTAACTAGTCCTACACTGATGCTAGCGAGGCATGCCGTCCCCGTGGCCGCGGCCGGGGAGCAGCCGCGCGCGAGGTCCGGCACACGGCCAACACTACCTCTTCAATCACGGGCACTTGGTCCTGTTGCCGTGCGTTTTCCAGTCGGCGTAGCACGTGCCGCAGGTCTCCCGGTTCCCCGCCGTGCCTGCCGGCACGCAGCGGCAGACGCTGCAGCACTTGAGGCACGCACGGCTGCACACGTTCTTGCGCGAGTGCAAGCGGCACCGCAGGTAGCACGCGCCGCCGCAGTCTGCTCCCGCGCGAGACACGAAGCAGCTCGAGTCAGCAACCACAATATCAATGAAGCAGCTTGCGGTAGCAAACATGCATCACGAGCGGAGTGGCGTACCTTTGGCCGGGTTGATGATCTGGTGCGGCGGAGGACCCAGGGCAGGAGACGGCGGGTAGCCACCCGGAGCAGCCTGACGAACACAACGCGGACAGAAAACTCATGATCCCAGAGAAAGAAACGAGGCGCGAGAGCAAAAAATCTCTCGTGTGCGCGCACGAGCTGGCGCCTCAACTCGTTGGCAGGTTCGTTTTTACCTTGGTGTTGCTGTTGCTGAGCAGGAGGAGGAGCGACGCCACCAAGGCGACGACCACCGCGAGCTTGCTCGGAGCCATGTTGACGCCTCAAGCCAAGCCTGCTCCTTTGCCTTCACGGTCTGCAGAGGCAAGGTTGGCCAGCGAGATGGTTAAAATAGGCACAGCGACTGCGGATATAGGCTAGGGGTTGGGGCGTGACTGTGATGAGGAACCGTGGCCGCGGTCAATGCGCCAGGTTGGCGCAGGGCAAGCAAAAGCGGGCGCCCCCAGAGGAGGAGCTGGCCTGCGCTTCAGTGGTCTCTCCTGTGCGGCCGGAGGCACCCAATCGCCGACGAGTACCAGCAGTGTAAAAATGGCGTTGCCTCTATGTCCGGACGCAGAGTAAACACGCAGTTTATACTACGACCTACGAGTCGTAGAAAAAAAATGAGCCGCACGCAGTCGAACCTTGAGCAAATATCTCTGTTGGCTGTGACCGGAGTTTCCTACATCAGATGTTTCTTTTCACAAACCATTGTGCTCTATCTGTACTAAAATATAAATATTTTTAATTTTGATCAAAATTAATATTTTTTTAATTTTAATTATTAATAATAAAAAATTTATAAAATTTTATTGCATACAAATTATATTACTAGATTTATCATGAAATAAATTTTTATATTATGTAACTTTTAATATTAAATTATTTTTAATTTTTTAAATATTATTAATTAAAGTTGAAGATGATTGACTTTGATTAAAGCTAAAAATAATTACATTTTTTTAATGGAGGTAGTACTACTGTTAAGTAGTATACACCGTATATCTTGTTAATACTGTACTGTATTACTCACTGTAGATTGCTATAGTACTGGTACGTTTTTGTGTCCATAGGGCGACAGCAAATACGCACGCCGCAAGCGCCAAGCCTGCGACGTGAAAACTGGAAACGGAAAAGGTGTCTGGGTGGGTGGGGGCAGGCGCCGGGTGACCTGCATTCCACCGATGAGACGGTGAGCAGCGGAGGCGTGCACCGCACTGCCACGACGCCACGCTACGGCCGCCAGGCACGGAGTACCAGTGCACCGCATGCTGGGGAGGAGGGAAGCGTCACGTCTTCCCAGGATTTGTCGGATCAGGTTCAGACTTCAGAGCAGAAGAGAGCCGGAGCGTTCGGCCCCGACGACAGCTCGTGGCCGGCCGAAGAGAAGCAGAGGTCTCGGTCCGAAACGAGAGGGAATCTTTCGGGCCCGGCCCAGGCGCAGCGTCAGTTCCTGTTGTTTGCGCTGTAGTACGGGGGTTACGGGCTCGCGCTGGGGAGACTTTCGAATTTTTTCCCCGTGAAAGGTATTTTGCAAATTTATTATTAAAATGATAAATTATAAATACAAATAATTTCATATATTATTCACATAGGCAATAATATAATAAATAAAGTTGTATTTTAAGTTTTAAATATGCAAATTTTTCCGAGGGAGCAGAGTCTCCCTGTGCGGCCAGTTGCCACTCGTGAATCGTGCATGGATTAGGCGAGGGAAGCGACTAGCGGGAGATGAGTGGTTGAGTAACAAGGCACAAGGGGAAGGGTGTCAAAAAAACACAAGGATGATGGCTCATTAGCCCTGATGGGCAGTTTGAAGAAAAACCACCTAAGGAAGAATGAAAGATTATACGTACTATGCATAATCGGTATTGTAGGATATGGTGGGAGTACCTCAAATAGCCATTGCGCCAGTAACAATACATTTAACAGATTTCTTCAAATAACTAAGCATTCACCAAGATTCAGCATAACATAATTTTAGATATGCTCAATGCCTCAAAGACTAAAAACATTAAAGTGCATATATGCTTGTCGAGAGGAAGAGACCGATGAGGTGAAGGTGGCGAGGGACGTGGAGGGGGTGCCACAAGGGGGAAGGGGTTGTGGGATGGAGCAAATGTGTTGATGCTTGGAGATAGTTGAGCCAGGCAGAGGAGACGAACACGTTTAAAAAACCTTTAACTGCTCGGTTTTATACGGTAATAAAAAATCACATGAAAACTATTTTCTACTATTTCATACAATATCAAAGTCAAATTTTGTGAAAACCAATGATTTTAATAATTAAATTAGACTGATTTAACCGAAAACTAAGAAAATTGATCTGTTTTTTTACGATTTTTGAAACCATGGAGGACGCCGCCATGATGGTAGCCATTGCGGAAACAGGAGCGCGAAACGTGGATTTCCTGGCATTTTTTTTTTAACTCTAGTTCTATAGAAAAACTTCAACAACGTGGTGACCTGCTTGCACCGTTGGGGAAATGGTTCCATATCCTCCCTTTCCGTTCTTGCTCTGCGGCCTGCCTGCCCTCGTCGCGTCTTCCTGAACGTTTTTTTGCCTTTGCTTCCATGGAACATTGTCATACGAATATTCAGACTGCTCACTCGCTCACACATAATTTTTCCACCGCCAGCAAGGAATTTATTTGCATCAACATTCAACCACCTTTAGCTGCACAAATAACTGCGGTGCGGGACGTCCTGAACGTTGCAGTTGGTTGGCACACACGGCATTGGTTCTACCGGTCTGGTCTCGGTTCTCCGATCTCCACTGACAAATCGATACTCCTGTGATTGATCGATAGAGGTGGGGGGGGGGGGGGNNNNGGGGGGGGGGGGCGCTAATCGCCTACTTTTGCAGCTCTCCGGACGCCCTAATTAGAATCGCGGATGATCCGACGAGTTAAACGGGACCTCATTGTCCTCCTCATCTGCTTTGCCAGACGAACATTATTCTATCCTGTACAGTCAGCCACGAACACGACGCATGTAAGCATCATCAATCGCTATCCGCCGTTACAGGCTACGCGCTCTGGACGATCGGCTGCGTTGCACCGACGCTATAAATTCGAGGCTGAATAAGGTGGTTGGATCTTGCAGAATGGCCTTCAATGGTCACTCTCCTGACTCCTCTCCTATAAGAAGGACCGAGGGGAAATGGTTACCAAGCCAGACACACATCAGTGTCGATTGAAGTTTTAAGCAGCTAGTTCTAGCTAGAGCTTGCCGATCGAGTGAGCAGAGATGGCGTCCAAGGCTGAGCTGGTTGTGGAGGTGAAGTCCCCGGCTGACAAGCTGTGGGCGGCGCTGCGCGACTCCACGGAGCTGTTCCCCAAGATCTTCCCCGAGCAGTACAAGAGCATCGAGACCGTCGAAGGCGACGGCAAGTCCGCCGGCACCGTCCGCCTCCTCAAGTACACGGAGGGTACTGATCACACCTGCTTGATCCATCATCTTGTCTTGGGTGCCACACGCACGGCGCGGCACGGGGATGACGACGATGCATCACGGCTGTTCGATCTGACATTGCAGGTGTGCCGATGCTGACGTTCGCCAAGGAGAAGGTGGAGCTGGCGGACGACGAGAACAGGATGGTGTCCTACAGCGTGGTGGACGGCGAGCTCGTCAACTTCTACAAGAACTTCAAGATCACGCTCAAGGTGGTGCCCGCCAAGGAAGGCGACGCCGGCGCCGTCGTCAACTGGACCATGGAGTTCGACAAGGCCAGCGACCAGGTGCCCGAACCGGACGTCATCAAGGAGACCGCAGCCAAGACGTTCCACGACCTCGACGACTACCTCCTCAAGAACTAGGCGGATCCGTCGACGTACGTGGCGTCGGAGCTCAATCACTAGAGTTTCGGATCTCTACCGTGCAGCTACGCCGTGCCCCCGCGAGTAGCGGGGAGTGTTGGCGTTGGTCTACGGCATCCTGTTGCCTTCTCTCGAGCATGTTATGTTGCATCTGCCTACTTTGATGTTAGTTATGGTCTTATGGATGGAATAATAAGTGCCAAGTTTCATTAGCAAATGGTTGCTACATCTATGTAATCAGGGATTATTATTCCTGATTCTCTGGACGTCATACTCTGTATTCTTAGAGTATTTTGAAGTTTCTCCTTCACCGTTAATATTACTCTATTTCTACAATTTATGGGCGCATGCAACAGAGACTCGGAGAAACAAGTTATTCTATCAATAATACTTGCTCCCTTCGTTTTTAAATTAATATCTTCGTTGATTTTCAGTATCAACTTTGACTGTTTGTTTTAGTTTATTTGTTTTAGTTCAAATATGTAAAATTTTAAGTTATGATTCAAATAATTTTAATACAAAATCATATTATAATAAAATATATGATATTTATCAAAATTTTTGAATAAGACGAATGATCAAAATTAATATTAAAAATCAATAACGATAATAATTTTAAAACAGAGACAATACATTTCTCCACTAATTATGCACTAAATAATTCTTCATGCAATCCAGCCCTTGCATGTCCGGCATGCGGCTTCTGCAAGCATCAACGTCGTGCCGCCCAACCCTGCATGCAACTTCTTTTCCTGTGCGCAAGGAAGACCCCCAATAGTCGGTTGCCTAGCTCGAGGTACCAACTAAAATACGCATATCAATAGTAGCAGATAAACAGTTTTCCCTGATATGCCTATGAAGTATGGAAGGGGGGAGTAATATTAATTTGAATTAAATTTGTTTTGTTTTTTTAACAATTTTTTGTAATTTTATATATTTATTTCAAGTAGTTGTATTTTGTTAACTAATAATGATCTGTGTAGACCTATAATCTGGAAGATTCGGAAGAACTCATCCGTTAGATTTGCAAGAGTGTCTGTGGAGAGATTTTATCCGTCAAATTTGTAAGAATGAATAATTTTAAATGTATTTTTCGTGTGTATGTTAGAGATATTTTACCGTGTACTTAAAAAAGAAAAATTGTGCTTTCTAAACAGTGAAGATACGTGAGTAAAGGTGAAAACGGCTTGAAGTAAATGAACTAACATTAGTGAGGATTGAATTAGAAATGGATTCAATTTTTATTTATTTTTGAACTACTAAAATTTAATAAAAGTTGAAAAAATTTGTGACAATATCCGCGTGCGGATCCTTTTATCACCGCTAACTGTGAGTGTGTTGCGCAGTTGCATACTCTTAAATCGTATACATATGGAAAAGTGAGCAAAGAGGTTAAAGGGAGTGATGTGCCATGGCCCTGCACTACATTGGCCATATTCATCTGTCCGGGCCTTGGCCCCATCTCACCCGTTCACCATTTACCGCCTATGACGCATAGACTTGACAGTGCCGCAGCGGGCAACCATCAAACACGCCATGCCTTCCGTGGCTGCTTTTGAGATTCTCTTCCCAGGAAGGGGGAAGGGACAATAGGCCTCAACATCGGTCGAGAGCCGAGAAAAACCAGATGTTTCCTTTTACTTTGTCCATTCTTAAATTAATATCGTCGTTGAATTTTATAATCAACTTTGACTATTTGTTTTATTTAAAAAAATTGTTTAAATATGTAAAATTTTAAGTTGTGATTCAAATAATTTTAATGATAAATCAAATTATATCAAAATATATAAAATTTATCAAAATTTAGTTGAAATTAAAAATCAACAGCGACATAAATTAAAGAACAGAGGGAGTATATGTTAGATGTTGACTATGAGGATGTGAATTATCGAGGAGAGATGTGAATTATTGAGGGACTACTATTCCTAAACAATCGAAAGCGGTAATAGGGCATCTCCAACTTCCATGGCAGGCACCGGAAAGGGAATGATTCAAGTGCAATATGGACGGGACCTATAACAAAGAAAGCGCTAGATGTGATTGGTGCTGTAACCCATGATTCCTGTGGCACATGTAAAATGCCGATGTAAATAGGTGCACTTAAAATTATCATCCAACTAATTTTTCACCTATCATTCGGTAGATTTGTGAACTAGGTCTAATTTTTCAATCCATTAGCCTCACTCATGTTTATTGTAATTGTAATGAAGTAGCACATGAGATTGCTAAAAACAATCCTCATAGGCCACCAGACTGAGGGTGTAGCATGAAACCTCATGATGTGGCATCTATGTTAGCCGAAATATTGTAATTCCATCAGTTTTATGGCCCTGTTTGGAATAGATTTTCTCCAGCACGTTTTTATGAAAGATAGCTTACTACCAAATCAGGTGTGGAGAAAATTTATTGTGCAAATAAGCTAATTGTTGGCAGCTCATTTCACCCCACCACTGACTAGAAAAAATGTGGAGCACCTGGAAGGGAAGCAGGAAGCCATGGTGTTCTTCCTCCCCAAGCTCAACTCTCCGCCCTTCTTAACACATCTGGCCGCTGGAATCGGATCCTCAGCCGAGGGGCAGAGGGTATAACACCGCTGCCACGTGGGCCTGCAGCGGGTTGCAGTGGCGGACCCAGGGCCCGGCGACCTTGGGCGCCTGCCCGAGCTCCATGCCAGAATCTCTCAAAAACATCCCTTCAGCTAATCTCCTTTTTGCTAATCTCATTTGTCCTCGTACAGAATTTGAATCTCATGATTCAAAAGACTTCCCAAAAACATGGTATAAAAAATATTATTAGTTTTAAAATTATTGTTGTTATCATCAATTTGGGTCTTGTGATTCAAATCCTTCTCAGAAATGTAGTATAAGAAATATTAGTAGTTCTATGTTTGTGTAAACTTGTCATCCACCGTTTATGTTTGCCCAGGCTCCCTAAAGTTTCTAGGTCCGCCACTGGCGGGTTGGCTACATGGCAGTCACGCTGCCACTTGACAGACAATCGACACGCCCTGGCCAGGCTCAACGGCCTGATGCAGGCTATGGCACCGTGCCACCTCAACCTTCTCATCCGGCTTAATGCATCTGATCATGTTCCAACGAAGCTAGGTCATGGCTCTGGCACTGTGAGGCGAGACAGCGATTCCGACACGACTCCAACGAAGCGAGGTCACAGTTCCGACCAGGCTCCAACGAGGCGGTGGTCGCCGCCGTGGAGGAGAAGGAAGGCAAGTGGGCTCCTGCGTGGCCATTTCTACCGCTGATGACCTGCGTGGAGACAAGTTTGAGATCGAGAGGAGGCCGAGGAGCATCGGTGAGGTTGTAGGAGGCAAGGGTGGGCGGAGAATCCGTTCGAGAAAAGCAGCCCATCGGCCGATTTTGCGTTGTATGTGTTAGGGAGCGTTAATAGAAATTGTGCCTATGATCAATGGAATATGTGAAATGGAAGAAAAGCTCTCCAAGCCTCTAGTAGCATCATACCATCTTAGGGCTTATTCGATTGTGAGTTGATTAAACCCATCATATCATCTTAGGGCTTATTCGATTGTGGGGATTAGAGAGGAATTGATTCCATTACTTTTTTAAGCTCCGTTTGAAACGAAGGAATAAAAAACAATAAAATCTTTTTGGGCTATAATACCACTATTTAATGCACATAAATCAAATTAGTAATTTATTCCTATTTAAATAGCTTAATCCTGTATGAAATTTGCTAACACAAAGCATCAATACAAGTTAGTTGACATTAATTACATAATTGCATGTAGATAATTAGACTACATCTGCAGTAGTATTTTTTTTAATCTGTATTCAATTCAGCATTTGTTAGTAATAAAATGTTTGATTAGCATGCAAGCATGGGCGCAAAGCAGCCTGAGAGCTTTTCCTGGAGTCAGAGCTCATTTTCTGGTTCCTCCAAAAGTACATGTCTACGCGCTATTCCTCTGGAAACTTTTGAGCTTGTTCCTTCATTCCAAACGTATGCATGAATTTCTTTTTCTTTGGAACAATTCCTTTACTTTTTCCTCCACTTTTCCTTTGTCCCAAACGGGGCTTTAATGTGGATTAAATTCCACTCATTTTCCTCCACTTCCCCTCTAAACCGAACGGTGTCTTATTGGGAATGAATTATGGGGGTGATGGTGAAGATGGAGCAATTTATATATAGGATCTGCAAAATTTAGAAAAAGGGATCAGTTCTGAACATAGTCAAAACAAACAAAGCCCACAATTGTGGGCTTGCGGCCGCCATGTCGAAGGTGGCGGCGGCGACCCCGCTCGCAATAGGCGCCACAGCTTCGGTGCGGGTATCCAACATTCCGCCCTCGGCTGTCGCCTCGGAGCTGCTCGCCTTCTTTGACTCCGCCGTCGCCGGCGCCGGCGCCGCCTTCGCCTGCAAGATCGCCGCCGCCCACCGCGGCTGGCTCAGTCGCGGCTACGGAACCGTCCAGTTCGAATCCTCAGCAGCTGCCACCCTCGCATCCGAACTTGCCGCCTCCGGCCGCCTGCCCCCCTTCCTCGGCTTCCGCCTCTCCGTCTCCCCGGCCCACGCCGACCTCGTGCCCCGCGCGCCGGATCTCTCCCTCCGCTTCGTCGGCGCAGGCCTCATTCTAGGCAATCGAGTCGCCGAGCGCGAGCTCGAGGTGGCCTACGCCTGGGATGGCGTGCGCGCCGAGGTCATCCTGGCGAAGCGGCGCTTGGACCTCTACCTGGAGCACGATTCCCTCAAGTACAGGCTCGAGGTGCTCTTTGAGGACATTAGGGAGTGCTTTGGGTGCAGCCTTGATGAGACGGGCGCCATCTTGCTACAGGTGAGCTGTTTTCCGTGCAGTTCTTACTGATGCACGAAGCTCCACAACCTTATGCGTTCGTATGTTACAATTGTGTGTGTGTGTTTTTTTTAATGAAAGTTAAGATTATATTTTAGAATTAATAGATATATGGAGATGTCTGTTTGACGAGCATCGTGCGGATGCCCTTAATTTCACCAAGTCACCTGGTGCATGACTGGGTGATTGGATAGAATTAGCTCATTGTGCTGAGAGTTGTAATCCATTATCAGCAGGTGAATCTTTAGAATTGCATCTCAAATTTTAGCTCAATATCCAAAATAATTAGAGCATAACAGAATTAATTTTCCAAGTGCGCTGCAGATGGAGCTCTTCTTCCTCTAGGGACATATAGAAGGATACCTTTGTATCTTCTATGACCTGCTGTAACCCTTGTTGCCTGTTATATATTACTCCCTCCGTTCACAAATATAAGTCATTCTAGCATTCAAAATTTGTTCCTCAATATATGTCATTCTCACTTCCCAATACACCTTTTATCTCTTTCCAATACACTTTCTCTCTTCCCAATAAATCTTTATCTCTATCTTTTTCCTCCTCGTTTTCTGCGTACCACACTTTTTCACTTTTCTTTAATTCCCGTGCCCAGAGCTAAACGATCTATAAAAGTGAACGGAGGGAGTAGCCGTTTTAGAATGGACCAACCCCTGTTGGCTTACCTCTAGGGAGGTAACACAAGGATTTGATCTGAGCAGTTCATTTTGGTTTAGAGGAAACAGAATACACTTGTGTCTAAAATTGTCGCATGCATTTCTGTCCAAAATAAAGAGATCACTTCCTAAATTAAATGATATAATAATTAACTATTAAGAGAGGTCTTTTACCTCCCAAGAGACCAGTGCATAGGATCTTAGAAAGTTTTAACGCAAACAGGTTCTATATTTATGTACGATAAATTTGTTGTTGCATATTCTAGTCTTTTCTATTTTGAGCTACTATTATCTATGACTTGAAATGCAAAAATCAATCCGAGTAGCGGATAAGTATTTTTTTTTGAGAGGTGATTCACATTCATGCAAACAAAGCCGGGATGTTGTGCTTACTAAGTTGCTGCTCTCAGCTATCTATTCCAGTTAATATGCAGTGGCACCTTAATTTTCCTGCTGCATGATTTTTGAAACAATTATCAAAGATGATGAAATTATACCACGCCTTTTTTAACTTAATTTTCATAGGGACACTTTTTCATGAGCATGAGATGGCTAAATTAGTTCAGCTTTATTCACTTGTAAATTGAATGGTTACTTTTACGAATGAATATTTGTTTGACTTTCAGTATGGATAAAAACTGGCTTGATATTTTGCATATTATCTGCTATGATCTGGCTTTAATGTTTGTCATATTTCCTTGACTGTCAGGTTTGTTTCAGATCAATAGTGTTTTGGCCTGTTTTCTATGAACATGAAGTTTGATAGTTAAGTATTATGCTTTTTACAGCTCAATTATGCACCGAGAATACACACTGTGGTTCCTGGGCCTCTGGTTGATTCAAGGTTTACGGATGAGCGTTTTTTTGCATGCAAGGAGGACAACAAATCTGCTTGGGTTAGGTCACTAGATTTTACACCTAATAGCTCTTTTGGGCAGTGTTCCAATCTTGTTTTGAAACTGGGCGAAGGTGCACCAGTGTCAGATGTTCTTAAAAGTTTACCCTTCTCAGGAGAATTAGGAGAACTGGTCATTTCTTCAATGGATATGTTTGGCACTTCCTCCAAAGTCGTTCCTCTTGTTGACTGCCCAAGTGGCTTTTCAGTGCCCTACGAAACTCTTTTTCGTCTTAACTCTATGATTCATATGGGGAAGCTTGTTTCCAGGCATGTTAATGCTGATCTGTTTGAAGTTCTCGGAGAACTGTCAGTTGATTCTTCAAGGAGGATATTTGAGAAAATAAGCAAATTAAAATCTACATGCTATGAACCTTTGCACTTCATCAAACAGGAGGCTAATACCATGAAGACCACCAAGAATCCTTTGCAATCTAGCAAGAGTAAAGATAAAGGACAATTGATGAAGTGCTACAGAGTTCATATCACTCCATCAAAAATATATTGCTTGGGACCAGAGGAAGAAGTTTCAAATTATGTGGTTAAGCACCATTCTGAGCATGCTTCTGACTTTGTTAGAGTTACTTTTGTTGATGAAGATTGGAGCAAGCTTTCTACCAGTGCACTGTCAGCTAGAATTGAAAAAGGTGTCTTTTCTACACCCTTGAAGACTGGCTTGTATCACCGTATTCTCTCCATTCTGAAAGAAGGATTCTGCATTGGCCCAAAGAAATATGAATTTTTGGCCTTTTCAGCTAGCCAGCTTCGTGGCAATTCTGTTTGGATGTTTGCTTCAAATAAATCTTTGACTGCAGAGTGTATAAGAAGGTGGATGGGCCACTTCAAAGATATCCGTTCAGTCTCCAAGTGTGCAGCTAGAATGGGCCAGCTGTTTAGCTCTTCGCGGCCAACGTTTGAAATCTCATCATATGATGTAGAAGTAATTCCAGATATTGAAGTCACAACTGATGGCAATAAGTACATCTTTTCCGATGGTATTGGGAAGATTTCATTGAGATTTGCCAGGCGAGTTGCCAAAGTACTAGGATTAGATTCTGTTAACCCTCCATCTGCTTTTCAAATAAGGTATGGTGGTTATAAAGGAGTCGTTGCTGTTGACCCTACTTCCTTCTTTGATCTTTCTCTGCGACCTAGTATGAAAAAGTTCGAATCAGACAGCACTATGCTGAACATTACAAGTTGGAGTAAGTCTCAGCCATGCTATATGAATCGTGAGCTTATATCTCTTCTTTCAACATTGGGGATTAGGGATGAAATATTTGAATCGATGCAACAAGATGATATGCGAGAAGCTGATGGGATGCTGACTAACAAAAAAGCTGCTTTGACTGCCCTGGGAAAAATTGGTGGCGCTGAAACCAAGAGGGCAGTGAAGATGCTGCTGCAGGGCTACGAACCAAGTTCAGAGCCATACCTGTTAATGGTACTTAAAGCCCATCGTGCAAATAGGCTGACTGAAATAAGAACTAGGTGTAGGCTTCATGTTCCTAAAGGCCGTGTTCTTATTGGTTGTTTAGATGAAACAGGCAAATTAGACTATGGTCAAGTTTACATCAGAGTTACAAAGAATCAGAAGGAGCAGAAGGACAATGAGCAGCCATTCTTTTATAATGATGATGGGGAAACAGCCGTGGTAGTTGGGAAAATTGCAGTCTCAAAGAACCCATGTCTCCATCCTGGTGATATCAGAGTACTTGAAGCTGTATATGATGCTGGATTGGATGCTAGGGGCCTTGTTGATTGTGTCGTGTTTCCTCGGAGAGGTGAAAGGTATATATTAAGCCAAATAATGATTTTCTTAGACTTTAGACTTCTTTTTTACTTTGCCCATGGCTTTGAATGAGCTTGTGTCTCAACTGAACTAAGTCACTGTATTTATCTTTGATAGCCCTGCTATACATGTTATGTTGTCCAATGCTTAAAATCTCAGTCAATTATTTGGATTAATCCTGTCAAAATGCACTACCCTTAGGCCTCATCCAAATGAATGCTCTGGGGGCGATTTGGATGGCGATCTTTTCTTTATTACATGGGATAACAAGCTGATCCCAGAGAAGGTTGATGCACCTATGGACTATACTGCAACAAGGCCACGCATAATGGACCATGTTGTTACACTTGAGGTACATTCCTAAGTTCTATTGACATTGATTTCCTGAATCTCGTTTTGCCTAATGTCAGATTTTTCATATTTGCAAATAGCATGTTTCAGTGACATGGTTCAGTTTTCTCAGTGAAACTATTTCTATTTATTTCTCATATAAACCAGAATTTTGTGGTGTAATGTGAATCATTTCTCTGAGAAATTAAAACCCACCCAAACAGGACCTTAGCTTCAGATTGTCATTATGGGACGTGCACATGAAATTTTGCTGGTTTGTTAACTATTACCGCCGATTCCCTGCTCGTGATACTTGAAGAATGCATCATACCCTTTCATCTTTGCATTGTTATGAGATGTTACAAAAATAAAAACATCTGTAAATGCAGGAAATTCAGAAACACTTCGTCAATTACATGATAAATGATACCCTCGGTGCTATCTCCACTGCGCACCTGATCCATGCGGACCGTAATCCGCTGAAAGCTCGAAGCCCTGAGTGCCTCCAGCTGGCCGCTCTGCACTCGATGGCGGTCGACTTCGCCAAGACAGGTGCTCCGGCCGAGATGCCCCAGACACTGCGACCCCGGGAGTACCCCGACTTCATGGAGCGCTGGGAGAAGCCAATGTACACCTCCAACGGCCCCATGGGCAAGCTCTACCGTGCCGCCCTGCGCCATGCCGAGAACTCTGAAGTACTCCTGCCCGAGAACCAGCCGAGCTGCGCGTACGACACTGACCTAGAAGTCCCGGGTTTCCACAAGTTCCTGGACGTCGCGGAGGAGTGTTACGAGCTGTACGCCGAGAAGCTGGGCACACTGATGAGCTACTACTCGGCGGAGGCCGAGGACGAGATCCTGACGGGGAACATCCGGAACAAGCAGCTCTACCTGAAGCGGGACAACACGAAGTACTATGACATGAAGGACCGGATCCTGGCCGCCGTCGACGCCTTGCACGAGGAGGTGAGGAGCTGGCTCCGGGAACGCGGGGAGGACAACGCATCGAGGATGGCGTCGGCGTGGTACCACGTGACGTACCACCCGGACCGCCGCGCGGGGAAGCAGTTCTGGAGCTTCCCCTGGATCGCCTGCGACAACCTGCTGGCGATCAAGGAGTCGCGGAGTTGCCGACGGCAGGTGGACGGCGCCTTCCCGATGGACTGCGGCGCCTGATGCGCGCGCCGCGGCGTCGCAGCGTCATCGACGGTGCGGGATGCCAGTGATGCGCCACCTCTTTCTTCTGTGAAAAATGTCCAGTGCAGCTATCCGAACTCCAAATCGATATGCGTTAATGTATTCTGCAGCAAGACATGAAATCGTTGCATACTTAAAAAAATAAAAATAAAATCAGTTTCATTAACTGGTGAGGGCAAGTTTTATCTAAATTTGGTTGAAATGTTGAAGTAAACGGTTCGGTTTTACTACTTCATCGTTTGGTTTTTTTCGTTTATTGATCAGTTTTATTTTTTTTTTCGAAATTTCATTTTTTTTAATTTTTTAAAAACAGTAATCCGAAGAAATAAAGGGTAGACCGGAGAAAACCGGTTCAGTTTTAACCGGCTCTATAAACCACGCTGGGTGGGGATCGTGCCGTGAGGAGGAAAGGTTGTAAAGCAGATTTTATGAGCGCGCGCGCACACGTAGTAAAAGACAATTTGAGAATCGTTGAATTCAAAGATGAGCGGTTGAGATGGATCAACTATTTTTTTTTACGTAAATTTGATACATATCATTACAATTTTGTAAACTTTAAAATATATTATTTATGTGTTAATGATAAATGGTTTTTACGATGAATAACACGTGGATCTGAATAACATATTTTAAATTTTATAAAATTGTAATAATATGTATCAAATTAATTTTTTTTTAAAAAAATCTTATTTGTCATATTCTCAATTGAAAGGCAGTACTAATATTTCTGGTTTTACCGCCGGTTGCCTGCGATTGATACGCCTCTTTAGAGAAAAAAATGATCGATTAATATCAGCTGTTTATTTATGGATTCGACGACTCTTGCTGCACAAGGATGGTCACAAAATCCGCTTTAAGCGAAGCCGCCGGCAGGGCACACCATCCTGGTCTTCTTCAACTCCGGCCCGTCAAACTACCTGACCGTTTACCGTTACCTTGCTGTAACAGAGGCGGGAAAAGAGGACGCCGCCCCCTGACACAGGAAGACAATTAAGCTAAGCAACATCCCACCTAAACCAAACCAGAACCCCCGTTGCATCGCCGCCTGCCTCCTCCTCCCCTGCTCCTCTCTCCCTCCCCGCCGCCAAGCTCGGCCGCGCGGCACCCGAGCCACCTACGGACCACCAGCCAGCAAGCGAGCGGGATGCCCGGGCCGGGGGCGCACCTGCTGTACGCGCTGTCCGGCGGGGCGGCGCTGTCGCGGGTCGCCGGGCACGGCCGCTTCGGCCCGCACCACTGCGCCGTCTACGCCGCCAACGCGTTCCTCGGCCCGGACCTCGGCTCCTTCGCCGAGTGGCTCTGCTCTTTTCTCCCCTCTGCCTCCGCCGCGGGAGGGCTCGCCATGGCCGCCGTTCACCACCCCTTCTACTACCCGGTCCTCCTCGGCCTCCCGCTCGCCTGGGCCTACTCCTGGCTCTCCCGCCGGATGATCCGCGCCGGCGTCCTCGATTCCCCCGCTGGGGTGGGTGACGGAATGTTCCTCTTCAGTTGTTAATGTTCTACGGCTGCGGGATCGGCAGCATCTTTTCCAATCTAGCTTTGCTGATGCGGCATTATCCTAGACCAGTAATCGTGGAGGAAGGGCTGAGACTAGAGTCCAGAAGCCTCTGATCAGGTGCCATTATCTGATTTGTTTAATGCTGCAGGTAGCGCTAAACAAGAGGCAGTGCTTCTTGCTTATCTCGGCCGGCTCGCTGTCCCACTTCTTCTTGGATCATTTGTTTGAGGTGAGCATTGGAGGGTTTATTTAACTGCAAGGGATGTACTACGAATATTCCTCGTGATTCGGGAGAGACATTAGCATAGACTTGTTGCTCCAGCTTTAAGAATGTTTATGGGATTATAGTACTATGTGGGGAAGCTCCTCTTTGCAAGGCGTGTGCCTGAATTGTGCACGAAGAACTAAAAATTATCAGGACTCACGAACAAAAGCGGCATTCTCCACACTTTGCTGCTATGGCGACAAATGGATCGTTTTGTTTCTTTTGAAGCATTGCATGCTTCTTAGAATAATGAGATTGATGTTATATTGCTGCAGGAGAATGGCCATTCTACAATGTATACTTGGATACTGAGCACTGGTTGGTGGCAAGGCCGCGCTCCAATCAACCCAGATGCTGTGGTTGTTGTAGGCCTTCTTTGCATTGGCCTCATGGGGGGTTTTGTGTATATTAACAGGTGATAGCTCTGTACTGATGCTCTACAGAAGGGGATTTTTTTTTTAGATAGCACCGATGCAGTCTTGTTTTCTGCAACATGTTGTAATTAAATATTATAAGTAAGGCTGCATAGAGTTCAAAACATGACATTACATAGAGTTAAATTCTTTTACAACACACCTATGTTTTTAAGGCGTCGCCTAGGCGATAAGGCGCAACTGAGTCGCCACGGGAGAAAGGCGTCGCCTTATCGGCTTACGAGCATAATGCACCCGCCCGATTTTGGCTAAGTCCAAGCTGAATTTGTTAGTAAATCATTCTATTATGTCGTTGCCCTCTCAATTCCACCTCCTCTCTGCTTGATTTCATCATCTCTGCCTTAAAAACCTAACTGCTCTATTGGTCTATTCAATGAATCGGCAATAAGTACATAAGTTTCTACATAATTTTTGGTGCAATTCCGCCATAGGATGTGTGATAAGGCGTTGCCTCGCCGCACGCCTTAAGTGTCTAGGCGGCTGGAAGGGGGTGAAACGCCGCGTCTCACCTTACCACCTTAAAAACATAGCAACACATTGCAGAAAACAAGACTGCATCTATGTAAAGTCCTTTTGTTCTATAGACTGAAAACTCTAAAAAGGGCAGCACAATGCATGTAGCTCCTGCTTGTGCATGGTCCTGAGAAGGGTCCAACCACTTTAAGCTGAAAACTCTGTTGTTGAAATAATCTTTTTAGATAGCAACTGTTGAATTTTATTTTTTGGGATGTATTTTTCAGTATCATATTCGAAATAATGAATTTGTATTCTGTTTGGTTGTCCGTTCAGTTGTAGGACTTTTTCCATGTGTTGCAATGAGTGTACATGGGCACTCCTGAGTCTGAAAAAAAAAAGGAAATTGTCACCTTCTGTTTTTCAAGCTTCTGATTTGCTTAGTATGCGTAAACATGCAAGTCCTCTTATAGAGCCCCTTTGGATTGCAGGAAAAATTTCTGAATCCTATGTTTTTCCTATGAAATTGAATTGATTCCTATGAAATTTCTATACAATACCTATATTCCAAAGGAGTCCTAAACGTTTGTGTGTTGTTGTTTCTTTTTCAGTTTCGGTTCACGTAACAGTTTTAAATGTTCTGGCTTGCGCACAGCCCGGCAGCAGCTTAAGCCTATTTTGTTCGCTTCTTACGCAAAGATGCACAGTTTTGTTGCGCTTTAGAAAAAGTATATACTGATCTTTATTGATGGCCAACAAAATTGTCGTGCCGGTACACAAATCTGGATCATTGTAATCCTTTTGAGTTTTGAATATCTATGACTCATTGCGTTACAAAAGTTTTTTCCTTTTCTAAATGTACCTTGAGTTACAAATTCATGTGCATGTTACTATTTTTAAACATTGTGTTCCTTATTTTGACAGAGTGAAGCATGGTGTGTCTGCAACAGAAAAATCGAATCAATCTTTCTATCTCATCCTGGTGATAGCCACCCTGTACTGTATGTGGTGTGCCAGTCAGATATACCTGCGGCAACCATCTCAGCCTGCCATAGGTGAAGAAGCTGACCTCGGGGTGATAATTTTTCTTGCTATTTACCTTTTTCTTCCACATGGTTTGTGTGTCCTTTCAATGAACCAAAAGGATTATACTGATGTATTGAATGAACTGCCCCTTCGATAATGTGCATGCGCAGTCTTGTTTTCTGCAGTGTGTTGTAACTAGATTTATTTTGTAACTGGATATTTCCCTGTTCATGTATGTAAAGCCTATTCATTATTTAGGCTGAAAATTGTACTGTTGAAATAATAAATTAGATTGTATATTATATGTATATGCTATTGACTTTTTTGAAAGAGAACGACGTGTTATTCATTAGCTGCATGGAGATGAATGGTTAAGGCTCGATCTTCAAGGCGCCAATCACAAATCCTGTGCTTTGGGCACTTGTGAAAATATGTGGCAAATTGGGAGGGCTAATTATCATGGCTGGTATTCTTATCACTATCGTGGCTGGGCATTTTTGTTGAAGGGAGCCTCCGCATAGCGGTAAAGCTGTTGTTTTGTGACTTGTCCTGGAAACAGCCTCTGGCTATGTGCAAACTGTGCAAGTGGGAGCTATGTGCACTGGGCTGATTTTTTATTTATCAAAATGCACATTACCACATTTGTGAATTTAAGTGTTCAGTTTATCTCATGGTCGCTATCCGTTGACATTTTATTTTCTAGGTGGTAGTGTTTCTTTTTGTTTCTGTATACTGGTTTCAGCTTTCTATGTAATCGGACATGATGAAATACGGAGATATCCAAGATTGCATCATACTATGAGTCTGGACCTCTGGATTGCGCTGTCTCCACAGTCGACCCTTCTCACCTCTTATTAATAATTATTTTGGGCACCAAGCAATATCTGTTAGTTTACAGGACTTCTTAACCAACTAGTAACGACTGAATCGGATATATTTCGGCTTAGTGTTCAAGAATGTTTAAACATGTCCATGAAACATTAAGGATTACACAGGATAACTATGCAAGGGACTCAACAATACTAATGTTGTGCCTGTCCTCAACCTTCATGGAGATCTCTAAAGCCTTCTCTAGCTCCAACACAACTTGCTCCATGGATGGCCTCTGCTTCTTGTGGCCAGTGCATGACAGAGCAAGCTTCAAACTGACAGCAAATGCATCCGCGGAGTAGTCCCCGTTCAATCTAGGATCAGCAAACTCCAATATATTTCCGCCTTGGATAAGCGTTGAAGCCTGAGAACAACAGGTACTCAAATCAGGTCCAGCTCAATCTAGAACTTAATTTTAGAATGTAAATTTGCATTTGTATCTTCTGATCCTCACCAATTTATCCAGTAACATTGGCTTAGGCGTGTTCATGATGTTGATCGCTCGCTTTCCTGACAGGAGCTGAAGGAGGACCATGCCGAAGCTGTATACATCCCCGGCAGCATTCACCTTGTGGTTGTGACGGTATTCTGGATCGACATAGCCAAATGTTCCTCTGACTTCAGAGCTTACATGCGACACACCTAACTCCATGACTCTTGACAGTCCGAAATCAGAGAGCTTGGGTTCCATGTCAACCCCAAGAAGTATATTGGTTGGCTGCCACAGCAGGTATGATTTCATTATTTGGACATGTAGATGCATAATATCCTTTAAGATAAGATCATTCAACCAACCTTAATGTCACGGTGAACAATGCAGCCTTCAGGATATATGTGCAGGAACCAAAGGCCACAAGCGCTGCCAAGCGCTATGCGAAGCCTCTGAATCCATGAAAGATTTTTATCTTTTCCTGCAATCAAAATATTCAGTTATCTGAAGCTACAAAAGTACTATACTTCTAGGCCATCCTGTTATTTATTATTTCGAAAGGTGCTCACCAAATAGCCATTCTGACAAATTACCATTGATGCAGAGCTCATACACCAGGAAACACTCCTCCTGCCCGTCACAGTAACCTCTTAATGACACAAGATTCGGGTGCCTGATATGTGATAAGCTGGTAACTTCTCTTAGGAAGGTTTCTGCATGCTCATTCTTAACAATGTGCTTCACTGCAACAGGCCAGCCATTTGCAAGCATTCCTCTGTACACTTTCCCTGAATATACAAGAGGAACAAGGTGAACACAATACACAAACATAAAAACGTAATTGATGGACTCAAGTTTTGGAAAATATGGTAACTGCTTTCAAAGCCTCATGTTTTTCTATAAAATATGTATTTTGCTTGCTTGATGATACAAAGATCATAATCCTGACACGCACCTGCAATACCCTGTCCGATGACATTTGATGGACTCAAGTTTTCAGTTGCAGCAAAGATATCTTTGACCGACATCTGCTTGCAGGTAGTCTCTTCATATTCTAGTGATGCAAATTTGACCTCTGAAAGATAAAGATGCACATGTTCATATTGCTATGTATTAAGAGACAAAAAACCATCACCTTAGATACTGCAGTATGTGTATATATATATATCAGAAAATAATTTGTACTATACCGTTATTCTTTCTTGATGGCTTGAACTTGTATGCTCGCCTCTTTATATGGCAGTAAACAGCAATGACACCAACTATCACCGCCGCAGCGAGACATCCTAACAGGGCTTCATATCCTGCTGATCAATCCGAGGAGCTGAAAATTTGAAGGGTAAAGGTAGAAAGGCATGCGAAAAGGGAGGTGAAGACTCAAACCTTTATGCATTTAGATTGTGGCTAGGAATTGAGAAGAACACGAAATTACTTCTCACTCACTTTGTGACTGTTGTAATCGAAGCAATTTATTGTCGAGGGCGCCCTATAACCCAGTCGTTATTATCAATGATTTGCTAATTACTAGTCATTGCCGGCCAAGACGTAAGCAAGAAAGAAGCCAAACATTTTAAAAATTGGATCCAATAGTATAGCTTTGGTCTGCATCTGAAATTGAAAGATCGACATTGGTAGAGTAGTACATGTGCTTGGACTCATGCATTGTTTTAGACGAATGGTCAGTTCTTTTGGAGTTTAGACAAATGTCAAATGTGGCATCTCTATGCAGAATGGAATACTCTAAAATATGAACTAGATCAATGGAACACTCATCTACTTTGACGACTTCAAATGACTGAATGAGCCAAACGAGAAGTTAAAATAATGAGAGCTTTCTCCTTCAAATAATAACCACTGCACAAAGATCTAGACATCTAGAACGGGTTTTTGTACACAACCATAATGTCCCTGCTCTTTCCAGGTGACATTGTTTGTTTTTTCCGCTGCTGTTTGTCTATTCTGTCGATCAAGTTGTTGGATTTGTAGATGCTAAGCTAAGCTATTGCTATTATCAACGCAAGATCTCCAGATGTGGTAATTCTTATTTTTAGGTGTATTACTTTCGTAAACTCTCTTAAGGCTGAACTGATAGGCAGATTGCCTGCTCTATTTCTTTACAAAATTATCAAGACTTATTTACATAGCACCATCAAACCTACTCCTAGCTCCTAACTGAAAGAGCACAATAATAGTCCACAATATCATGTTCAGTTTCAGTTTCAACCTTTGAGATTTGATACTGTGTTGTTTCAGTAATGCCTACGCCTTTCAAGATTTGATACCATGTTGCTTCAATAGTACTAGTATTGTCGTCGTTCTGACCACCGGCACAGTAAAAGTATATAATTATGAGAGCGGTGTGCCTTCGTATTTGATATGGTCTAAGTCTAAGGAAGACTCAAAGGAGTTTTTTACCTGGTTCGGGTCACTCGAGCGGTGTAATACCCTACGTCCAGAAAGCGAATTATCTCGATAATAATGTTACAAAGGTTGGATTCTCTCTTCGCGAGAGGATCCGAAACGGATGGAGGGTGATTGAAACGTGGATGAGTGGGGGTGTTTGCTAGACGGAATGCAAGAGCCCTAGTGGTGTTTGCTGGTTTGTTTTTCGTTGTTCTCTTGTGTCGTTTTTCTCTATCGCTCTCCGGGCCTCCCTTTATACAGGAGGGGGGTTTGGGTTACAGATAGTGGACCCTACGCGATCCTGCCGCCTCGCCGACAGGTGGGCCCTTTCGCTGTCGTTGCCATCACTCGCTTTGCCTATGCGCGGCCGTGACCCGTCACGTCCGCACGCAGCGACGAGCACTGTAGCGTCTATCCGTCACTGTTGTGTCAGCCACAGTGTCACCAGGTTTTGTCCAGCAGCCGTTGCAGCTTTCTGCTGGAGTGTCGTCGTGATGAATCCTGTCCCGTTCCGTCAAGACGAATGATAGTTGGCCACCGGAGTAAATGTGCCATAACGCGGCACCTACCTGTCGCTTCTCGGGGGGTCGGCTCTCGGAGGTCGGAGTCTCTGCGCGTCTTAGCGCGGCTAAGACTTGACTGTCGTAGATCGTCGCTTTGGAGGTCGGAGCTCGCTGTCGCCCGACCCCTAATTCGAGGCTTTATGCATACGAGCACGGGCTGTCAAGTACCCGGAGTATGTGATCCCGACAAATATATACCTTCAAATGAACTCTTGAGATAAGTTCCTTCACCGATAGTACCTCCTGGGATGCATCTGATTCTCAGGCAAACTATTTGCTCTACAGTAACAGCTGGCTTGGAATTGGGAAATGGTCTAAGTAATGATGTCAGGACATCGTTTCCATGTGGGTCCAGAGTGACCGAATGATAATGTCGCAATCATTTTTTCACTAACTAGGTAGAAAATCAACTAAAATATTAAGAGGGCACATTGTTTTCAGAGAAAAAAACATGTCCCCATGCATCTTGGTGTAAATAAATGCACCTTCATTTTTCTTTTTTTTCCTCTTTCGAACGAGAATGTTGTTATGAATAGCACATATATTCATCAAAAGTCAAGGGTCCTAATTTATAGAGGTGCAAGTAAAAAAAAATATATACAAAACCTCTTAGAAAAAACAGAAAATACACAAAATCTCTAACATATACATATATTTCTAACACCTCTCCTCAAACTACGGTGGATCAAAAACACTAAATTTGCATGAATCGAGCCTCCAGTCCTTAGCCTGGGAAACAAGAAACCACCAAACAAGCCACCCTTAGCCCTGAATCCTGACCAACTAGAAAGATGCAAATTCAGACTGCGTTACAAGCCCCGGGTGAAGCGAGAGGCAAGTATTCAGTTGTTCACTGCAGGGTCTAGAGCAGGGCTCTCGACAGGGGGACAATACAGCCGCCTTTACGTTTTCAAAAAGACAATACAGCCGCCTTTGGCGTACCCACAAGAACGCTTTCAGGACTAGGTTTTGCCGCATCTGCATATCAGTGCCAGCCTTGGAGCTTACTGCTTAGAGATCAAGGATGTGCGACGGCCGCTACATGCGATGCACCCTGCATATGGACGAAGGCGATCGAACAGAGCATCTTTCACCACACTGATCTTTTAAGTTCTTTTGGCTCTACAGAAAAAGTCTTGTTTGGTGAACAGTATTGCTGTTGATTCGATTAATTTTGCTCTCTGATACAATTTTTTTTAATTCTCTGTACATAAGTGTAAGATGAAACTTTATAAAATGATAAAGCACATCATAACAAATAATATAAAAATACATCTTAAAACTTTTACTATTATTTTGCATGTAATTTTGTATCCCAAAGATTAATTTAATATTAAATTACTCTCTCTATAAAAATAATGATAAAAAAATTTATAATCATTTTTAAATATGTATTATTATGTGTCTTATCGTCTCGTAAAGTTTGATCTCAAAATTATATGCTGTGTATTGAGAAACAAAAAAGGCAAATTTTATGAAGGGGTAAATTAACTCAAAATCACGTTTTGATGAAGTAAAATAAACCAAAATATAATTTAAGAGGTTATTTGAATTTTGGCTATAGTTGAAGGGAGTAAATTGGAATTTTTCCTTACCTATTTTTTTTTGGGTATATGTCGTCGCTTGTCAACTACTTTGAAGGCAGGGAGAAAAGTGCAGGCCGATGCAGGCAAGCCTGAAAATGAAAATACAATATAACAAAGTTCTGCTGGGTAGACCATCTTCACTTCTTTCACCTCCTAAGTAGGTGAAATCCTGAATCAATTTGAACCGTCTAATTTTAGAAGAAAAAAAAATAGTGCATACAATGTCTCCAGCAAAATTTCCTTCCATGAAGCAATTTCCTTCTCGATGATGACGTTTATTTCTAAAATAGTCACTTATCTAATATATAACACATGCAACTTTTCATAACTTGTTTATCCCTTTTAATTTAAATATTATAACAATTATTAATTATTTTAGTGCTTTTGCCTCCTAAAAGGTAAAATAACAATTTTCTTCTTTAAGATCCGTGTAAATAGACAACTCATGTTCATTTGAGTCTTACCATAGAATTTACCATATAACAACATCATCTTATATTAATTCACATTTTTTCGATATATATTTCTCAAAGCTGCAAAGTAGCTAGCTTGGAGAACTTCTCTCATAGCTACTGTTAAGTTTTCCGGCTGAAATGGATGGTGGACGCAGTCCACCCCTCTGAACAAATTAAAAATGGTGCGGATATTGCAGACACTTGATCACGTATGTCCGACTTTGTTTTTGTATTACTAGGGTTTATGTTATATCTAACACAGTGCATCCCTAAATATTCTCAGATCTTTTCATGCATGCATGGGAGCTCGAAATCAAACTGGGATAGTCTCTGAACGCGAAAGCGGGGGCTAAACAAACTATGCATTCGTCAACCATATAGTGCGCAACAGAACAGTGATCTACCACACTTAAGCATCTTATCATATCACGCAAAACCAACCATCGGATCTTGATCTTTATCGGATCACATGATCCGGGCCGTCCAAAGTCGATCGCTCCGATCTGACACCTTTGATCATCTATGTATAGTTCGACGACCAGAGAAGAACCCTAAGCTGACTCTTCGCCATGCACAAGTCCGTTCCACTATAAATTGAGGTTTGGTCTCTTCTCACTTGCCCAAGACAGCAGTTGGCCTCCAACCACACTACTAGCCAGTAGCTACTCTCTCCTGTCTCTAAAGATTAACATTTTGCTGATAAGTAACTACTCGTACAAAGGTAGGAGACGAAGTGTATGGGAGGAAGGCCATTCTTCTGCATCTTCAGCTTCTCACGCAAGTCGAGAAGGTACCACGTCGACGACGAGGCGAGCGACTGGGAGGGGCCGGCGCCGAGGCTGCGCAAGGTGCGGTCCAGCGACGAGGACGACAGCTGGTGGGTCGGCGAGCGCGACGTCGACCATAAGGCGTCCGACTTCATCGCCACCTTCCATCAGAGGCGCCTCGTCGTCTAATTAAGCTAGATGTGTTTCTTGATCTAGCAAGTGCATGCTTGCATCAATTCTCGTGCTAGATATATTAGCTCCTCTAGTATAATTATATTCGAAGTCATCGTCTCGTCGAGGTATAATTTTATATTACACCAAGATCAAGGACCGAGAGAGAGCATAGCTCTCCTAGCTTCTTGATCAAACAATAATGTACTATTTCATTGTGTACATGACTATATTCAGTGGTAGATCAAACAATGTATGATGTATCCAAATATATGTACTCTCTCTATTTTTAAATTGATGTCATCATTCATTTCAAATCTCAACTTTGACCATTCGTTTTATTCAAAAAATTATGATAAATTTTATATATTTTGTTATAATTTGCTTTATTATCAAATTTATTTGAAACACAGTTCAAAATTTTACACACTTAACTTATTTTTTAATAAGACGCATGATTAAAGTTAAGATTTGAAGTCAACTAGAACGGAGGGAGTACCTAAGAGAGATTGGCATGTATGAATGAGATGACAAAGTGAATAAATTGCTGTGTACTAATATAGTGTTATTTGACTTGTATCTCGCTCGAAATTCTCATGATCAATCTATGATAAAGTACGTACCGTACTCTATCATTTAGAGCAGAGGGAGTACCATTTTCTTTATCGTGAACACAGGGTATATTATGTAAATCGTTCACATGTACGCTGTGAAGTTGTATACATGCAACTACTACTATGTAAGTACTAAATTATATGAAGTGAGTTGTTTTCCATTATCTAAAATGTAAGTACTAAATTATATAGAGCTTGCCTGAGAACTCTTTGGGAGCACAGTGTGAAAATGCATGCAAACTACCAGTGCAGGAAGCAAGCAGTTGTTAAGCACGCGTTTTGGCAGTACTCACACACAGTTCTTGACAGTGAGCGGAAGCCTTTGGCGCCAACAGGGAATGAAGGGGAAAATGAGCCTTTTGTCGGGAAAGCAACCCAACTAGAAGCCTCCTGCATGTAGGCATGAAAATGGTACGGTAAATTCTCTCGTTCCAATTTTGAAACTACTTTTTTTTATCGTTTTTGATCATTAAATTTGTACGGGACAGGAACGGAAGTAGGGTTAGAGTTGTTGAGACGGAAACGAAAATGAAATGAGTGTTTTTTTACTGTTTTTAGATTTACCTTTTTTGTTCGATAATTTCTCGTATTTTTCTGTTTTATTACACTTGAAATAGAAAAAACCCGTGATAGAAAAATTTTGTTAGTCAAATTTAACCTAAGCTTGTCTATTTAAAGTTCTGAACCTTAATCCCATTAGTTAGATGAACAACACTCCACATAGTCATAGTCAGATACCAAGTGATCATGATTTCATTCTTCAATGCACTATAATTCACTGTTTAAGTCATTTATATTATTGTTTAAGACTATATTTCATAGTTAAGACTTGTTTAACTCTATTTAACTATACAACTCAATGTTATTATCTTCTTGATTTGAATTATCATTTTCTGTCTGTTACCGATATTTTTCCGTTCCGATATATCCGTTTTCATATTCTCAACTATCTCGATCTCGTATTGCGATCTTCGACTTTTTTGTTTCCGTTTCGTTCGACTAATTAAATATGAAAAAAAATGAGATAGTATTTTTCCAGACTGTTTTCTTTGTTTTCATCCCTGCCTGTATGGAAGTACTCTATTGGGCTCCGAGCTCTAGGCCTTTACCGACTGAAAGTCACTAGTCAGTGCCCCGCTTTGTGCTTTACGTCTTGTCTCTTAAAATATTCTTCGTCTTCTTCCTTAATTCCAGCCAATATTCTCATCGATCTCATCGTCCTTGTTATTCGCTAGTACACACTTCGCTCTTGGAGATACAGCCAGATAAATTTGCCACGTCAATTGGCATATTATAATTTCGTTCTTTAATATCTGGACTCCCTAACCGTACTAACCAAAGATCTTCAGTATTGTACCGTAGCTATTCTTCAGTAGTAAGCACAGCCACATCTATATTTATTACCAGCTGCCGCTGGATCTTGCACATATCCTGAAGTAATTGCAAAAATGCAGTGAGCTTACTGCCAGCATCATGTTGTGCCATATCATCATCATCGTCATCGCAACCTCTATCTAGATCATCAGGGGAAAAGAAGGCAAAGTTCAGAACCAAAGAGTGAACGGATCCTGCAGGGCAAGCTCTCCGATCAGAATCTGCATGCGAAAGTTCTGCCTTTTACTCCCTTTCCTTGCCGGAGGAAGAACAGAAGAAGATTCGTCTTTGCAAAGGGTACATGTCCTGATTTTGCAGCCCTTGCTCAGGAGACCTAAATCAAAAATAGACTTTGCAAAGGGATTGATTTGAAGACCTAAATCAATCTATATAGGATGCTCAGGAGGAAGAAATGATCCATCGCTTGTCTACCTCACCAAGCACAAAAATGCACAAGTCATCATCAGTCTCGGCTCTTATCAGATCATTTTTGTACTAATTATTTTCTTTTATGTGTGTTCATGTCTGGCTAGTTGATCCTATGTGTTTTAATTCTAATATTTAGTATCAGAGCCAACTAGTCTAGATCTTGAACCCTATGTGATTTGATTGATGCCTATTGCAATGTTGAGTTGGAGATCTTGGGTGGTTTGCCTCGGCTACATAATGAAGAAGGGGAAAAAGATTACTCACGCCAAAACCCAAAGTATTTCCCCAAAATCCAAACCAAAGACAGGTCAAATCCACGAATCTGAACCTCATAGGCGGGAATGAGAAAGATCTGAGCAATTTCTTTCGGAAATGTTGAAATCCTAAGGTAATTACGTGCTACCATTTTGCTCAGACACCATGGTACTTGACGCACCTTAGCCTCGCCGCCTAAGTGCACGCACCCATTAGTCAGATTGAACGCGCGCACTGCGCTGGCCCGACGACCTCGTGTTTCGGTGCATCGCCTTTGTCGGTCACCACGAGCCGTCACTCAGATTGTTGCCCTTAGCCGCGTGCTGCACTCGTCTTCAGCTACGAGCCCAGTCGCGTTTGCACGCCGCTCTACGTCATCCCCTTCGGCACTCTCGGCCCCCCTCAGACGCGCACGCAAGCCGTGCAGCCTGCGCATGCCCTCCTCGCGACAGCTTGGCCCGCGCAGCCCCCGGGTCGCGTGCCGCGCCGCTGGCCGCACCACCAGCTGACGAGCTCCGCGCCGCTCGCGCAAGCATCGCGCAACGCGCCTCGCACTCAGACAGCATCGGCGCGACTTGGCCGACCGCATGGCCGCCGTCTGCGCCCGCCGCCGCGCGCGGCGGCGCTACTTTCGCTCTCCCTGTCGGCCACTCAGATTTTTTTTTTGAAAGGAATGATTTAGGTGGCGTTCCAGAATCTGAAATTGAAGAGTAGGTTAGAAATTAAAAATAAATAGATAATTGAGATTTAATAAGATGAGAGAATGAATAATTCAGATTTTTTCTTTCTGTATCCTAATCTCAAACCCAACTGTATATATCATTTTCCAAACACCACCTTAGATGCCATTTGGATAAGCAGAAATGCTCCTTGGGTTTGGAATACGAGAAAAAAAAAAGAAAATCTACACCCTTTTCTCTTCCATCTTATTAAATCTCAACTATTTATTTAATTTCCAATTCCAAATCCATCCATCATATCCCATTTGCCTCACGGGTTTGAGTTCCCAGCGAGAAATCCGGTGTTTTATATGCCGTGTATTATTTTTCGACCGTCGGATTCAATCTAATGGCTGAGATGCCCTTGTCTAAATTTTGGATCGGGTTGTAAGTCCGTGTCGGCAGGAAGAGCTAGCAGGCTGGGCCACTTCGGCCCAGATTGGTCTGTTTCTTAAGTATCAGGCCTTCTTTTTTTCTCGTGGACATTTTAATGATTGATGGGCCTCTGTGGATTGCATTCAATTTAGGGTCAATTATGCTATACTTTTTCCTGATATTTTTCAGGGAATTATGTTAACTGCCAATTTATTTTTGGCAATTTTATGGGCTCTTCACGAGTAAATTTAGTTATTGGCCACATTTCGAGAATAATTAGCAGGCTTATATTACATGAATCTTATATTCATTTATGGGCTATAATTGTCTTCACAATATTAAGCACGTTGCCTGAAAATTTAAGTATTTATGTTGATGTTCCGCATGAGATTTGTCCTCTAATGTTGGTATAAATATAGTTAAATATCTTGGGGTTTTCATGGCCATTTTGGACAATTAAGTGTCAAATTAAAATTCTTTTGAGGACTATAGTACATTTACGATAATGATTACTAAGATTTGATATAAAGTTTTAGACACTTAAGTATTTGAATAATTAATTAAGTGACTATTAGCTGGCCTTTTGGGTACCTTATGTCAATTTCATATAATTTTATATTAAGAGCTTTAATTACGTACACTTTTAAGCTGCACAGTATGGGATGTGCAGCATGACATAATTACGCATTT
>BCLF01000006.1:504612-530675 GCA_001602275.1 Zoysia japonica | reverse complement strand
ACCGGGCGGCGCAACGGTTGGCGGCCGCTTCGGGCGCGCCGTCGCCGCTGCTCCCTCTCTCTCTCTCTCGCAGATGAAACGGAGGAGGGTGGGGGAAAGAATGGGAGCTAGGTTTTCGGGGCAGCGGCGCGCGGCGGGGTTTTATACCCGAAAACCGCGGGCGCCGTTGGATCTCGGACGGGCTGAAAGCGGCCCAGGCGGGATTGAGAAATCCCGGCCTGGGCCCAAATTGTCTCGCGCGAAAAGGAAAAGACCGCTGGGCCAGGCCGAAAGCCCAGAGTGGGTCGGATTTCGCCCGAAGAAAAAAAAGGGGAGGCGCAGCTGGGCCGCGCGCGCCACTGTTTCTGGTGGGCCAAAAGAGAGAAAAAGCCCAATTTTGAGATTTTTTCTTTTTTCAGTGGCATTTTTAATTGATAATTTTGCTAACTTTTGGCTTAATTCAATCTGTCAAAAATTGAACCAACGAGATATTTTTGACAGAATAGAAAAATAAAGTAAATGCTTCTAAAAATTAAAGAAATTTTATTTTTCGCTGCGTACTTAAAGAATATGATTTCCATTATTAAATTTGAACCAACGTCGATACTTATTTTCTGACCAACGTCGATAATGACAGCATTATAATTTTGTAATTGATATTTTTATGCATTATTTCTATTTCTGCCCAATGGTGATGTAGATTTAATGTATAAGATAAAATTGAGTGTCATATTTTTTACCAACGTTGAAAATAAGGCATATAATTTTATTGTTATCATGTTCTCACTTTATTTGATTTATTTTCAGGCGGATATAACTTGGTAAGTTGTATCAAAGAGATCCCCACTCTCAAAGGTGACAACTGTGGAGAGTGGAAGAAAAAGATAGACCTAGCGTTTATCTTGGCTGAGGTGGACTGGGTTCTCACCACAGCGCGCCCCATTGAGCCTGAAGCGCCAGTGAGAAAAGATGATGAGACTAATGCTGCTTGGTGGACTAGACAGAGGGATTATGCTCCTTTAAAGATATCCTATGACCTTGAGCATAGGAATGGACCACAGCCAGCAAGAAGTGTATAGCTGTGATAAAGAACACAATTGAGCCTGCAATTGTGGGCTCAATCTCAGAGTGTGACACTGTCACGGAGTACATTAAAAGAATATAGAGTCAGTTTACTAGCTCTTCAAAGGCATATGCTACACAAGTGATTAAGCAGCTTGTGACAGAAAGGTACTCTGGTGGTAACAGTGACATAAGAAAGCACATATTAAGGATGAGCAACATGGCATCCAAGCTCAAACCAATTGATCTTGGTCTCAAGGATGAGCTCCTTATCCATTTGATTTTTGCTTCCTTGCCAAAAGAGTTTGATACCTTCATTGTCAACTACAACATGCAACCCGAGACATAGGACTTGAAAAAGTGCATAACTATATGTGTGCAAGAGGAGGACAGAATTAAAGCTTCACATGGTAGTTCTATCAATTATGTGAAGGACAACAAAAAAAAATTTTCAACAGTCACTCCTTAAAGAATAAGGGAAAAGCCCTTATCCATCAGCCTCGATAGAACAAATTCGCAGTAGACAAGGACCAGTGCTTTCATTGCAAGAAGACGAGATGCTACAAGAATGATTGTCCCTCCTATTTAAAGATGATCATGACAAAGAAAGGTGAGAACATTATTACCTTTATAAATGAATCCCTGTGTGTGCAATATTCAAAATCTACTTGTTGGATTGACTCTGGAGCAACTGTTCATGTTACTAATTCTTTGCAGGGATTCCGTTCGACAAGGACTACACAAAGAAGAGAAAGATGCATTAAAGTTGCAAATGGAGTCCAAGCTGAAGTTGAAGCCGTTGGCGATCTTTCATTAAAGCTAGCTGATGGCTTTACTCTTTTACTTAGAGATGTTCTTTATGTTCTCTCTTTACAGAGAAACTTGATTAGTGTTTCATATTTGGACAATGATGGTTATGATTGTTATTTTGGAAATGCCAAGTGTGAAATAATGTTTAATAAAGTATGTGTTGGTCTTGCCATCTTACAAAATGAGCTTTATTTGTTATCACTGCGTGATGATGTGAATATCGTATGCGATAATGGGAATGTTGCGTGCGAGAAAGTAAATGAATCCTCGTCTATCACTGTAAACAAAAAACGAAAAAGAACTCTAGATGCGTCGTCGAAATTATGGCACCGTCGATTAGGCCATATTTCGAGAGGGAGAATAGAAAGACTAGTTAAGAATAATATTCTTCCTCCACTAGAGTTCTCAGACTTAGAACAATGCAGATAATGCATCAAAAGAAAATATATAAAGAAAATTAAGAAAGATGCAAAAAGAAGCACATGAGTTCTACAAATTATTCACACAGATATTTGTGGTCCCTTTCTTGTGAAAAGTGTGAATGGTTATGACTCGTTTATAACATTCACGGATGATTACTCTCGATATAGCTATATTTATCCAATCAAAGATAGAAACGAAGCCTTAGATAAATTTAAGATATTTAAGACTGAAGTTGAAAATCAACACGACTTAAAGATTAAGATAGTCCGATCCGACCGCGGAGGGGAGTACTACGGTCGACATACCTCATATGAACAAGTTCTTGGATCTTTTGCAAGGTTCTTACAGGAGAATATTATAGTTGCCCAGTATTCTACACCGGACGAACCTCAGCAAAATAGAGTAACTGAAAGACGTAACCGTACCCTGATGGATATGGTGCGAAGCATAATGAGCTATTACACATTGCCATTGAGTTTGTGGATGGAGGCGTTAAAAACCGTCATTCATATTCTCAATAGAGTACGAAGTAAGTCGGTGCTCAAAACACCGTACGAGCTGTGGACAGGAAGAGTTCCCTCATTAAACCACTTACGTGTGTGAGGGAGCCCAGCTGAGGCTAGAGTATTTAACCTAAACTTTGGAAAGCTTGATCCCAAAACAGTAAGCTACCATTTTATTGGCTATCCTAAAAAGTCAAAAGGTTTTCGTTTCTACTGTTCAGACAGATATATAAAGTTTGTAGAAACGAGACACGCTGTCTTCTTAGAGGATGAGATGATGAAGGGGAGCATGGTAGTTTGAGAGATTGACCTTGAAGAGAAGCGGGCGTATGCGCCCACTCCGATGATTCAAGAGCTATTTTTTATACTACTTGCTGTCATTGCACCGACAATATAAGATACTGTGGTGCAAGCACCTGTTATTATTCCTCCTGTGACAACAATGAATATGAATGAGAAACCTGTTCTTCAGGATCCTATAGAACCTATTGCCACATATAAGGAAGAGCAAGAACAGCCTCAAACAGAAAATGTACAAAATGAAGAGGCCCCGAGGAGGTCTCAAAGAGTAAAAAGATCAGTTATTCCTGATGACTATGAAATTTATCAAACAGAGAAATTTTAAATGGAGGATGATTTCACCTCATTTGAAGAAGCCATGAGAAGCGAAAACTCTTCAAAATGGCTTGAAGCCATGGAAGAAGAAATGAAATCTATGAAGTCTAATAAAGTCTGGGACTTGGAAGTAATTTCTAAAGGAGCCAAAACAATAGGCTGCAAATGGGTCTACAAGACAAAACTCGACTCCCAAGGTAACGTAGAAAGATATAAAGCATGACTCGTCGCAAAAAGCTTTACGCAAAGAGAAGAAATTGATTACAATGAGACCTTTTCTCCAGTCTCATGTAAAGATTTCTTCAGAATCATAATAGCACTAGTGGCTCATTATAATTTAGAGTTACATCAGATGGATGTAAAGACGGCATTCCTCGATGAGAATTTGGAGAAAAATGTTTACATGGCACAACCGAAGGGTTTTGTCGTGGAAAAAAATGAAATAATGGGATGCCGCCTAAAGAAATCGATTTATGGGTTAAAGCAAGCTTCAAGACAGTGGTACTTGAAGTTTGACGGTACAATAAGAAAATTTGGGTTTAAAGAAAATATAGAGGACAACTGTGTTTACTCAAAGTTTAAAGATGAGAAATTTATCTTCCTAATCTTGTATGTGGATGATACTCTACATGCTAGTAGTGACGTCAGTCTGCTACTGGAGACAAAGAAGATTTTGTCCTCAAACTTTGATATGAAATATCTTGATGAAGCTTCGTTCGTTTTAGGAATTGAAATTCACCGAGATAAAAACAAAGGAGTATTAAGACTGTCACAAAAAACATATATAGAGAAAGTCTTAAAGAAATTTGGTATGCATAAATGTAGTTCTTCACCTGCACCTATAGTTAAGGGCGACAGATATGGAGATTTTTAATGCCTCAGGAACCAGTATGAGATCGATCAAATGAAATCGGTTCCATATGCTTCAGCTGTTGGAAGCTTACAGTATGCTCAAGTGTGTACACGCTCTGACTTGACATTTGTTATCGGGTTACTTGGCAGATTTCAGAGCAATCCTGAAATAAAACATTGGAAATTGGTAAAGAAAGTCTTGCGTTATTTGCAAGGAACAAAAGGCCTCATGATGACATACAGAAGATCAGATTCACTCCATATAGTGGGTACACAGATTCTGATTATACGAGAGATGATAAAAAGTCAACATCCGGATATGTGTTTACTCTCGTTGGAAGAGCTATTTCGTGAAAAAGCTCAAAGCAAACCGTCACTACATCGTCCACAATGTATGCCGAGTTTGTAGCATGTTATGAGGCTACGGGACAGGTGAAGTGGCTTAAGAAGTTCATACTCGGTTTAAAAGTGGTTGACGACATCCATGGACCACTTAATTTGTACTGCGATAATGAACCAGCAGTAACGTATGCACATAACAATAAGTCAAGTGGTGCTGCCAAACACATTGACATAAAGTATTATGTTGTGAAAGATAAAGTTTGGGATCAAATCATAAGTCTTGAGCATATAAGTACCGCAAAGATGTTAGCGGATCCGCTTACTAAAGGCTTAGCACCTAAAGTATTCATTGAACATGTTGCCGGCATGGGTTTTAAGGGAAAGCCTATGAATCCTGAACTAAAAGATGGACCAAAAGTATAGTAATCATTTCAGAACAGAAATGTGTATTGTAGCTGTTAAATCTATCGGCGTTTGACCGTAACGATGAGACAGATCTATGCATTAATCTGTAATGGAACGAGTAAAGTTAAAAGTATTAAAGATAAAAGTATAAGTTGAGATTAAAGAGGAGAATGTTAGAAATTGATCTCCACCCAATTTGGCCCAACGGCCTAATAGACCCTTGACCCCACGCGCCCTGATCGGGGACGCCCAGCCCAATATGGCTTGTGGGCCTCTGTCGCCAGCGGCACGATAAAAAGAGGTGAGGGCCGGTCGTACGAATACCCGAAGTTGTTCGTGCCGCCACAACCCACCGACAAAACCCTAAAACCGATGTACGAGAGGGCGCTTGACTGACGGGAAGCTCCACCGCCGTCTCGACTACACGGACACGATCAGAACCTCGCCGCCGTCTTCATTGCATCCGCCCTCTTCTCCGACCGTCGCTGCCCTAGCGCAGAGGACTGCATCAACAAGGGGCGGATAGCTACCTCGTCGTCCTCGACTCCGACGACCAAATCGAAAGGTACAAACAACACCTTTCTCTCTTAGCTCTCGGATCCACTCCTAGATGATCCACAACAGAAACATGACAAGAAGGACACATAGACCACCACAGTACGAGAGCGGTCGGGAAATTAGGCAGCCGGTGTCGTTACGTCAGTCGGTATCGCATCAGGTTAACACTCGACCACCAGTTTGTACGCTGTTTGCGGTGTTGATTTCAGCTAGCGATCTCTTAAAAATTACTCCTTCATGGATGAACACGTGGCTCCGGTTTCAGGGGCACGCTGGGCAGAGGGAAGCGCGCACGAGGAGGTTGGCCGCCTCGTCCTCCTCGTGCGCGAACTTGTACATGGCGAACGGTGGTGGGATGAAGAAGCGTGCCAGGTTCTTCAGGAACATTAGGAACATTAAGTAGGTAAGCTACCGCTCGCACAGACTGGTGAGGTGCGAGAATACCACGCGGACATCAGATGAGCGAACCAAGATGATCTGACGAATCCAGCGTGGATTGTTCCTGTGTTTTAGCAGGTGGTGATGTTGTGCGGACGGCGCGATGGAGATCGTTGTCGGAGGCGGGAACGTGCTCTGCATCGATCTCGCATCAATAGGCCGTCGTTCTAGGTGCACGGACATAGCAAAGGCGAGGTAGAACGTCTGATCCATCACAAAAAAAAAAAAAAGGTAGAACGTCTCTGATCCTGCCATTTTCAACCTTAGCGATTTGCGCGAGAAACGTGTCCCCAAGATCGTTCCAGAAATACTAACACTTGTCAGCAGCTACGTACGCTCTGTACATATCACGCCTGCAGCAGTAAGTAGCGCTTCTGCCTGAAAAAACTTGCTGCTGCCGGCCAATTGATTTCTGTGTTCCACTGATAACGATCCGATGAAAGCGTGACCTTGGTTTGGTGGTGTAGCCCGGTAGGTGGTGATGAGACTGCAGACCGGGCGTTCACCTGTTCGCACCAGGGCTCGCTCCGCCGCGGTGACCATGCGCGGATCCGATCGATGCGTCGGCAGCTACCCGCGACCGGGTTTCGTGCACGAGCACGACGCGGCTGGCACACGTATTTCGATTGTGTCGCCGGCCTGCGACCCTGCGGACTCACGGTGCACTGCCGCAGGTACGTGGCGCGTGCTTCATTCTCGGTCTTCGCCCCGTCGCCCCCTCGTGACAGGAACATCAGAGGACGATAGCCATAGGGAGGGTGCATGATCCCTCATTATATCATGCTTGATCTATATGTTATCCTCGTTTTCTTTCCATCAGAAGGTGCACTACAGTCAGGATAGCCTTGACGTTCTTATGTTATCTTCGCGACGCACTGCACGGCCTGATGAGTTGGTTAGCGCTGTACCTACCCTGTAGCGGCAGCTAAAGTATACGCATAGCTAGTGCGCTCTTAGAAATGTCTATGGTATTATCCTGGAGTGCAATGGTCCATGACTCAGACCAGAGCAAATTCGTCACGAAGCCTTGTTTCCACTTATCACGATCCTTTAATTACCAAAGTGCATGCATAAATAAGTAAAAAGCTAGCAAAGTAGCAATGCACAACCACCTGCCCTAGCTAAGAAATGAAGAAAAAAGATGCACATCAGCCTCACCAAACGGGTATTACTACTACATTAGTTAATCAAAAAGCTTCTTATCACAAGGAAAAAATATACACCTAAAAAAAGAAAGTGGAGCAGGAGGGGGTTGGTACGGGCAGTTGGCGCGGCGTCCGGAACACACAGGACACGGCAATGGCGTTTCGTCGTCGGAAATCTACCGCGCGCACGCGGCGCGCTGCGGCGGCTCGGAGCAGTCGTCTCGCCCACGCGTGGCGCCAAGCGATTGCCCGGTGACATCACGGGGTCCGCCGTTTTCTCCTCGCTCCTACCTGTGCGTTCTCTTCTCTTCTCCCGCCAGTATAAGTGACCCTGCGAGCAAGCGAGCGGCTAGCTCCAGCAGCGCGCGTGCGCCAGGGGAAGGGAGGCGACTGGTAGCTCGGTTCCTGATCGCTGGAGCGATCGTGTGTTGTGTCTGGGAGTTGAGAGAGGTGTTGTGTCGAGGAGAGATGATGGCCAAGGTGATGGAGGGGCGGCCGGCGAAGATGGGGTTCCGGATGCCGGCGGAGTGGGAGCCGCACGAGCAGTGCTGGATGGGATGGCCGGTGCGTAGTCCGCCTTCCATTTCCATTTGTGTTCTTAGTTTCTCTTGTTCCATGCATGTTCTTCCTCCCGTCTTTGTTTTGGTGTTTGGCGCTACGTGCGAGGATGATGTTGTCCTCTACTCCATCGTCCTTGTGACGTCACGATCAGGACTCTGAGACATGGTTTGAAATCACCATCGTCATAGCAACTTAATCTCCCGTCGATCGACAGGAGCATCCAAACAACTGGAGGGAGAACGCCGCTCCAGCGCAAGAGGCGTTCGCGAGAGTCGCGATCGCCATCTCCAAGTTCGAGCCCGTCACGATCTGCGCCACCGCCGAGCAGGTTTGTTTGCCCTCGTCTGAAACTGCTCCATTATCGTACGTATATGTAAGCGCGCATGGTGGTGCATATATGCAGTCGTCGTCTAGCGCGTGGTCAGTTTCAGAGCTTTGTTTACGGCATGCAGTACCCCGGCGTTCAGAAGCTGATGCAGCATCGGAAGAACATCAGGGTGGTTGAGATGAGCATGAACGGTCCCTGGTTCCGTGATATTGGACCCACGGTAGGTCACTCCGTCTCAGATGCTTCTCTTGCTACCTGTTCTGATTTGGGGTTCGGTGTTTGGGGTTGACGATGGTGTTCCCTGCTCTCTCTAGTTCATCACCAGGAAAGACGGACCGGAGTCTGGACTCGCCGAGCAAACGATCGCGGGGATCGACTGGGAATTTAACGCCTGGGGAGGTAATTTTTTTTTCTCTGAAATATGCTGCTTTCATTATTTCTAAATAACAATTTTGCTGCTGTTGTCGTACAGGGATCTATGACGACTGCAGCCTCGACAGCGCCGTCGCCAGGAAAGTAAGCAAGGAAGCTGCAGTTTTTTAAGGCTAGTAGTAGTATGTCCATACCCCCAGTGACTGATCACTTTCCTCTCTCGGCCACCAATGTCTTCCGACTCCAGATCACCGAGATGGAAAGGATCCCAAGGTTCCCACACAAAATGGTCCTTGAGGGTGGAAGCGTCCATGTGGATGGAGAAGGTCGTAAAACTGTCCACGAACAGAGTTATTTTTCCATGAACAGAGCTAACAAAATGGTGGCCCAATGGATTCCGTTGCACTGAACAGGTACGTGCATCACGACGGAGGAGTGCTTGCTGCACTCCAACCGGAACCCCAACATGAGCAAGATGGAGATCGAGAACGAGCTCAAGGACTTCCTTGGTGTCACAAAGGTCATCTGGATCCCCCGCGGACTCTACGGTAACTACTACTAGTCTCTAACCGCAAAGAAAAAGAATCGCCCAGCTGACGCCTTTTATTTGATTATCTCCACTTTCTTCTGACTGTTGTCTAATTCCCAGGCGACGAGGACACCAACGGCCACGTGGACAACCTATGCTGCTTCGTCAAGCCCGGCGTGGTCCTCCTATCCTGGACCGACGACGGGAACGATCCGCAGTACGAGCGCTCGACCGAGGCGCTGGAGACGCTGACGCGGTCCGTCGACGCCAAGGGGCGGCAGATCCAGGTCGTGAAGATCCACGTCCCGGGGCCGCTGAACAGGTCGGAGGACGAGGCCGAGGACGTCGTCTCAACGGTCAGTCAACTCAACCGACGTCTCATCTACTACTTGATCTTTCGCCTGCGACGTACTACGCTGGTTTCAGCGAGACGCTGACAGTGAGAGACGCGATCGACCGATGCCAGGAGAACGCGGCGCCGAGGGAGGCCGGCGCGAGGCTGGTCGCCTCGTACGTGAACTTCTACGTCGCCAACGGCGGGGTCGTGGCGCCGGCGTTCGGCGACTGCAGGCGGGACGGCGAAGCGCGCGCGCTCCTCCAGAAGGCGTTCCCTGACCGCGAGGTACGATGGCGTCGCTGCTCGCCGCCACAGGTTTGGTTTGGTTTCGGCTTCGAAAGGAGCTTTGTGAGATCTGACGAAGCCTGTGGTTCTGTTTCGGCGCGCCGGCGCGGTGCGGTGCAGGTGCTGATGGTGGACGGCGGGAGGGAGATCGTGCTCGGCGGCGGGAACATACATTGCCTGACGCAGCAGCAGCCGGCCCGCCCGTCGTCGTCCTAGGCGCGCTGATGGTGAGGCAAAGGAGCATTTCGGTCAGGCGTGACAGAGTGACACTTCGGACCTTACAGCTATATCTATTTGTCTGAGTCATTTTGGTCGCGCTAGTTGTTTTTCCATGACCGTATTATGTATCATGACAAACTAGTTGACATGAATAAAAGGGGACAGATCTTATAAATATACATCTTGAGGTTATTAATAAAATTTTGGTCCTGTTTGGAAGTAAAGTATTTTTGGAGTTTTTAAGTTGTCAAAACTTTGATTTTAGAAGGTAAAGAGGTGTTTGGATGCAACAAATTTTGTAGTTTTGAAAACCATGGTATTAAAAAAAGTGTAACCATTTTACAGTTTTGAAAACTTCACTCATGACTTTTTTTCTAAACCATAATTTTGCTTGCCATTGGCTTCTAAAACCATAGCTTCTTAATACTTTGGTATTGAAAAAATATAACACCCAAGCATGGCCTTTGTTTTAGAAAAGAGCAAAGAATAAAAAAAAACCTTGTTCAGTTTCGCACCTGGTTGGGAAGCTCGTCAACAATAGATAGCAGTACGTAAGCCCTGTGACGCCCGAACCAGACTCTCCTCTCGTGAGAAGCTGCGCTGGCACACCTCGCCCACGACCACCGGGAGCACTGACACCAAGGGCGAGGCCCTCATTGCTTCGCGATGACGAAATGCTCGACGACTGAGACGCAGACAACGTGTTGAAGTCCCAACGGCACGAACGCCCAGGGCAGCGGTCCTAGTTGACTGCCGCCAAGTGGAACCGTGCTGAAGTGCATTCGCTTCTGCTGCTATCCATTCTCGCCTCCCCACTCGGACCTCAGCGCCGTGCAATTGGAGGCATAATAAGTTTGGTAGGAAGATTGGTCGGGAACGACCTCCCTGTCCAGCCTTTCACACACCAACCATTTCGCACAAATTGAATAGCTATGGCCTAGCCAGAAATTTTACAACCTCCAGGGTTCTGATAGAGTGACGCTTCCATCAAGGAAACGAACTGGGAAGTGTGAAGATCAAAATGGGCCGCACTGGCCACACCGTCAAAATTTCTGCATTTACATGGTTGTATAGTTACCCTGTGGAGTACATCAGCTCTGACTACATCGACTAGGGATTAATGACCCAAGTTAAAGGCACTTACAAAAAAAAAGTGATTCCAAGAACATTTCATTAACAACGTGTTCCCGAGACAAACAGTGGATTGCTCCATTCTCTGCTTGGTGGCTTTGATAGATTGTAAAGCACTGGAGATCCATATCACGCCTTCTGATCACCAGGATGACTGCCATCAAATTAAGATGTTGAACCTCGTTATCCCAAAAATGGATGAGCAAGAAAAATACTGGAGCATTATATGGGAAAATGAAGCTGTTATGGATGGGGACTTCAGAATCCTTAGTTACTGATGATTTTTTTTTTTGAACGGTAGTTACTGATGAACTGCTTAGTAATAACCAGCTGTTTGCAAGTTATTACAATGCACAGGGAAATGAAGCTGTTCGATAGACCTATATATATGAACTTTTATTTCAGATTACTGAATTATTTGATATCATTAAGTACTTACTGGAACTCTTAAGTGTGACGCCAGTTGGGAAATGGCATGCATAGATGTCCTGCCCAACCCAATCCACATGGAGCTGTCTCCATCTTCTTCGGATATGTATGACAACTCCGATTGCCTGTGTCATGCATATAAGTTAACTGCCTTCAAGAAAATTAGTAGAATAATATGCAATAACTCTCATACCATCATGTGACACATGAAAGCCCCTCCAGCTCACATGTGCTCCAGCAGTTCAACTGCAATGCTTTGACCTTGAGTTGCTCAAAAGCACATTTTAACTTCTGTTTTTCTTCAAATGTCACATCAGGCACACTAGTACTCTGTAGTAGATATTGAAATAAAGTGAAATAGTTAGTTTGATTATTAGAAATGCAGCCAGTCCGAATACAGCCATCCATGGTAAAGCAGGCAAGCAAGTGTATAGCAAAAGTCAATAAGAACAAGGCAATCATATCAACTCGTAATTCTGGTTTTTGAGATGTCCTTGAATTAACATTAAAATAAAATAAAAATGATTCGACCTCTTGGAAATGAGAAGTGCATAAACCAATAACAGAATAAAACAAATCCACTTATCACTCTCAACAGCTGAACAATCAATAAGAAAATCAAACAAATCCACTTATGTTATCAGAGTTAACATAACTCACCAGCTGATACCTAATATATTCTAGGATGCCTTTAATAATCGATTTGCTCAAAGAAAGATTCCTATGGAGCTTCAGGTCATTGCATAAGAAGACCAGTATTGTAGTGACCACACAAATTCGACATGAAAGCTCACTTGGGTAGCTTAAATTAGAGGGAGATGAAAACAGATGAGCATCTCCTGTCACGAAGGATTTAAGAATCTCCAATATGCTGCAAAGGACCTTGTCATTCCTTTCAAACATGATGATGCAAGGTTTGATGAAGTACTGAAATAGTCTTGTCTTATTAGGTTCAAAACCAACTTCAATGGTTTTAGACAAATCCTGAAAAATAAAATACAACAGGGGTAAAAAGACAATTCTTATTCAGAACCAAACGCATACACTAACAAAAGAAATATAAGGATTTGTGAATTCACATCACAGTTTCGTCAAATAAGCAGGTCACACTTTTGAGTTCAAAGTATCATCATCAAACTGGCCAAGTAGTGCAAGAATTGGCAGAGCAACATTATTCATTGATAAATCCTTAATTTAGGTCATTTTTAGAGATTTTCCAGGTTGATTCAGTCATCTATGAAGTCCCCTGCATCGGTACTGGGTATCTAGGTAATAGTTACTTCCATGTGAATCTTCCCTAGATGCCTAAAATCTGTTTAGTTACAATTATTTTTCTTGTTATTTTCTCACCCTTTACATAGATATGCTCTTGGGTTTCAAAAAGAAATTGGGTGATCTATAAGTGTGAGGTGCCCTATGTTCAGAACACATACATGCTCAAAGTAACTAATATTTTTTATTTTTGAAGCATATACTTATAAAATAGTAAAACTATTATGGCTCCCCATTCTTCGAAAATTAGGTGGAGAAAAAAAATGGTGCAATTCTATCAAATCACTGAAGTATGAGTTCAGAAAGCTCAAAAATTGGGATAAGTACACACCAAAGAAGCATCAACCAAGTAGCCAGTTATAAGCCTTATAATATCTTCATTCAAGAGCTTACTAACTCCTGCATCAAGTGTGACAACAATTCGGAACAAACCATTCATATTATGCATCAATGGTTTTTGTGCCTGCAGTAAAGAAAATGACCACGTGAGTTCAATGGTTCTCAAGAAAGATGACACAGAAGATTTTTTATTTTTGGAACCAACATGAAATGCAAGTTTAGAAAAGCTCACGATTGCATTAGATAAATTATCCCACATCAATTCAAGGACCAGCGAGCCATCACCCATTTCAGATAGGGAAGTCAAAATTAGGTGATTCAACAACTTGAATGTATCCCAATTACCAGGATGAACTTTGAATCCAGCCATTAGCAGTGACAAGAAACTGAGTTGCTCAATTATCGGTAAATGCCCGGCCTTGTATATCGACTGTAGGACCTCAACAGCCCTGAACAATATGACAGGTTCCAGCATGTCACCTGAATTAGGTTCGTTAAAATAACTAGAACAGTTAGAGCGGAAAAAATCTATAATTGTACTGTAAAGCAGCAATCAGTAAAGCATAAAAGCTTACTTAAGCAACAAGAGGCCAATGGCCCCATTATGTCAGGGAGCAGACTGGGGAAGTAATATAGGCATGAGAGGGCAAGTTCTTGGCAATCGCGTGTTAGGTTAACAAAAGGACCATGCTCCATCATTCCTGATGATGCTGTCAACAAAAAGACATCATTTCAAAATAGAAACATGCCTAAATAATAAGTGGAGGACGATATGATCCTTCTCTTACATTTGACACCAAATAACTTAATGAAAGCGCGCAGGTTTTCACAGTCCACAGTGGGGAAGTACTGCCCAACTCTTAGAAGAAGCTCTAAAACAACCTAAAACAACCCATAGGCCATACACAAGTCAGTGACAAAGTTTAACAAGCTCGACTTGACGGTAGCTACTTTATGCCAAATAACAAGCCTAACAGTTTTTCATGGATAATAACAAAACCTAAAAGCGAACCTTTGTAACTGAGGGGACTTTATCAACTGATTGCAGTAAAATTCCAGGTAGCTCATATATCCAAGCAACATGATAGTCCGACAAACTTGATTCACTTTCAGAAAACCATGTGCCTGTCTTATCCTACACACAGAAGGTATTAAACACCATACGTCAGGATACACACTCATTTTTAATTTTTTTACATGTGACTAAGATGTTATGGGGTGATACTTATTACTGCAGTAAATTTCATATAGTTACTTTTGAAATCCAATTTTGTGTTTGAAAATACTTAACCCTTGTCTTTGTAAAAGTTTATCACATTTTGGGAAAAAATATTTCCAGGTTGACTGAATCTCATCCAAAACACAACAAAATTACATATAGATGAAGTGTAATGCTAAAAACACCCGACTGTAGTTAGCAGTTTCCAATAAGAGCACCTACATGAAGTAACATTTCTTCCACTGCATCCAAATATGGCAAGATTAGCTTGCAGTCCACTTTGCAATCTCGAAATGCATCTGTAAATGACTGCAGTTGGACATAATATTTCATTTCACCAATGTATCAGCATAAAATATTTCATATAGTGAAAAAAAATCAACCGTACCTCCAATAAATATCCTTTCGAGTCATCTGGGGCATTAGATATAAGACCCGGTATGCAACTTATAAGTGGGCTTAAGTAAATTTCCATTAGATCCTTATTGCGATTGCGAAGTGTTTTTGCCTGATGAAACAAGAAAATGATCAATTGTAATCTATAATGAGGTAATTCCAATCAATAACATGGCAACAGTATTTGGGAATAGGCAAGAAAGATACACCTTTGTGAGTAGAGAAGTTACAAACTGGCAAAGTTCTTCATCTGGAACCACTGAGCTATCTAACCATGCACTCATGAACAAAATGATTTCAGCAATCTTGAGATTGAAAACGAGAAACTTGTCATCACCCTGCCATGGGAAACACAACTTGTAACAAGTAATAGTAATACAAAATGAAACAGGATGAATCAAAGACATTTGGCATCGAGAAGACAATTGTATGTAAAACACGTCATCAGCGACAAAACAGCAGCTTAGAGTGTGTTGAATCGTCAATTGAAGTAGACATTTGGCGCTGTCAAGCCAACTGTATTTAGAAACATATCATCAGCAATATACTGCAGCCAAGAGCGTGTAGAATCCCGAGTTCAAGTAATTCACCTTCTTCATTGATCTATACTAGCACGTCTCCCAATAGGTTGATCAGGAAGTTGATCAACGAACTAGTAAATAGTAATATGGTGATAATATCAAGGCAATCAAAGAAGGATACAAGAAGAATCTTGTACCTTTTCATGAAACAAACGCTTCACTCCCCACAAACTCTTCAGATGCACCAATAAGAAACTTCTCAACCACTCGGGACCATACTTGGTTTTGGATATAAAAAAATTCAATTGAGGTTTCTTCACCACATGAATAAATATCCTACATATTAGATCCAGACTATGAAGGGCTGATAACAATGCTTCACTTGACTGAGCGTCAATGGCTGACTTCACACAGAGCTCTGAAGCTGAAGCCTCTGTAGAGTTGATGAGTATTCGGACAAGGTTTTGAAGCTTTGGTAACAAATCAGACATCACAAATGCTCCTGCAGTGTGCATGTATAAGACAACAACAACAAAGTTAAAGAACAAAGGACATGACAAAACATAATGAAAAATCAGGTAAAATATGCAATTACAAAAAGATTTGCAAAGGAAAAAAGACTGGAAAAGCATTCAGCGTTTATCATATGACCCTTGAGGTTTTCATTTCTTTATTAGAATAATGATGTGTCTCTTAGTAGTATGAATTTGAACCATCCCGACTTCAGTTCACTACATTAACTACTCACAATCCTGATAAAACACTGAAAAATACAACCTTTGAGAACGAAATGAGAAGTGCTACTCTTAGTTTAGGATAACTACTGACTTTTAGCATGACAGGCTTTGTTTCAGGAATGCCACCAAGCTAAAGTACAATGTACCCAATTACCCGATGACAAAACATTGATCAAATATCAAACGAACTTTTAGCTGTCCGTATACTTACTCTCGAGCTATCTGTAAGTCTGTAGTTGTGCTAATAAGCAACTCATATGCAATAGCTATAGTCCATTGAAAATTGGTGTGGACACATGAAATGCATGGGCAGGTTATAAAGCAAAGGAAAGAATAAACTGCAACAGACTTCACTACCTCCTGAGTCAACTTCATTGGTGATGCGTAGCCAAAGTTCCCTTGCAGAGAGTTTACGAACCTGTAGGTGATGGGAGAAAGACTTGTATCACTGATGTACAATTAGATGCTTTTCACAATGTTATGCAGTCTAGAACATGTATACTTTATTTTCGAACAAGTTTCTCATCATAGCTCCAATTTCCAGAAGAGTTTCTCTAAATAAAAGATCATCCAGAAGTCCACTGTACAAACCTGTTGATTTGATGTGTCATCGTTATTTGTTGTTTTAGCAACCAAAGAAAGACAGTGCCCAAGCCCACTAAGGACACCGTTAAGTTTATTCCTATCATGTAGCTGGATTCTGTCGTTGCTTAGTACAGCAACGAAGTTGTCAAAGGCCTGTTAGAAGAAAGAATGCAAATGAAACTAAACTTGGTAATGAATATGGTCAACCAACCAAGAATCAATTCCCTAGCAAATACAATTACTTGATGAAAGCTGAAGTACTAAACAAGCTGAACAAATCCACTTGTAAATATGTGAATATAAGAAAAGATGGAACAACAACAACAACAACAAAGCCTTTAGTCCCAAGCAAGTTGGGGTAGGCTAGAGATGAAACCCCGATAGACGACTAAAAAGGATCAACAACTGGCAATCAAGGTTCAGGCACGTGAATAATCAGAATAATTATTAAGTAATAAAATAATCAGAATAATTTAAGCCTTTCAACTCTCAATACGCCAACTATGGAAGCAGCTGATTTACCTGTTCCGCATAACTAGGAAAGGAGGATGGGAAATTAAGAGCTACAAGCTCCAGAAACCTGAAAGCCGTTAACTGGATATCCAAAGACAGATGGGTCATTCCATTCAAAATGTTGGCCATCAGCAGAAATAGTGTGCTGCGGGTAGACATTGCATTTTCCTGCAATTAGTAATATTGAGCTGATCAGAAGTTGCATTGAAATTAAAAAACTTGCCATACATTCGTATGTTCAAGTGAGAGCAACATTGTTCTTGAAACAGGAGAGAGACGAGAAAAAAAATCTGAGGAAAATAAATAAATGCATGTGGATGATGCTTGGGACTGTATAAAAGTATACTGTGGCTCCTAGAGAGCAAGATATTACAGAGGCAAGAGTGCAAGACTCATTGTTACATGTATGTCACTCCACAGAAAATTGAAATGTAAAAAAGCACCATGCAACTGGTAGAACATGATGAATAACTGTCCAAAGAAATAATTCTGGCAGTTCCAGAAATACTTTGCAAAAAGGGACAGATACCTCTTTCAGAGACGGGAATATCTGTGACTGCAGTAAACTGTACAATGAATCACGGACCACCTTGTCAGCGTCGCATATCCTTTCCTGCAGCTTCTCAATTATAGCGACCTTGTGCAGTTTAAGCTCTGTCGGGTGCTTGACAACAATGTCCTTTATCCCGTTCAATGCAGCTTCAGCAAAAGTGCAGAACATGACATTTCCAGTTAGCTACTACGAACAGAACGGATGGAGGAGAATTGATGCGCTGTGTGGAGTAATGCAGCGACTGGAGGAAGCTACCTCGCCGCACTTTCGCATTGTAGTGTCCCGTCTGCTGCAAAAGCTCCCGCAACGTGAGTCCGCGCTTGTTCACCGCCATGCCCGCCCTCTCCGAGGCCATGCTCTGCTCCGGCAGCACGATCGCTGCAGGAGACACACACAAAAACACGGAGGTAAAAAATGACCTAAACAGAGCACCTCGAAACCGCAGGATAATTACGGAGCGAGAGCGGAAAGGCCGCCTCACCTTTGGACTTGATCTCCGTGTTGGTGGCATTCTTCGGCGGCGGCAGCTTGCGCCCTACCTTGTGCTTGTACTTCTGCGGGACCGCCGGGAAAGGGTTAACGCGGTGAGCGGGTCGCTCGGGGGTGGAAGAACGGGGAACCGGTGGAGCGGGGTGGGGGTCACCTTGAAGTCGACGCCGCCGCGCTGCTTCGGCTTGGCCTTCTGCTTCTTCGAGGAGGAGGACGAGGAGGACGCGCCGCCCTTTGGTCGCCCCATGGCGCTCTCGAGGCGGGAGACGGAGCTTCGCAAGCGGGGGCTTCGAGGGCCGGAGGAGGGTCGGGGCTTGCGGCGGTGGACGAGAGAGGCGGCGGCGGCGGCTAGAATGGGTGCAACTGTGCAAGGAAGATGGAAGTTGGAAATAAGACATGGGCTGTGGGCCGTCGAAGTATATGAGCCAGAGACAAACGAGAGTAGGGGTGTGAGGATTGCGGCCGCCCGAGTTGGGACGTCTTCCGTATAAGACCCACGGCCCATCTGCCCAAACAAAGAGGCTTTCAGATTTTTGCCAGAAAAAATAATGTGTTTCGAAATTTTTTCATTGAATTCACAAGTTACAGACATAGATGATCTCATGTGTCATTCACGCAGATGACAAATTCATCAAAAAAAACAACGTTTCAAGATTCAAATATGCAAATTTCTCTCAAACAAAGTGGCATAGATCATCATCATCAGTGAAGTAGTTAGAATAATCCTAAGTTCCTAACAGAGATCCTGGTGGGGCCAAGCTCCTTGGCCACCACTCATCAGGGTTAAAATACCTGGTGCGCCAGGTGCTTCGAAGACATGCGGCATCAACGCTGCGGTTTCTGCAGCCACGTCTCCTGCGGCTTTGAAACTTTCTCACGGCCCCACGACTTAGTGAAATTTTTTTGACGGCGAGGCTGGCGTGGCGGTCGCGTCGTACGCTGAGCGGCACGTGCCCGCCTGCCTGATCCCGGCGAAGGTGCATGCACGCCGGGCGCCGGCCGCCCTGAGCTGCCTTGCCTGCGGCTTGCTGGTTTCGTCGCCCCCTCCGGCCGACTGGCCGCCGCGCGCGAGAGGCAGCAAGCTCGGCTCCCGAAAGCCACCCACCACACCGCACAAGGTCCGGCTCGGGCAGCACGCCCTCTCGTGCCCTCGCCGCCAGAGCATCAGCCACCAGGTCACAGGCAAGAATGCAACTGGACTCGCCGTCGCCGGCCGCGTGCATGCATGGGAGCTTGTAAACAAGCAGTCGAGTTCCGAGCTTTGCCGGCCAGCTTCTCTCGAGTACATCGACGACGTGATCAACGAAGGCCGCGTAAAGGTTTGGGGCCTTTGGGCATACAGGTGTTGGAATCTAAAGAGCCTGCTCGTATGTTTTAGTTCACACATTATGCGTGTGCTCGCATGTGTAGCGGCTAGAGAGCTTGAACTCCTCTCGCTTCTGCAGAGCTTTCACATCTCATCAAAAGGGCGCAAGTTTTGACTTTTGATAAAATCGTATACAGCTCGTTGGAATATTTGCATTTCATCTTGTAGTGTGATAATATTTTCAATTTCCCTAATTATTGTATAAATACCACTTTGTGACCATGAGCTCACAAGTTCGAGTTCTGAAAACAGAGTTTATTTATTTTTACACTATACTTGTATATGGTTCAGAGATGCTCTTTTTTTATTAAAAAAAATTAATCCATGTTGGTAAGACAGTGTGTCAACTGAATATTCAGGCTACATACGTTCAAAACGTAACGAAAAACTGCAGATCATATCATAATCCATAGGATCCTTGGCACCTCCAGGCACCATCAGGACCAGCCCTTAAACAATTTCTAGGGCTTGTTAAACAAGACTGACATGAGGGTACGGTTATAACAGATATGCTCCGGTCGTCTCCCTCACCTTGCTGTTAACTTTGACTGCATACCATCATCCATCCCTAGGTTGGCTTAGCTGTAATGCCGAGCAAGCATTGCCTTGTTCTTCAGTACATAAAAGGAAGCAACTCCATCGTCATCTTCCTCTTCTCCTCAAACACCATTAGAGTTTGCAACGACTAAGAGCATTTTCAGAACATACGCAACACCCGCACGAATCAAGAGGCAGGAAAAGTTGCCACCATGGGCCGCGGAACATTCGGTCTTCTTTCAGCTGCCCTGCTCGTCTCCTTGCTCACTCATCGCCTCCCTGTTTCTTCTGCTCGCCATGGTGAGTTCTTGCTCTTGTCAAAAAGTTTGCAGTTGCAGTGCTTGGGATTGCCACGATGGCATGATCCGTTGATGACCGCTGTTCTCGCAGCTGTGGTGCTGAAGGTGGACGATGGCCTGAAAAACATACGAGACACGGTTAGTGAAAGCTTCCACCGATTTATGATGCAAACTTCTTGAACTTATCGGAATGCTTCGAGCCTTCGATCCATTGTATATGCAGAACCTCGCTAAGGACTCGGCGTCCGCATCAGCCGATGATTCAGGTGTGAAGAAAGGATTCGATGGGCGGAAGCTGATCAGTGCGCGGAACATGGAGGAAATCGATGCCGTGGGAGTGAAAGGAGACCAACAAGGTGCATACATACCGTCCTGATATCAACACAGCTGCACCAGAGCTCAGTTGATTAGAGGCATAACCAATGCCTAACTAGCAGTTCAGCACATAACAACAGCATATTACACTTCAAAAAAAAAGCATCTTGTAATGAGGCTAATCCTTCACTGATCTCTGCAGAAAAGGATGATGCGAGCCGTTCCATGCCACAAGAATCACAGACGGCACAACAGGTATCGTGTGCACTCTCACAGCCTGCCTGCGCTCTCATGGCCTCTCTGTAAACTGTAAAGAACCCGCTGCATTTGTATATGTTCCCATTATCTGACCATTTTCCACGGTGCTCGTTTCAGGGTCTGGCCGGATCAGCGGCGGCGGCGCGGCCGGCCAGGTCAGCCGCAGCGGCCGCCGTGTCGCGATCACGGACGGTGGGACTGCGCACGGCAGCTTGGAAGCGCCCTGACCCGGCCACGGAGATGTACGACATGCTCAGGCGGGACTACGCGTCGAGGCCGAGCCGGCGCCGGCCGATCCACAACGGAGGGCCGTTGCAGAATCAGGAGCCCTAGAGAGGGCCGTGGCACGGAATCTCGTACATATAGATAGTTAGATTACAGGTAGCCAGTCGCTAGTCCTAGTTGAACAATGTTGCTAGTCCTCCAAGCTGGAGGATATCCTGCTTCAGCCCTGGTTGCAGGAGCATGAGACTCGTGCAGATGGGCAATTTTGTATACTTGGGTATTCATACTAGAGGCTAAGCTACCTTGCAACATATTCCACATATATAAGCGTGCGCACCAGTAATGTCATATGCTGCTGTGCATGTTATATCACAGGTTTTGTAATTTACACATGTATTCGGAGATTTGTGCCAATACTATCATGTTATTTTGGTTGCTTGCCTCCAGACACATTCATCCACAATTCTTGTACAACATAAGGTGCTATATCAAAGCTATACCTTCATTCCTCCTCAAAAGAGTAAATTACAAGCCGCTACTGAATTCAACAAACCATTAACCTGCTGTAGTAAATAAAAAAGCAGGACATGGTGGAAGAGACAGCAAGAGGGAGAAAGGAGCAAATGTCAATATGAATGAATTTAACATGGACTACCACGGACTCAATCGTGACACGAGGGGCTGAACTCAAACAGAAAAAAAAAATGCAGGGTAAGCACATTCAGAATTTACAGCAACAAAGGATCCTGTAACTCCAGCCACGGTCTCCCCTCAAGCATCTGCGGTCGGCCTTCGCCATCTTTACAGGGCTGCTATTCCACTCGGTCTGTAGTCTGCGAACGCAAAAAAAAAAAAAAAAGGAATGGTGCCAAATTCACTTCATGTAAAAACAATATATGTTAAGGAAGCAAATATAATATATTTTACAATATTAAATCAATATAATCCAGGGGAATGGAAACCAAATTATACTCCAAGAAACTGTAATCAGGTAGTCTTTACTTACACTGGAAATGCAAAGGATCGTGTGCTTGTTGTGCAACTTTCTGATCGAAGAGAAATGTTGCCAGAATAATTTATGTGACCTGAGGGCGTTAGTGGCCCTGATGTGATACTGGGTCCAGAAAAGCTTAATTCAAATGGATTTCGAATAACAGATTGCTTAGTCACTTTTGCGCTATCAGGCCCATTCTGTTGAAACACAGGTTCTGTTTGCACATGAGCCGAACTCTTACTACCTGTGTTGTCCTCGTTACCTTTTGTGCCAGCCTCTATATCTCTTGGGTTAAAATCATGCACATCTTGGCTACTATCAATCTCGCACTTTGGAGGGCCCTCACATTTGACATCATTAGGCTCTGAATCGCAAGTTGACAGGGATGTATCCATACCTGTGTCACGTGCCACATCGGTTCTCGGCTCATTAGTGAGACTTTCACTCTGATCATTGCTCTCTTCCCGTGCTTGGGCATCCAACATGCTTGAACTTGCTTCTACAGAATCTGACCTATTTTCTTCAATAATGGTTTCAACTATTCCGACAGAATTAAATCCTCTCGGAGAGCGATTGATGAGATCACTGAAACTATCTGTTTTTTCAACAGGACAAATGGGTGCTACAGAAGCACCATCCACAACAGTAGGGAGTGAATACTTAGGTTCCCATGTTTCATCTAGTGATCCATAGGCAATGAAAGGGTTGTAGCGATTAGCTTGGTTAGATCCTCCCTTGTCTAGTACTGTGCTGACAATATCTTTTTCAGGCATGACAACTGATAATTCATCTGCAGCCGACTCCACTGGTAAACCATTGTGAATGATGGTACTCATTTCAGACGCAATACCAATCCCAGTTTCATGAATATCACTTGATGAAACCTGCATTAACATCGTTTAGATGAATGATGTAGCACAGAAGAAAAGGTCATAATCCATTTGCGCAATCATTTTTAACCAATAATAACAGGTATAATAATAAATTTCATTTCAAAATGCAGAGAATAGAACAAAACTAATATTCTAAATTATATAGTGAAAAAGCTACTCCGTATTGCATGTTTGTCAAGTGTTAATGGCAAATGTGCATTTTAATGACTAAACTGGTGACGTTGCAGATGTAATAAAATTCACTCGTATTGTAACTGGTGCTGTACCTTATGAGTTGGTCCTGCATTCAGAAAATGCTCCTGGTTTTCACTGCCTTCAGAAATGACCATGACAGCCTGCTGGGAACCGTTTGCACTTTCATGAACAAGTGGTTGTTGAGGACCTGTTGTCTCATTATTTCGGTCAGTAAATACACATGCAGTATTGATGCCTTCAAGTTCATGCGATTGTTCCCCATTACTCTTGTCAGTTGCACACATGACAGGAAGAATAACTATTTCTGATTTTAGTTCATGTGCAGGTTTTGTAGATTCAGCTCTTATATTAGGGTCCCCTTTTACTCCTAATGAAGATTCATCTGGGGACAGTTTTTGATCCACTAGCTTTGCTGCTGAAGTCTTCTGATCAGCATGAACTCCTTCATCAATGCAGACATCCTTGACAAAATGGCCACCATAATCAGAAGAGAAAACTGTGTCCGGCAGTTTGATCTCTACGACATCCTTAGCAAATGACCCATCATCAATATGAGTATGTCCAGTTTTGCCTCCATTCTGACGCTCACTCTTCATAAAACTGTTTTCAGATTGATTGGTTTGCTCAACCATTTTGTCTGCAAAAGAACTGTCCTTAGTTTCTCATTCAATCTGATGCCCTGGTTTAGAACTGCCACTGGAGGCGATTGCAAGCTCATGAAAAAACATGACTATGGTGGGTCCTTCGTTGTCATACAATTAAGAGTCAACAACTGGAAAGGTCACAATGCAGAAAATGTACCACAAATAGGATTGGTAGTTTCTGGTTCCAATAGTAAAAAAAATGACTTATATTTATACTGAAGCTATAATCAACAACTAACTGACAGGAAACATATGGAAACTTATGGTGATGGAATGAACAAAACAGACATTCATTTTGAGTAAGAGATCAATGTCAAGGCCAATATGTCATTGTTCTTTAGTCCAATGTCAAGGCAAATCTAAAGAGTTGAATTATTGACTGAAATGCATAAAACATCAGGAATGTAATAGCTGTCATATGCAAGATACTCCTACTCAATTAAGCAAATGCAGCTACGGAAGCATACCATCAAGTACAAGAACGAATCTGAGAGGTGAAACTCACTCACCTATCTTCATGGCTTGCACAGTATCCTCAAGGCATGTCCATGCCTCAGCCGCTGCCTCTAATAAATAGTGCAGGTTGTCCTGCAAGATTATGTTTGCTTAAAAAATGATTCAGAAGTCAAATACTCCAGCGATCGACCCAAAGTTAAATAAAAAAAAATGCGTGCGCTTTGCGTTCAGCAGAGTGGAGGACAAAAAGCTGCAAGTGCTAATGCCGATGCCTAACAATCTTCAAACAAATGCCGCGTTTTGCGTAAAACTAGATTCCCTCTCGCGAAAAAGTCCCGCGGCATCCAGATAAAACCCGACACTTCACACCTTTTGCGCACAGCTTCTAGCGCACGCCCCCAAAGAGAAGTTAAAGTAAACCATCGTGCAAACACATGAACAATGCTGGGGAAAGAAAAACTCACAAATATGGCAGAGATGCAACGACCGCTACGCCCAAGAACTTTGCATTTGCTAGCCTCAACCAACAGCAGCCGGCTCCAGGAAAAAAGTCAGCCTTCACGGTGTGCACGCGGATACACAGCTAAAGCTAACGCTTCGCAACGGCGCACGGGACAAATTTTCAGGTTTCCACACGCGCCGGAGCAGGTCAAAGACAGACAGGGGGAAGGAACAAAGCAGCAGAAGCATGACCTGGTTTCTTTCTCTGCTCTGACGGAAGGAGTCGGGGAAGAAGTGTGGAGAGGGAAACAAGCGCAGCGGCGGGCACACCCCAACCGATCCCTCTGCCCCCCGCCGCGCGTCGAGAATGGATCACGGGTTCTCAAGAACCACGGCGAGGGGCCGGAGGAAGGAAGGAGCTCCAAACTCGGGCAGGGGCGCAGGGCCTTAACTGCGCCGCACAGGCCGGTCGAGTGTACACCGTGACCGTGCACGCCAGTGCAGTAAATACATGCAGACAAGAACACCACGCCAAGAAGTAGCAGGAGCAGGAAACAAGAGAAGATTTTATTTCTCTCTGTTTTTCAATCCAGTTTCAGAAAAGAAATGACTAGCAAGAATCAAACACAAACGCTACTCCTGCAGTCCTGCTAATACCTCTCGTGAATCAAAGTTCCTGAAGGAATCAAGAAAACAAATGGACCAAAGGAGACGGACGGAGACGACGAACAAGGCTATAAGAAAGTGTACTCCACACCTCACTCACATGAGAACAACGAACCAGCCCGGGTGAAGCAGAAGACTGCGAGAACACGAGGTGGGGGGAGACGGAGTGAAGGATTCGGGACTCTGACCTCAGTGTCTGTGTCGGTGGACGCCGCAGTTCGCTTCTCCCCGCCTCGGCCCAAACAAGGAGCTCCGGCAGGATCGCCGGGAGACGCGCGAGCCGGCGAGGACGGGATGGATCACTGTCACGGCGAATGCCGAGAAGGACGAGAACACAGAAAATTCCGCGGTACACAGAAAAGGAATTTCCGCGGCGGAGACTGGAGACTTAAATAAAGGGCGCGAGAGGCGGAGTGCAATGAACTGGGAACTGGATGCGCGGTGGCGGCCATTTTACTAATAGGCCCCTCGTCGAGGTTCGGGAAACGAAGCATTGGATCGCTTCAACCGGCGAATTTTTTACGAGTTGGCTTGTTGTTTGGTCCAGGGAATTTGCATGTTAGTACCCTTTCGATACTAATAATACATCATGTATTAGTAATATTTGTCCTATCATCATCTCTTCTATTTATAAACCTCGTCTATTTTATCTTTTTGGTGTGACCTTTCTATCTGTTATTTTCGTGTTTCACGCTGGTTGTTCCTCATGGACGTTGCCCCGATCGCCGCCGCGTCCGTCTCAGCCACCGCCGCCCTGCCCACGCACTGGCCACCACAGCCACGCCCTAAGCCCTGCCACCCTGCCGCCGCTCCGGCCCAACTCGCCC
>BCLF01000006.1:440155-504236 GCA_001602275.1 Zoysia japonica | reverse complement strand
GCCGCCGCCGCGTACGTCCCGGCTACCACCGCTCTGCACACTCCCCGACCACCACCGCCACGCCCGAGGCCCCGTCGCCCGGCTCGTGACTCGCCCTCTCGCATAGGGCGGCCACCACCTTCACGCCCAGCCCCCGCCACCCCGGTCACCACCACCATGCCTCCCGGCCGTCGCTGTTGCGTCTGCGATTCGCCTCCCTGCCTCCGGCATGGCCCGTTCCTCGATCTCCGCCATGTGGTCTCTGTCAAGTCTCCTTTTCCTCAGATCTGTTTTTTCCTATTGTTTCGTTTGAATTGTTTGGATAGCATTTTGGCAGCCGCCCCTCAGACACTGGAAACTGTGAGTGTCTCTTACCCCTCTCAGACACACATAAATTAAACACACATTTCTAACATTCTCTTCAAACTGAAACAGTGGAAACAGATCTGCAAGCCGGAGCAAATCACAGATACGAGTTACATTTTATCAGTCAGTAGAACCAAACATTTGCTAGCCGTTTGTCAAATAAACTTCAATTTTGGTGCTCATTGGCTTTCCTTTTCTTTTAGCTCCTTTGGGTGATTCTGATTGGCCTCATCTTTGCACTAATCATACAAGGGCTTTTAGCGAATCTTAGAGTGGTGACAGGTAACTAAAAGCAATACTAATGAGATAATAATTGTGGTTGACTTTTATGTTTAGTACTAAGTAACAAGTTGAAGCTAATGGCCAGTATATTCCTTTCGATCTAGGGAGGCATCTTGCTGAGATTTGCAAAAGCGAGTACCCGAAATAGGTATTTTTATTATTTATATTATTGTTATAAATTTTATGTGTAGTATAAATATGTATACTTATGAGATTATTATAATTTAGCAGTCAATCATCAGTACATCAAGTACTAACTGTGACAGAGGACTGGAGTGGAGGAGATGAACTACGAGTTCATGCTAAGATACGGTGACTCTTATCTTGTCTTTTCCCGTATTTTCAATCCAATAAGTTTGAATCTAATATTATGGTGACTATTAGTACGGTACTAAGAGTATCGATAATACAATCACTCTCATTGCTACGAGTTGCCGACATACCAAATGGTGATCTCATTGCTAGACAATCACTCTTATTTGATTACCGATAATACATATCAACTTGGAACCGTACTACGAGTTGTTGTATATTCAACTTTGCGTCAGATTAACCGATGAACTACGAGTTCCTATATTAGAATAGAAGACAAGAATGTATATATTTAATTTTGCATTCATTGTTTACATTATTATTATACTGCGCGTGTACGGGATGGTATAACATTCTAGAGAGAATTTTTGGTTCAATTATTAGCATTTAATTTGAACGAGTCAAGAAGGATACTGCCAGAAAATATCCGATCTTACCTTTCTCGTATCACAGGAAAGCAAATTTTTTGATGAATTGCATGAATAATTCTTTGATGAAATTAATATATTCATGACATATGTTCTTGAATTATCCGTTTATCTTACCTATACCGTAACGAATTTATGTAACGTTATATTTTTTTTTGAAAGAAGCAAATGTCATATTGTTTTTCTGTATCGAATGTTAATTGCATCGTTTTACCCTGCTCATGGCGTGGCACGGGCATCGGTGCTAGTTTCTCTTAAAAGTTAAAACAACATCTATCCTTGCATAGGCCCTTTTGGTTTTGTCCAGGTGCGTTTTAGAAATAACCCGGGTAGCCTAAAGTCCTGGGTCATAATGTAAAGTTGCTTGGGCACAAGATTTTCTCCACAAATACTCCACAAATACTAGCAATCAGGCAGTCTTGGTTTCTATAGTACTATTTTATTGGGAAAATCTGGATTTCCTCATATCGCATACCTTAGATTCTTCCAAACAGATCTCTTAGGCCTCCTTTGATCGAAGAAATTTTTTTCTATTTTTCGTTTTTTTCTGTAAAATTGAACTAATTTCTGTGAAATTTTTGCACGATTCCTGTGAAAATCCTGCATTTCAAAAGAGCCCTTATGTTTCTTTTTTGTGATTTGAAGGACACCGTGACATGAATCATACTCATCAAAATCCACTATAATATCAGTCGCAATAGAACATATACTAAGGAGGTCAGTATATAGAATAAACATTCTAATAAAAAGCAATGGACGTTAAGCTTAACATGACCCTCACTCCATGTGGTTGCACTGTACTGTATGGTGTACCGGGACAAGGAAATCTTTTTGATCAGTGTTCCATTGTTGTGCTGCTGTACTGGGAGCAAATCTGCCATTGATACGCTTCAGAATCACCGGATGAGATATCGCAGGAGGAACTTACAACAAGGACAACCACTGCTACGACTAGCAGTTACGGACAAGGCCGGGGGTGCACATGGAAATGCGTAAGAGGAAGTCAAAGAGAAGAAGACGTTACTGTATTTTAGCAGCAAAATGCCGAGCGGTATTTATGTATCTATAAAGTTTAATCAACCTCTAGATCCTCTAATTACAGGCACAGGAGACACCGTGCTCCTCAGCAACCAAAGGGGCGTTTGGTTCATGGCGGCACTTTGCGACACATTGGAAAGTCATGTGATCAAAAAGAACTATTTTCAGTCACAAAATTATTTCATAAAAAAATTAGGTTTGAATTCAAATAATCAAGAGCTGAGAGCTCTGTCAAAAAACCTTTAATAGTAACTCTTAAATGCGCATATTTGAATCCGTTATGCGCCACAAAGTTAATTAACCTCATAATAAAATGTCAAATGGCCATCTTAGTTGACAAGAGCCACTCCTCTTTCTGGGGATTATTATTTGCTACTAGTAGTACCTAAGTAACCTTTCGGGGATCCTTTTTGTGATCTTGCGGTGCCCCCAAGGAGCTTTTTTTTTTTTTGCCAAAAAGAAAGGAGCTGGAGGAAATAATGCCATTGACTTGTGCACCGAGAGATCAGTGGGTGGCGATGGCTGCTGCAGCACAGGCACCCATGAGCCATCATCCTTTTGACCCCCGAACGGGTTGCTAGGATGCCGGTCATCATGCGTGCCCATTCGAGCCTGTTTTCTCGACGTGTGTTCCAGCATACAGGGCAGGCCCCCTGTTTTGGGGCTGGGGCTGGAGCTACGTTACGATCGGCATGTGTCGGGGCCTCCGGGCTACTATAGACGTCATGTCGATGAAACAGCGTCATCATTTTTATGTCCAGATCGACCTCCGGGTTGATTGGCGGCAGGGCAGGCCTCAAAAGGGGCAGAGGAGCTGAGCTCAGCGCCCGCACGCGCGGCTGGTCTTCTCGAACGAAAAGGCGCCTGCGCCTCACTCGGCGGAGGCCGCAGCCCGCTGGATGCGCGACGGGACACGGAGACGCGGACGCCTGTCGTGGTGGCCTTTGCTCGCCGCCGCAGGGTTGGGTCATGGGTTGGATGGGTGGAGCAGTGGACCGTGGAAAACGGATGACGGGCGCGCGTGCGCTGGCTGGCTGATCGCGGTGGCTTCGGCGGCGGGGTTGGGTGGCCAGGTGGGCAACTGGGCATCGATGACCCGCAGCCGATGCGTGCCGGTGCCAGTGCCACGCCTCACCACCTGCCATTTCGATTTTCAGTGGCTGGACCCCAGGATCACATAAGAAAAAAGGACACCCCCTCTTTCTCCAGTTTTCCCGCTATCCACGCTTACGACTCCTGTACTACGGCAATTGTACTCTTTTAGTATTTATTTTTAAATTTGTTTGACTGTGTTTTGTTTTTTTTTACTAATAATTTTTTTAAATTTAATAAATTTTATGAACATATAAATTATATATTATGAAAATATTTTTTATAATAAATTTAAAAATATAAATTTTATACTATTAAAATTTATTAAATTTATATAAATTTTTAATTAAAAAAATGCAGTCAACTAAACTTAAAAATACATTTTTTTTTATGAAACAGAGGTAGTACTCCAGCAGGAGTACAAAGTCTGCTCCCGCTGGGTGGAGACGTGGAGTCATCCTCTGCTTTGGCTCTGCTAAAAGGCGACTTGTATGATCGATCATCGATGCGCATCGCTCCGGTGTTCCAGTGAGAACGTTACACGACGACGACGACGTGGAGTCGAGATGAGTACAGCGATACCAGTCGTCAAGGTTGACGATGATGGGTGGGTGTGGTTCGTGAACGGCGGTGGCACGAAAGGACGGCGCCACTGGGTGGCGAGATCCTTTTGGTTGGAAACGGCAGAACGGGGGGACGGTGATTGAACGGAACGCGACGAGGCTTTGCTTCCTGTGATTCGTGCGTGAAAGGAGTGTAGGTTTTCTTGGGCATCTTGGTTGCCAGCCATTGTCACTTCCATCACAAGGCAGAGTGAGGATCGATGCAAATCCCCAAAGTTGACATCCCGGATTTCTGTCTTTGACTATACGTGCAAGATGCGAAACGACGTTTACTAATTCCCTATTTGTGGATCGATTCATCGCTCCTGTTACTTTGATGACATATTAGTTCATGTTATTTTCCCAATGGTCTATCCTGAGTCTTTTTATATAAAAAAAGATAAAGTCAAATTTACTCTTGTCAAATATAATCGAAGTCTAAATAAATCACTAAACTATAATTTGATTTATTTTACTCTATCAAAACATGATTTTAGATCAATTTATCTTATTATGCAATATATCTTTTTAATTCTCTTTACAAACATAATCTTGACATGAAACTTTATGAGATGATAAAGCACATCATAACACATAGTATTAGAAAAATGTCTTAAATTTTTTACCATTATTTTGTACATAATTTTTTATTTCAAAGATTAATTTACTATTAAATATTTTTTGCTATAAAAATAATGATAAAAAAATTATATTATTTTTTAAACAATTGTTATGATATGGTTTATTATGTCATAAAGTTTGATCTTAACATATGCTTGTTTATTGAGAAAAAAAAGGCAAATTGCATGAGGAGCTAAATTGACTCAAATTATGTTTTGACAGTGTAAAATAAACTAAAATATAGTTTAAGAAGTTATTTAAATTTTGTATATATACAAGTCCACCCTTCACTTTCGTCTTCCTAGGGAGACAAAACAAAAGATAGACGGAGATCACAACTCGCCATGCGAGACTGAGCTGTTTGACCCGTTAACATAGGCCTCGTTTGGAACCGCTTCCGGCGCCCACTTCCGGCGAAATTAAGCGGGATGGCTGCCAAACAGGTCGATTTCCTCCGGCTTCCCATGGGTACGATTTTTTCAGAAGCCCCATTACATTAGAACGCCGAATCGGCGCTTGGGATGCTTCCAACGAAAGCCCCTCCACCTCCGCCTCCGTCGCCGGTTGCAGCTCCGTCTTCCCCAGCGCTGGTGGCACCGATGAGCCCGCGGCTGCCGACAAGCGCCGCAGCAAGCCGCTCGGCCCCTTCTCTCGCTCGAGCCGGTGGCCCCCCCCGCCCCTTTCCGCCTCCGCCTCCACCTCCACCTCCACCGCCACTGCCCCTCGCCGCCTTGAGGTCCGCCATCCCAAGCTCCGTGGCCTGGAGGTCCACCTCCCCCGAGCTCGACCGCCTCCGTCGTCTGGAGGTCCATCGCCCCCACCGCCTGGAGGTCCGCTACCCCGAGCTCGACCGCCTCCGCCGTCTTCAGCCTAGCCCCGCCGCCTAGAGGTCCTCGTTCTCTGCGTGACTAGCTCCGGCCCCGTTCTTCGCGTCGCCTCTCACCTTCGACGAAAGCGGGGCTGCCAAACGGTGTGATTTTTTCCACGAGCGAATTTGATACATGCATTATAATTTTGCAAACTTTAAAATATATCATTGATATGTCAACGTCAGATGAGATCCTGCGAGTGAATGACACATGTGCTCGAATGACATATTTTAAATTTCATAAAATTGTAATGCATGTATCAAATTAATCCTTTCCACAACGATTCTTTCCACAGCTGCTTTCGTGTAAAGTTCGATTCCAGCTAAAGCGTGTCCAGCCGAAGTGGACAGGGTTGAAACCAAATGGCCTCGGTTCTGTCGCCACTGCTGCATGCGGCTTGATTAGTTTTGCGTATGGGGGCACTAACCCGCGGGCAGCAGCTCAATCATTTGACTGTCCGCAAAGTCCAAGGCCGAGAATTTTCCAGGATCTCGCTGCTGACACCGCTTGCATGTTCTGATGCCCCTCGGTCTAAGAAACCCAGGTTTCTGTACTGTGTCCATGTACTTCGGTTCTGTGCGCGCGCGAGATGTGGACAAAGCAGAGCCTCCGTCACGTGAGCTAAGCTAAACCGCGCCTCGGATCCCTTGGACTCTAAGAGCGCGCAGCTGACACGAGGATTCGTGTTGTTTTATTAACCATGGTGGCGTGAGGCAGCTCCCGTGTTCTCTGCGTGCTGGCACGTCGTAGGCAGCTGTCCAATGAGCGAGTGGCAGGATGCACTACTCATTCTTGTACTCCCTCCGTCCAAAGTGTCTTTTTTTTAAAAAAAATTTCAACCGTTTGTCTTATTCAAAAAGTTTATCAAAAAATTATTTATTTTATTATGAAATAATTCATTATTAAAAATACTTTAAACTTAGACTTGTTTATTTTTACACTTTCATAATTTTTAATAAAACAAATAATTAAAAAGTCAAAAATATCATTTATTTTAAGACGAAGGGAGTACGTAAGTTTACAAACAACACAATTGGTGCCCAGTAAATCCTGTAGTGTAAAGCTAGATAGCATTGCCAAGACATCGGTAAATTGAATGCTCATCTAAACAACAGTTATACAGAGCAGAAGGCTCAAATGAATGGCAAAAGACTAATAACCTGTGGTAAACAAGGTCGATTGCAGTAGTCATTAGCTTCTCATTCGTTTGTCAACGTGCAGAGCATCCAAGATGTCCTGACACGAAATATCACTGTTGTCTCGATTCTTCGAACCACATTTCAATCCATCTTTTTTGATGGAGGCGAAATCAAGAATACCCTCATGTACACCGGATATAACAGTGTCATCATCAACATTCTCATGGAGCTGATCCTCTGGTGGTGAATAGACTGCTTCAGCTTGATCTGCAAATAAATATTTTGATTCAGATGAGCTACAAATGTCTTTGTAGGTATCATACTTTGCAGCTCGTGTGCGGCCTCCTTCCAGTAGAGTTGACAGAGGATGTAAAATCGAAATAGCACTATCTGTTCTCTCTAAAACAGATTTCAAATCCAAGAAATCTTTCACGGATTCTTGTTTCTTAAACTGCACAAGAACAGCAGTGGAATCAATGGAGAAGACTAATGAAACTGAAGCTGGACCAAACACTTTGTTGATGCAGTCCTTGATATCCATTGTTCTGACCTTAGATTGAAACCCCCAGATGAGCACAATGTTATCATATACTGCAGGAGGATACCTGCGCATATAACCAGGATCTGGTCTCTCCATGCCACTGCTTAAATCGACCACTGTTCCACTGTTCCAGCTAGGTGACAAAAAATTGATGTGTTTCTGCAGCTTATTGTTTTTTGCCAGGTTCTCCTGAGGTGAGAGGTCCTCAAATTTGATGTCGAGATAACTGCACAACTGAGCAAACACACATCCCGTCATGTACGCATCATATCCTGCTTCATGCTTAGCACCTGAAATGAAGTGAGAAGACCTGCAGGATAGCAGGACAAAAACAAAAGAACACTTCAGAAGCAATGCCATTGGTGTAAAACCAACTAATTCCAAATAAAAAAGAAAGGTGATTGCAATGCTCTCTGAACATATAAAAGCAGAAACAACATGAAACATGTATCTAGTATGTAAAATATAAGGAAAAAAAAAGACACACGCTGTTTCATCTCCTTCAACTTCAATTCTCACAGGACGAAGCATGGATGACTTCTCAGGAGATGTATAAGATGGAGGGCACAACAAGGAGAATACTGAAGACAGTGATTTGCTTTTCTGCCTCATCAGATTCTGAACTGCTTGACTGACAGATATAAGATGCCTGGTATCTGCAATGTGTGGAAAAATTTTGTGGACACCCAAGGTAAATTCCTTCATGGACGAAGGAAGTGGGCCAATAAACTTGCTGTACACTTGTGCAATATCTGTTTTAACACAAAGACATATTCCAAGGAAGTTCAAAAGTTAGTGATAGCAAATCATTAACTCAGTTGGTATCTACTGATAACTGGTTCAAATTACCCTCATCTGGGCAGAAATTTCCATGACTGGAAATCATTATGATGCTGGGGAAACCCCCATGTGTCAACTATGAAGTTGCTTCTCATAGAGGTATCAGTAAGCACAAAAAAGTTTGCATACCTAAGAAACAACTATGACCGACAATCAACTTCCTTTCTGATGAAAGAAGATCAATGACATGGCGGATTCCTATGGCTGATTTGATTCTTGTTTCCCTGCTTCTCTGTAGATCTTCTTTCACATCTTTCTGCAATCAAAATGAAACAGAGATTATTATCGACTCGTGGAGTAATGATTACATAGATCTTGATGTTCTGTAGCTTTAGACCAAATGGAGAGGTTTGAATTTCAAAAGGTGGACCGGATAATTCAAATTTAAAGCCAAATAGATGATCTCCACCATTTGAATTAAGCTTAAAGTAGTCACAGAAAAAAGAATCATGTGCCATTTTCATGTGGGATCAACAAAATTCTCTTACCATCAACAACATCTGGTCCTCTGTAGTGTCTGAATAAACAACTTTCTTTTCAGATGTGTCATCCTCACCAAATGTACAGACGTAAACAAGATCCTTGAAATTTTTTCTTAAAACCTGCATAGAAAATTATGTTTCATGAGCAGAAACAGAAACATTTTATAAAATAATAAGCAGCCAAGCAATTTCATCATTATACTCCTTTGTAGTCAATGTGTTAGTTACCTGTTGAATTAACTTCAACTGATGCGATGAGAATCCATTAAGTGTAATAGCTGGTCGCATTTTGAAAAAGACTGTCTGGAATTGGCCTGGGCCAAATTTAATGTTTTCTGACAAATGGCTATCGACTATCGGCTTGCTGATTATCATAGCACGCCACTCATTTAATTTCATCTTCATCCTTTCTGTAAAAAGAATATCAGCAGCACTCTTTAATGGCGTATCAACGTCCTCTTGAGAGGGGGAAGATGACGCAGACTGATCTTGATACATCAAATGTAATTTCTGCAGTGCTTCTTCCTCCTGTGCTCTGGATAAATATGATATTCCTGGGATTAACCAAATATTGTAAATAAACAAATACTCTAGGAATAACAGGCATTGTCATATCTCTTATTTAACAAACAATTGAACACGAGTTGGCTAACCCTTCAATTTGAACCGAAGGGATATGATTCAATTAACAACGCAACAAAGTATTTTAGGCAAATGAAAGCACCTTCACGGAAGCAGGTGTTGAAGTCAAACTGGTACTTTGCTAGGAAGTCAATTGAAGTTGTCTGACAGAGAAACATATGGGACGAACTATCACTTGAGAGCTCCTTACGAGGTAAGATAAAGAAGTTATGCCTGCCAAGATGGGAAAACAGTATATCCTGGTTACAATGTTTAGCTGCAGATATGATTAGCATGTGATCACGCAATAATTAATTCACAATAGACACAAAAAAGTCAGCAATACCTACAAACATGACAGGTACAAATATAAACATAAAGGATTCTATATATCAGTTTTGGGCTTGCTCACATGCATCAATTTGGGAATTGAGAGATCATCTACATTTTCAGAGAGATATGCGAAGGAGTGTTAGGATTTGGGAAGATTTTGAAGAGGCCCATTCCAGTGCTCAAAAACTGGAAAATCATGTGTCCAGTGAAACATTATGCAAATCTACAATTCCATGATCTGCATGATGGAAGCGATGGTGTGAAGGCTGGAGCAAATTCTTGGATTATGGATACTGAAGGAGTGGCTCTACTGCTTGATTTCAAGTCACAACTGATATGCCTTGTAGTAGTATCCATGGCCAACACAGTGTTTGATAACAGTATAAAGGTTACGCAGAGTGTCAGTGCAGCCTAGCCTGGCATGAAGTTTCTGATAGGCACCTATTTGATCAAGGCTCAGTACTCCATTGTTACTGCAGAACATTATACAAAGCAAAGACTGCGTATCAGGCCGGCCCGGAGGGGAGGGCAACCCGGGCGGTCGCCCAAGGCCCCCCGAGTCAGAGGGGCCCCTCAATCTGTTTAGATTTGGAGCTTTGATGACTCGTTTCAGTTTGAATAAGTTTCACATACTACCATACAATATGTTTTCCTTTTCTTATCTAATGAGTCTAGAATGATACTACTGCAATTAGAAACATAAGTAAAGTCTAAAAGCTACCTTTCTTGCTGCAGTATAACTGCATATGGTGTCAGTACATGATAGAAATAATGGTGATTGTTAACAGTACATAGCTAACCGATGAGAAATAGAGGCCTCAGCTTTTAGCTTTGCCCTGGGCCCCTAAAATCTCAGGACAGGCATTCTAAATGACTTCACTGCTGATCAGGAAGCAGCACAAGGAAACAAGATCAAGACAGTGTCGAATAAAGGCCAAAGCACACACAATGAGGTGGAGCCAACAGAAAGGATACTAAAGAGAGAGCGCAACGCACGGGTGGGCGACGAATGCGGACTTGGCGGGGTCCCATCGGAAGGGGCAGACTCCGAGCTGCAGGGCGGCGAACCGCTGCGCGGAGTCGCGGAGCTTGAGGTAGCGGACATCGGCGCGGTCGAGCTCGAAGGTGTCCCGCCACGGCGCGCTGGTCACGCCGCTCATCTCCAGGTCGATCCCCACGAAAGCGGCCTCCCGCACCCGCACCCGCAGCTCCTCCAGGGACTCCACCAGGTTCCCCCGCGTCACCTGCTTGACCGCCACCCCGCTGCCGCCACCGCCATCTCCGCCACTGCCTTCGCCGCTCGCTGGCGCCGAGGAGGACAGCGCGCGGGAGGGTAGCGTTCCGAACAGCGGCGGCGGCGCCCGGACGGTGAGGAGGAGGCGACGGCCCTGCATGACCGCCGCCGCCGAAGGGAGGAGGAGGCACTAGGAAGTGGGTTGGGCTCGATTTGGTGTAATGACGGACGGATGGTGGACGCCCCAACCATCCGGCCCATTTGTCAAAGTCCAGAACGAACCAGCTGCCGCCGCCCCGATTGCGTAGGGTTAACAGTTGGCTTAAAAACAGATTACATTTTATTACCGTATAAATTAGTTAGCATTTCTACATCATGTGTTGGATTGAATTAAATTTTCTTCCAAATAACACTGATAAAGACGGGCTTAAATCGAAGGACAAGAACAGCACAGTGTTGAACTAGCAGTCCACTTGCACTGAAGCCAGTTTGAATTGCCAGGACGGTTATATTACATCCGACTTGTGTGATCAATATTGTGCATTGTATAATTCAAAAAAATTATTGTGCATTGTAATTCTGAATTTATATGTTCCAAAAGATTCGGTCATGAAATACAGCACTAAGTATTAGTCGCTGATCAGGTATCCAAAATGACCTAGTACCAAACTCTTTCAAAAGAGTGGATCAACAAAATGATGCGATCCAGCGCTAATTGCATCGCCTCTTCTATGTCATTAAGCAGCACTCGTAGGCGAGATGTCTTTACCGAAAAGGCCAGCGATTGCTTTCCCTGGATCCTCCTGCTTGATGAGGGACTCCCCGACCAGGACCTGTGGCAACGCGTTGCAGTTTAAGCTCAGGGGAAGAAAAACACAAGGGCTTGTTCGTTTTCAAGGGAATGGGAGGGGGATTGGAAGGGAATAATTCCATTACTCTCTAGGTGTGGATTTAATCCCCTTTATTCCACTCCAATTCCCTCCTATTCCCCATCTAACCGAACGTGCCCTAAGGGATGCAAGTTGTCGATATAGCATACAGCCTGGCTGAATGTGTCTCATTGGCTGCTGACGTACCGCTTTGACCCCAGCATTTTGAACGAACGAAATGTGATCAGAAGTAAACAACCCGGATTCTCCTACAACCTGGCATAGGGCAAAGAACGACATGAACAATGGATGCGCGTAGTATCTTCCTGAGCATAGTCAGCTGTTTGATAATAGACAGAGAACACCTCCATTGCCAGATAATTGGTGATTCATTCTATCTGCTTCTAAAATGGCCTGTGCAAAAACAATGTTTGCCTAACATCCCTATGTAGATGGGAATTTTTTCACGAAAATAAGTGTTAATAGTCATAGCCAGAGTTAGTGAAGTAGGCTCCTATTGCAACTTTGGTTTAAACTACTTATGTCAAAGAAAAATACTTACAATTACATCCTTTGAAGCAATAATTTGTCCGCGGTCACCCTCCAAAAGTTTTTTGGTGTTTGCAATATCAACTTCAAATGTTTCTGAAAAAAAATGTACTCCCTGTCATATTCAGCCTATAAAATGATATGGAGTGTTGTCGTAGAATAATACATAATCAACCAGTTTTCATAGTAACCATGTTATCTTGTTTTATATCTGTACTTTTTTCCTCGATTACTTTCCAACGATGCAATAGAAGCATCAAAGGATGCGGCAATGAAGATTCAGAAGTTGATAATCTGATATGAGCCAACAAGATTCCAGGTGATAAAATGGCCAAATGGCTAGCCTAGTATCACTAGGGACTAAGCTCATTGTTCAAAAGTAGGAATATCATACCAAGATTACGGTTATTGATGCCGATGAGTTGTACACCATCTATCCCTAAAACACGATCCATTTCCCTTTCATCGTGCACCTTCAATAACACAATCAAATTCAGCCAGTAAATTGAATGATCCGAGTAGCAAGAGATGGGAGTTGAAAGGCTTCAAGTTATAAAAAAATATAGCAAAAGCTACTATGCTAACCTCAACCAAAGCTGCCATGCCAAGTATTTTGCAAATTTTCAACATATACTTGATATCAAGGTCCGGTAATACAGAAGCAATTAGAAGAACAGCATCTGCACCCTTAGACCGCGCATAGTAAAGTTGCCATGCATCAATAATGAACTCTTTGCACAGAAGAGGGCACTGCATTCAGTAATGCAGATCTTGAGCAATTCATATACTTGAACCCTGTCTGGATATTACTGACTTCTAAAATGTACTCATAGTACACAAGTGAATGGATACAACACCTTGACTCCAGCTTTGCGTATAGCATCCAAGTAGTCAAAACTTCCCTGATTACATTAGGGAAACAAGTTTCTTCAGTATGCATAGCTTTACAATGAATGTGACAGGAAACCAAGTTTCACATGGTAAGAAATTAGAGACCTGAAAGTATTTTTTATCTGTAAGAACACTAAGGCATGCTGCTCCATTTTCCTCATATGCTTGAGCGATCTGAACCTGTTTATATCCCAAAGAACATTACCGTACACATTTAAAGCAATTAAGTAACCAATTGGCTCCAGAACAAAATTATACATGATCATTCAGAATCTCAACAGACAAATATTACCAGCTGGGAATCAATCTGTTGGAGTGAACGGTGGCAGAATAGAAAAATAACATAATGAATGGTTGCAACCCTATGCAACACATTTTAATATCACTCAAAGATGAGTTGGGATCAACTTATAGCGCCTTGTATGCCATTGAACTTTGGTCAAATATCACCAAGCATTTATTAAAAAACAAAGTCAGTCAGTGAGATGACCTACCTGCAATCTTTTTAGTAGCTATGCCTCCATAGATGGTTATACACAAAGAATCTAACCATTTTGATTCCTATATTTCTCTTTGTTGGGTCATGGAGCATGTGAGGTATTAATTGTTAAGGGTATAAGAGTCGTATTAGAAATCTTATTATTGAGTCCTTTTTCCTATTTCATATTGCACTCGTGTAACCCATATATATAGCACCCATGGTGCTATAATTCAATAGTACAAGCATTCTTCATAACATTAATAAACAGAGCCTGTGAAATAATCAATCACTCAGCAATATATCAGATTAAGATCACTATGATTCTACAAATGAGTTTGCAGGAGAAATACCACTGAAAGTTGCAAAAGTAATTCAATCAAGTGGAATACCGTACTATATGAGATGAATTATGGTAACATAAGGAATGATTAGAGGTACTACAGTAAACTCACTGGATCAAAATTCTCCCTGAGGACACCCCGACTCGGTGAGGCCCTTTTGACCTCCGCAATCAGAGCAGGCAGTCCAGTCCGATCATATGACGCTTTGAGCGCTCCAACGAAGTCCCGCGCTCGTGGAGCAGCCTCGGACAGACCCTTCAGCATGTACAGGGGCCTCCTCTCCTTCATCTGTCAGCAAAATCTCAGACGGCATCAGCCATCAGCACAGGACCAACACACAAGCATTACCTTACACGACGGAACGTGCCTGCGAAACCTCGACGTCCTTGTCCCAGACGATCTTCTCGAGGATGTTCCGCGGCGTGTTCCCCTCGTTCTCGAGGCGGAACTGGAACGGGCCGACATAGTGCACCGGCGGCCCCGTCACGGGACGCCGCCGGATCCTTATCCCGTCGACGCCCTCGACCTCGGAGGGTGCGCCGGCTGAGGCGGCGTCCACCGCGGGGCCCACGCTGCTCCCCTGCTCCGTGGCGCCCACCGCCACGGCGTCCGTGGCGTGCGAGCTCGTCGCGACCGCGTCCACCTCCGAGTCCTGCACGAGCAGACATCATACCCGCACAAACCTCACGATTCGCAATTTTCGACGAACCGAGCTCGGGATATACAGAGGGGGAGATCGCGCGCGAAGGAACCGACCATCTCGGCGCTGGTGCAGCGGGTAGGCGCCGGGCTGGGGCGGCCGCCTCCGGCGGCGGGGTCCATGCGAGCCGCGAGGAAGGGGCGACGCGAGGCTGCGGTAGCGACGGTTCTGGGGCGGCGGACGTGCGAGTAGCGGATCGGAGCGGCGAGTCCCGGCCTGGGAGGCGGGGATCCGACAGCGAGCGCTTCCATTTGAGGTGCCGCGGAGAAGGCACGGCTAATCGGATTGGGGGTGGACGTCACGTTAGCCGTTAGGCGTTACAGGTGGCGCCACAGCGTCACACTCCACTCCAGCTCTAGCAGACTATCACGCGCGGACGCGCCTGCGCTTTGTTGAGTGGTCAGTGACGACCTATCCCAAAATACTGCTGAAACTGATTAAAATCAGGGACTCTAGAGCTTCTGAAACTGAACAGAAGCTTTTCAGAATGCACACAAGAAATGGACATAATTTAGTAAAAACTGGGAAATTTCTGGGCTTCAAAAAAGATCACTTTCATGTTCACACACTAACACTTCATTGTGCAGGACAGGACTGCAGGGTACAGAATTCGTGCGTAGAGAACGCCACCAGTGCTATTGATACGCCTAATTCTACAGAAGCAGAGGCCATTGCACACAGCGAGTGGCAGCGCTAAAAGTCTGCAACAACATAGTGGTCCTAAGCTCCTACACTCCTAAGCAATGCAAATACTAGGTTAGCAACTAAAGAGAGTGATGATCCCCGTTCTAGCAGGATACCCAATGGGACACTAACAGCATGTACACATACCACGCGACATGTGCGTGGATCATTTCAAGGTTGTTAACTGCATATCCTTGAGTCCCTCTCTATTCAATCCCTGATCTCTGTAGCAAAGATCCGATATCTTCTGCTGCCCCAGGGATCATTTTTGTCCAAACGGTAAGATTTCAAGCAACACCATATCCAAGGTGGGTTCCTGGTCATGGGAGCACCTTCCTCGCCATCTTCTGGGATGCCCAGCAGCTTGTTCATCTTTTTTATCAACTCCGCTCCCGTCAGGAAACCACCAAAGAATTTGGCCTGCAAAGGACCAACAGAGACAGGGTTACACCTTCAGTAGTGTGAGAAACAGTTAGGCATCTGTAGCTATTGCAACAAATACAGTTTGTTGTTGTCACAACATGGACATTAGGGAAGGAAAACTTATAGACCCATAAAGCATGACAGTGATGCAGTTACATATTACCCCATCATCCTTGTGGACGTAAGCACGGATTCTTGCTGTAGGATCCTCAAGAGTCAGCCGAAGACAATAGTTACCAGTAAAAAGTGAACGGAGGTCACTAGATCGGCATGGATAGGCTGCCACAACACGGACCAGGGTTTTGAATTTGTGCGTTACCTGTCACAAGAGAGGAAAGAAAAAAGGATGTACTGATGTTGTTTAGCTTTGGATAATCACAGGTTCAGGTCTGTATTCACTAAGCAAGCAAAATAAGATTTCTTATGAAAATTGAGATATGACTCACTGCAATAAGAATTAAAGGAAGCATGTTCCCATGATGAATGTAAGGTAGTTATGTTCTCGGTGAGATGGGTGAAATGGACAAATAAAACTAATGAATACCTGGCTCTTTTTTTTTTTGGTTGGAAATAAGTGTTACCTGTTCATGAGTTAAAGACTCCATTAATGTTGTATAACCTGCTGTCTCATATTCTATACCTGATATTGAGAACAAATTATCATGTCACAAGCCCTTGTGGACATCAGATGGCAAAAAAGGTACATTCGTAGCTCGTGTAGTATATTTATCAGAAGTAATCCATACAAACATGAACTTCACCATGAAAAATTCAGCATATGCTGCGCCTAGATGCTCATAGATATATAGCATGAAAAGAAAGGGCACATATATAACAAGAAGCTAAATGCAGGGTCTGAAACATGAATCAGAATGCAACTATCAGTGGAACAATGACATAAATTAGTGGATTATGCTCTATACCAGCAATATTAGATGGCGCCGGGAGGCTCGCCATTGGCTGATGTTGAACTTGGTTAGCAAGGCGACTGTCATAAATCCTGGATGTGTAAAAAGTGTTCATGCAATTGGTAAAGTTCACTTAAAAGATACTAAAATCAAGAGATAGTAGAATATTACTTCAGACGATCAACAACGCTACCATCTTCATTAGACAAAAGGCGAATTCTACTAGAAGGCAGCAAAATGCCTTTCCATATGCCGAACTCTTGCTTGCAAGCAATGTTGCAGAACCTAGCCCAATAAATGTTCTTTTGCAAGTGAAATACTTCTTTGAGAAACCTATTCACAAAAACCCTTAGCACAGTTCCTAAACATGGCATTGAGCACAAAACATCCCTGGGTGGAGGCGCTTCTTCAAGGCATAGAGGGGATGATTCAACTGCCTCGGAGTCCAAACTATATGTTCATCAAGTGAAAGAACAGGCATACAGAAATGTTAGGTGAGTGGCATTAGCAGATGCTTCTATAAAAGGACAAGTATTATTTTCTTTTAGACAAATATGCTCAGGTGCAGTTCATTGCCTCAAAACAAGATACTAAAGGCCCTAACAATATACCATAAAGCACTAGAGCACCATCCTAGTTTGCATAATTGGTTTAGCTAGCTACAGCTCATTTTTTATATAAAAAAAAACTAAACAATGACAACCTACAATCCTGAAACTCAATTGCAGGAGTATCAGTTCCATCCCAAACATAAAATATCCACTGGCCATTAGAAGCTTCACGGACATGAAGAACCTACAAGAATGCAGAAAGAATCAGTTGGGTTCTTAACAAAAGAAGTAGTATTGAATTCAATATTATGGGATAAAGAACCAACCTTGCATACTAGATCAAAAGTAGAATCAGAATTTATACTCTGTAACTGTAATTCAAGATCTTTCAGACCTATTGTACAAAAATGGTTAGATAGAAACAAATGTTGCAAATGATGTTGATAAAGCATGTATTCAACCATCAAGACATAAAATCTTCTACACAAGAAAAGACAGACAAAAACATATGCCTGAATAAAATGTACAGTTATTCCCAAAAAGAAAAAATGTACAGCTGAATAGCATACATCCCTTAAGCTAACATGAGTTCATAGCACAAAACTGACAAAATAACAAAAAGGGGACAAGTTTAGATAATGAAAGGTGTGGAACTGTTGTGTGTTTGATTGTAACGCAGATACAACCCTTCCCTAAGGCAGCAATGCAAGTCCTGGTATGATTCATAATTTATCAAAATAATATTACCATTAGGTGAGAAGAATCATATAGAGCTTACTATTTATATTTATAGCCCTACATTAACTCATGCATATCACTCTAATCACTGGGACCAACAAACTGTAAAAAGTACACATGTGTTGAATATGCCGGCTTCTCATTTGGGTAAAACATGTTTGCATCCATGATAATATAGGCGCACAACAATGAAGATAATAGTTGAGGCACGATATCATGCAGATGGTGGAGTCACCTGAAGGATGATTCACAAGCCCTGTTCTCATCTGGGTTAAAAGCTCACTATCATGTTTGCTCCCATGATATTTCATAGACGTCTGATATGGGCTGCACTCCGTAGATCCTTTCCCTTCAAATAGTGCAAATGAAGAAAATTTTTTGTTAAACATAACAAAGAATTCCCCATGCATTGCTATCTGCATATAAAAATAATATGATTTAGATCCTGATAGATATTTAATTAAAATTAAAAATGTGAGAAAATATGGAAAATTAGAAAGCCCATGAAATTTTACAAATGACATATTTCAATAAAGCCTACCACGACATTATGAAGACTGATCACATCTCCACTGGACCTAACACAAGGCAGTAGTGCAGTGCTGTCAGCAAAAAAGGTTACAGATATCCCTGCTGCACGTGATTGATCCACAATCCTCAATGTAAGAGTGAAATCTGCCAAAAAAAAAACCAAACAAACAAACTATAGTCATGAACAAGTGCCCTAGCATTGATCAGAGGAATAGAACTGAATAGAATCGCCAGTGAATGGAATTAATAAATCAGAAAAAGATCAATATATAAATAACCATCAAAATTGTAGGACCATGTGGGAATATAGTCCAACAATTTATTCAAATAGGTATGGAGCATGGGTTGCAGATTACGACATAATAAAAGTACATTCCTTTTTATTAGTGATGAGTAGTTTCACACAATAGCAAAAAAAAACATCAAAAGATGTGATACGTAGCTGAGAGAGGCACTAAAGCACTGTTTTATTTTTCCCGGAAACCAGCAGCATCTCGATAACGAACATGATAATATCAGTCATACTACATATGCAGTAAGGTCCAATATTTCAGCACCATTTCCTGTTTCCACAGCATCTGCAATCCTTTAAAACCCTAGCGGGCCACTATTTGGGTATCAAACTGGAGAGGAACTGGAAAGGAATTCTACAAGCACATTCCACTACAATCTTCAACAGCGTAGCAAAACAACATTTTCAAGGACTAACTAGTTATTCCATGCGCACGAAGCAACCGGATAGTTTCCTGCTTAGCCCTCTCCCAGAGAAACCCAAAATAATTCAAAGCCGCCTGGCACCGATGACCCTAAACCCTAGGAAGGGGCGCGGCGGCAAGTAGGAGACGGGAGGAGGGGGCGAGGGATAGCCGCAGGCTCACCAGTGCCGCGGCTGCGGACGGTGGCGCCGATCTCGGCGACGGCAGCGAAGAGGCAGACCCGGGCGCCGGGGACCTTGAGAGCGTCAGCGATAGGCAGGTACACATACTGCGCCTCCCCGGTCGATGCCGCCGCCCGCGGCGGCAGCGGTGGCGCCGCCTCGTCCTCCCGCGGCCGCTTCCGCTTCCGCTCCCCTGCTGCGGCCTCTTCCATAGAACCACTGTGAGTGAACGAGTGCAGAGAACAGAGTCTCCCAGGCTGGGGCCTCCTTTACAATATGCGATCTTTTCTGTTTTTTGCGTTTTGTCTATGAAATTAAATTAATTTTTGTGAAATTTCTATAAAATTTCTGTAAAATTTCTGCATTTAAAAAAGACTTAGGTTGATAAAACCGGTCAAATCGGATCAGATTTCGCGAAAACCGATCCGATCCGATTTGACCGGTTGACCGATTTTTAAATTAAATTTTTTTGAATTTTGAAAATTTAACGGATTTTAAAATAAAAAATATGTAAAAAAAACTAGATGAAAAATTAAAATTTTGGTGGAATCCATTTTTAAAAATAGAAGATTTAAGAAGCCAAAAAATTCGCAAAAGTAAATATAGAAAAATAAAAAAAGTTACCTTATCTCCTCTGGACTCCGGAGACATCCATTCGTGTCCATGTGTCCTCCCTCGTCTCCGTCCGCTCTCACTCTCGCCTTGAGTCCGCGGATCCAGTCGCCATCCACTGCTGCGCTATGGAAAACCGTCGCCGGCAAGCCGAGCGGCTCAGCGCGCGCAAGAGCGGAGCGGCAAGCCCAGGCGGCAACAGCGGCTAGCCGCTCAGTTCCAGCGGCAAGCCGGGGGCCAGTGCGGGTGAAGCCGAACCAGCGGCTAGCCGGCCGGTTAGAGTGATTAGCCACTCGATAAGCGCAGTTAACCGTCGGATCTACAGGGTTTTCGGGGCAGAGGAGGTGAGGTAACAATTTTATTGATTTTTCTCAAAAGTTTTTTTTAAAGGTACCGACACAAGATAGTGCTCAAATGTTGAGTGATTTGCTTCATATTTGTACAAAATAGTAACTTATTTCCATTAGTTTCTTCAATGTAGTATGGCGGATCAATTCGATTCGGTTTGGAAATACAGAAAGAACGTGTACCCGAGTTCTGTTGCAAGTATTGCAAGAGCGTGAAGAGAGAGGTGGTATTATGATTGAAATACAAACTTTTATTACATGTTGCACTCAAAATAGGAGACAACTTCCGATTGAACGAGTCAAACATGGAATGAATTCAAAGCGAAGTTGCTGGTCACTAGAGAATTCAAATCATGTCAAATGATGAGTGCACCTGGACATTTATGATTGGAATACAATCTCAAGGTAAAGTGTGGACTTACCTCGCTATGTTTATGGACTTTGTATATGAATTTTGTGTATGGATTTTTTGTGTATGAACTTTGTGTATGGACGCATAAATAAGTATGGATTTCATTAATATAGATATATTGTGTAAATGTGTGTTTTATTATCTGTTGATGAAATATATAATATTATGTAAATATATTGCAATAATTTAGAAAAAAAGTCATATCAAATTTTTATAGACTTTTTCTTTTTTTTCTTATTTTCTAATATTTTACCGGTTTCACAGTTTTTCGGCCGGCTATCCGCCGAAACCGACCGGTTGACCGTCCAAATCGGTCGGTTTTCCCTCCTGTCGGTTTCTTGTCCAACCGGTCGGGAAGCCGGCCTGTTACCAATCAAATTTTGCTGAGCTGATGCCGGATTCAAAAATTAAATTTTAACTGATAAACCATCATGTATTTTTTGTTTTCACAAAAATTGTCAAACCGCCGTCGCTTGGTTTTAGCGGTTCGATCGGTAACTCAAACATTGCTCCCAGCCGATGGGAGACTATCAAATGTTTGGCATTTCCCCTTCTCTACGAATAACTCTTAGAAAATACTATAAAATAAAATTATACAAATTTTTCTTTGGCAATTTTTCACAATGAACATAGGGAACTTGCTTTATTGTAAAACATTACAAATTCAATGTTTAGGTAATATGAGATGCGTAGTCTCGATGAGGACTTAGAAACTAGCCATGAACTTCACAGACGACGTGGATGCACGAGCAACGCTCTCAGTTCTTAATCATCACTGAGTCGAGATGTTGCGATATAAACAGCAACTGCTGGTACAATTTTTACATTGCTCAAAGAACATAAATTTCATCTAGAAACCAGCACCGGAGCTTCATAAAAACAACTCACAACTGATGAGGTATGAGGTTTCTACCCCATCGTAGAGCCTACGCATGAGAGGCCGACCCCAAGGAAACATCAAACAATCAATGAAAGAATGACTGACAAAACTAGCTACTTTCACACAAGAGGCATCTTCCCCCGTGGCAAGGAGGCGCTGCGCCTGATATCCGGCAACGGGATGTTGGTCCTCTCGGCGTACGGCGGCTTGCTCCAGTTCCGGCGTTGCCTCCCTTCGGTCAGAGGTTCCATTTCCCTGACAGAGGCCCTGACATTTTGAGAAAAATGAACGCTGTAAGAACCTCACCTATTGGTATTTGGCAAGGATAGCACGATACAGAGACAGGGAGGCAAGAATCAGTGGACAGAAATATCTCATGAACCGTACCTAAGATCAATGTTCTGCGACTGTCTCGTCGCCTGCGTCGGCACCTTCTTCACCTTGCGGTTGAAATGGAAGGTGGGTTCGTCGCTCGCGAACTCATTATTCTCAATCTCGGAGGAGTCCCGCATGTTCTTGGACTCGGACCTCATCTTTGCACCGGAGTTTCTGTTCGAAGTTTGGTCCTCTTTCTGAGCCTTCGGCGTACCGTCAGACCTGCCGTTCTTCGTCATACTCTGGCGGACAGATGGAATTTTGCTTCGGTTCTCTTCCGAGTCCCGGAATTTCCGTAGATTTTGAGCCGACAGGACGGATGAAGGCGTTGCTCTAGAACTGATGTTCGGCGCTTTTGCTTGCGCTTCAACCTTTGACATCGGTGTGCAGTCAATGCTTCCACTGTTCTCGGCGCTCCTAGCAAAGCTGCCTCTTTCAGCAGACAGTGAACTTCTCACTGGAGGAGATGGAGTCTTGAACTTCCGCGCATTCAGGTATAGTTCCCTGCTGGTGATAGGTGTCTTCTCTTCCAGCTCTCTCATTGACAACGGAGAGCGGAACCTTCTCTGCTTTCCAGATGATGAGCTTCTTATCTGTCAAAGAACAGATATCATCTCTAGGCTACTTACATGATAAGAGCAATGCCATGCAGCATGAAAGAACTCGTACCAATGGAATCATGCTGTCAAAAATAAATTTATGAATTTTTAGGAATATCTCAAACAAAATACTACCTCACTAGTACAAGTGTCCACGCTGGACTGTTGACTGCCTTCATGTTTTGAGGTCATGTTGGTGGTTAAAGGTGATCTTGTTCTTGCGCTTCTCATCTCTGAGGCAGCACGGTTAGCAAGATCTTTATATTGTGCTGCTTCACGCTCCTTATCATCTAATGCCAGCTTTAGCTTAGCAATCTGACAGGCAAGTCACATCCATGAGTTAGTAACCAAATGAAGAAAACGTAAAAGTTTTAAGATAGGAGTATGTTATTCTAATAATGTAATCGTATATACCTCTTCCTTCAGATCTTTGACCTGCCCTGCTTCCTTATTAACACGGGCTGCACCAAGTTCTATTGTTGCTACACGCTCAGCGAATTTGAGTGTACTCATTGTTTCATTAAAAGCGTCCGATTCAGGGTTCACATGCACGAACATCAATGTCTTTGCCTGACCACCTGTATAACAGGGAAAAGAAATGGTTAAAGCATTGTACATTTTGACAATAACAAGTTCGATTGTACAAGTTTCAACTATTGTAGTACCTAAGGCATCCTGTAGTACTTGTGTTAGTTTGCTATTTCTGTACGGAACATGGGAACTTTTTTGGGCAAGGGCAGCTATAACATCGCCAAGTGCTGACAGAGATTTGTTTATGTGCTTTGTTTCAGTTAGTCTTTCTCCAGTGGCTTCAGATTTGTCTATTCTCTCACTTCCCGCAAGATCAACTAAATGAAGACAGCCTCTCAGAGTTGAACCTGAAATTATCTCCTTTCCTTGTACATGAACTGTCAACACACTAAAAAGAGAAACTCAATTAGCACCAGCAATACAAGTATATCAAAAAGATACATATTAAACATATCTTCTATAAAAGTGTTGCATGATTTCAAGAATACCTGTGTGAGCGGCTACTTCGTTCATTAAGAGCAGTTGATCCAACCGCACGATTTCTATGGCCAACTTTCATCAGATCCAAAACATCTTGTGCACACTTCACTGGCACTAAATTTGCATCTGGGATGTTGAGTCCATTCACATGAGAGTTGTTACGTATCTCTAACGTGTTGCATAGTTAAGTCAACACAGTAGTAACGCATAAAAGAACCATTTGACAGTAAAGCATAAAGCAAAGTTGAACAAAATTATGTACTACATATATGCCAAAAAGACAGATTTTCAAGATATCTCTAATGTGTTTAATGACTTACAAAATACACAGAAGAAAGTATGAAAAATAACATTGATATTAAATCAGTGAAAGAAGGTGCAGAAAAAAAAAAGAAATGCCCATATGTTGCAAGTGGATGGAAATTACCAATACAAAATAATACATACATTTCACAATTTCATCTAAAATATTGTCTTTATCAAAATCTAGGTGTAATTTTTTTCCGAGCACAAAGGAGAGTTGTGTATCATTTTGTTAAGAAGAAATTATGCACAAAAGGATATCTTTTGTTTGCACCATCGGTCATTAATAAATCCCTCACTTGTTCATTGTAAATTTCAATCATCTGGACTTTAACGTCATACTTGATGGAGTCTGCTCTAGTTTGAGAAATTCCAAACAGATCATTCAGCGATCGGTAGTTAACACCCCAGGTTTCTTCTTCTGTTACATCTGGGCCACTCTGTATAGCACATTATTAGAAAATAAGACATCATGAATCATGAAGTAAGAAGTAACATTAATGGTTTGTGCAATAAAATAGTGAATTCTGATGAGATAATATTGCAGAATTTAAATGATTTCCAACAATATAAATGATAATTGTGACCCTTATCTGGGAACTTCAATACAAAAGTACTGATTCAAGTGTCTTGGTTGTTAGATTCTAATAATAAGTTTTGAGAATTTACCATTGTGTAAGTTTTCCCAGATCCAGTCTGTCCATATGCAAATATGCAGACGTTATAGCCATCCATCACGGATCTAATCAGTGGTTGCGTATCAGCAAAAACTTCAGCTGTTGAGGGTGAGAAATGTTAGATAAATTTAAAGTAGATGTGCTTGAACACCCTACAAGTAAATGAAATTAAGAATGTGTTATCTACATTGTGATGCAGCAGGCCCAAATATTTTATTGAATGTGAATATCTTTCGGGCATCCTTCCCTTGCTTTTGAGGATTTGTTATCATAATTTCTCCATTTTCCCCAATATGATCAACAGTAGACCTTTGATCAGACTGCCCCTTCGGGAAAGGTTTCATTCTGCAGTAAACTCTAATGCTACCTGAAAATATTTTTGGGATAATCATTTGCCAAATTACTTAGGCATGAATAAAAGGAAATGACACATTAGAATTCACATTTTACCTTTAAGATCTTGTACTTGATTGTAAAGCTTACGGTTTTCCTCAAGAAGTTTGTGGTAGGCATTGTGGTTCTGAGCCTCAAAGTAGCTTTCTACATTTTAAAGAATTTGTTCAGAGATAATGGAAGACAGGACACAAGGTTACATAATTCCAAATCCAGTACTGACCTAGCCTCTTCAAGTCATCCTCCCAATCAGCACGAGTAGATTCAACTTGAGCCTTCATCTCGTTGAAGGACATCTTTAATTTCTATGTATTTCAAGTTTCAACAGACAAACCAATCAGTAAAATACAACAAACATATAATACTGTAGTGCATGGCGTCAAGTAGTTTGCTGTTAGAAAAGAGAATTTTTTCGTTTTGCATGTCATTTAATTAGAGTTGTAGAAAAGGTGTCCTGATAGTAACAATCAGTCATGTAATTATTAGTACAAAGTAACTTTATATGAATCATCACCAATTAACAAGAATGGTGGCATTCCCCAAGGTCCTTACCTCCAGATCTTTTTGTTGGCTTTCAAGTAATCCCGCACCATACAAGTGCTCCTGGCTGCCATGAGATAATTGCAAAGAAGAGACACTGTTTTCCTTAAGACATTTTGTGATTGCTGCAACTAAATCCAATTTAGACAGAGTTGCATTGTCATCCTTCATCATCTTCCTTAGAAGTGACCTAACCTGTTAGAGACATGATGTCTGAAAGTAAGTAATCAACAACTTTTATATTTCATTTTTTATGGCTGCAGATGCTTTATCTCGAAATTCACTCACAGTACCTGGTTTCGATGAGAAGCAAGTAGAATGGTAAATTCTTTACAAGCTTGCTCGAGTATTGTTTCCATAACCTGCAATATTCACCACCATAAGAAAAATCAGCTGAAGGGTCATTGTGTTCAAGTTTCAGCATTATTTTCAGGGAGGGGTTATGTCATTTGTCAAGAAAATACTACATGATGAAAATAAACTAGATGAAATAAATCCTCAAAGAAAAGAAACTAGATGAAAATAACTAAATAAGCAGAACTTACCTACCATATCATCTAGTGGCGAGTCTTCAGCTTCACTCCATTCCAGGAGGAATGCCCGCACAACTCGAAGAACAAAGTGCTGGAAAAGAGAATGCTGGGCTTCTACAACTCTGGATTCCTCAAGGGAGACCTCGGAGAGAAGGTGCACAAATTCCAGCATTTGTTGGTCTGAGCCTCCACCTCTGGATAAATTTGAAGGCGGCCTTTTGCTTGAGGACGCAATCTTCACAATGCCACCGTAACGCCATATGCCGATCCCACCTGAGAGCTTCCACTCGTGGTATCCCTTGAGGCAAAGTATGCAGTCGACTACTTTCATTGATGAACCTCCCTGTCAGTGGTGGTGGGACTCAGATAGGATAAGATACCATAGCGCTACCAGTAGTTAACATAACGGACGAAATAATTCAGTGAATTTGGTAAGCAAATCACTACCAGTATCTCATGATATACGTATACAGAGAACACTAATGGTGCCAAAGAGACTCAACTCTATACCTTCTCTATATCAGAAGTTTCAAATGTCAACAGGTTCATGGCGCTAACTGCAACAAGGAAGTTCCTCATGTTCTCGAAATACTGGATGGCAGACTGCGCAGGCCCATCGAACGTCTGAACCGTGACGACGGGGTTCTCCACCACCTGGCAACACAAGAAAGGAGGCGGTAAGTTTACTGTCATTTTCTCCCCAAATTGGTTGAGCATCAGTAAAATTTACTAGTGTCACATTCTCCCCCAATTTTGTCGGGCATCAGATCAGACACGCACCTTAGGAACGGCCCCTGGATTGACGCGGTTCAGGACGTTGCAGAGGATGAGGCCGTTGCGCAGCGCGGCGCAGAACTCCTCCTCCGTCGGCCTGTCCGGCAGACACTCCACCGCCACCGGCTCCATCCGCCGCAGCCATTGCGCGGCCTCGCACCTCCGCGCAGCTGTGGCAGCCACGCCAGCAACAAACACAGTTCAGATAGATCGCGTAATTGACAGTGCAGTGATAGCCAATGTCAAAGCATTTGCCTCTCAAATCTAACGCGGATTGATTTTTTGAAATTGGATTGGGAAAATGGTGAGGGATCTGAGTGGTATTGTATTAGTAACTGGCAACCACTCCCTATCCACATCAATTAGATCACGAATTAATGCGGCGCGCCAAAATGAACGGAACACATTAACTTAAACCGGACGCGATCTAGAGTAATGCTCCCGTCATCAGGCCTTGCCATTTGGGGCTTCGGGAGGCAGTGTGTTAATTGCAGTTCCGTACTGTCAGCAGAGCTCACTAATTGCATCTTCCGTGCAGTATTAACGCGCTCGCTCTCCGCAGACGTGCAGCGAAACGCTGGCTGCGAGCGCGCGAGCTGATCAGCTACCCGCCGAACGAGCGCCGCCCGCCGGCCTCTTGTCTCAGACCGGCACGGCGGCACCGTCCACACCAGAACAGCAAATCACGCATGCAATCGCGCGGCGAAAAGCAGCAGTAAAACAAACGAAGATAAGCCATTGCGAGTTGAATCAGTTGATCAGCCCGCCTCCATCTATCCGAAAGCACGGACGGGGCGAGGCCGAGGAGTATACAGATAGCGCCAACTCACCGGCTTCCTCGGCCTTGCGCAGCGCCATCTCCTCGTTGATCTTCCCGTCCTCCGCCGCCGCCGCCGCCTTCGCCCTGGTCGTCATGGCCGGTTACGATCGCACTGCTCTCACCGCCGATCGAGTCCACCGACCTCGCACCGCGCAACGGCACACCACAGAGCCAGTGGTTTGAAAAAGCTCCGGCCCCGAGGCGATGGGAGCCGTGGCTCCGCTTTAACGGACACTCGCGATGGGCCGCCTCACGATAATTTGAACTCGTAGGGGGCAAAGTGAGCTTAAGCTAGCCAAACCGAGTCCGATCTGCCGCGCTGAATGATAGGCGCGTCCGCTGCGAGGCGCCGAGCAGGGTGCATCGCCGGCAGCCATGGGTAGCGCTACACGTGGCAGGACAGCCGATCGCCGCCCCCCTCGGCGAGTTGGGCCGGGCACGTGCGGGCCGCAGCGGGGTGGTGGTGTATTTACTTCGCGTAGCCCGATAGATTGAAATGCCTTTTTCCCCCGGAGACGCGGGGATTCAAACGCGCTGGGAGCTGTGGAGTAGTACTACCGTATGGGAGTAGGGCTGTCAATCAAGCTTGAGGTTCGTGAGCTATTTGAAATCGGCTCGTCAAAAAATCGATTCGAGCTCGATCTCGTACCAATGCTTGCGAATTTTTTCGAGCCGAATCACCTCCGTCCCATTAAAAAAGTCAATTTTTTACTTTTAAAAATCACGTTTCACCACTTGTCTTATACAAATTTTTTTTATAAATATAAAAATAAATAAATTATACTAATAGTATTTTTAATAATAAAACAATTCACAATAAAATAAATTATATTTTCACAAATTTTTTAAATAAAATAAGTAGTCAAATTTAAAGTTTGAAAGTTAAAATTTTTTTTTTTATAAAACAGAGAGAGTATTAGCTAAGGCTCGCGTAAATCAAACTTGAAGTCTGAAATCCCGCTGCCGGAAGCTCCAGCGGAAGCCCCGCCTCTACCATCGCTGCCCTGCGTCGCGGCCGCGGTCGCCGTCCTCCGCCGTTGCCGAGCCTCCCCATCACCTCGGTCCAGTTCTTTAACCTCCTGCCGAAAGCTTCGACGTCGACTGCCGACCGCCGTTGCCGCAAATGCCGCCACTGCACAGGCTTGAGGCCCGCCTCACGCCCGTCCCCTCGCTCCGGTTCTTCCGCCTGCTACCGTCCAACAACTGGACCGACGCATGGGGTATAGCTGTTGAGCTGATGCAGGTTTTTTCTACTCCTACTCAGAAAAGTGCAGGCCACCAAGGCCAGGCTGCGTCAATATCCGATACCTCGCCGCTCAGTCTATGAGAAAACTGTTTTTACGAGCTTACCCGAGCCGAACTCGAATTTTTACGAGCTTCGATCGAGTCGAGTTCGAGCTTGCCACGAGGATCGTTCAGATCCGAGGCTCGGTTCGAGCTCGGCTCGAGCTGATTCCGAGCTCGAGCTTGAGGTGACTAAGCTCGTTTGAGCTCGGCTCCTTGACAGGCCGGGAGCGCGTCGCGTTTGTGTTTCTCTGCTTGTTTGTTTTTGTCTGGTCTCACGAGGGGATTCAAAAGTTTCAAACGGTCGGTTTGGTGAGATCCGGCATGTAGCAGTGCTGGGACAGAGGGCTCTTTCGTTTCTTAATGACGGTGGTGGGTGGATAGTGGTGTCAGAATTCGAAAAGATGCAGGGGCCTTTCGCGTATTTTGCGATGCTTGACTGGGTGGAGATGGAAAAGGTTCATTCCGTTAGGCATGCGCGAGGCATTTTTATATTCTCTTCGAGGACAAGAAGAAAAGAAAAAAAAATTAAAAGCAGGGATTCTACATTAATTCTATAGTATGATAAATATAATAATAGTATTTTATTTTAGCTCTAAATATATTTGAAATGTGAGTAACGATGATTTATGTGTGTCGCGGCTGGAGATGTTACGCGTTGCGAATCCGTGGCAAAGGTCAAAATATGTCGACATATCCTGTTAAACTAAGAAGTCATCGCATAGGCGTAGGTTAATGTGAGAAATGCAGTTTTAAATTCGACGAACCTTATGGAAGTTGCAACCTCTAACCGAATGAGTACCACTCTCGGATTTTCAATTCGAAGTTTCTGACGTACTCCTAGTTTCGTAGGGACGGTTTGAACGTCCATTAGAAATTTGGATTTCGCAGTTCAGAGTAACACTCGCCCAGGAGCATCCGAATCCAACTTCCCTCAATGCAACAGCTACTGAATAGTGTGTTGCGGCTCCTTAATTCCATTGTTCCAACTTCCAAGCAACACTAGCATATTAAGCGGAAATTACAGTCACCACCACCCTGAAGGTAATACTAGCTCTGTTTTTGCACACTATTTACATGGAACTTTTTTTTTTTGAGAAACACTATTTACGTGGAACTGGAAAGGTCATACTAGCTCTGTAGCTGCACGCTGAAATCTTACAGATACCACATGCACGGCCATTACGCGAACCATTTCCAAACCATCAAACCGGACACCTTTCTCGTCCTTCTCAGTCCTCACATCACGGAGCACCCGTTGGGGTCGCTCGCGTACTCGTGGTGCACCACGGTGTGCACGTTCCCGGGCGGCGGCTGGTACTGGTAGAGGGGCTGCTGCTGCTGGTACTGGGCCGCCGGGTAGTAACCACCGCCACCGCCGCCGCCGTCGTAGTAGTAGTCGCGCCCGCCGGAAGACGCCGCCAACGCGTACGTCGACCCGCCGGCGTACTGCTGCTGGTGCCTGTAGGGGCTCCGGGTCGGGTGGTAGCGGTACGCGTGGTCGGCGCGGACGAGGCCGAAGCGGTCGTCGGGCGCGTCGACGGTGCGCAGCTCGACCACCTCCGCGTGCCCCACCTTCTGGCGCAGCTTCTTGGTGACGCGGTTCGAGTCGACCCCGACGCCGATCACCAGCAGCAGGTTCCTGTCCTCGCCGGCGAGCGTCACGGACTCCACCCCTTTTCGACCAACGTTAGGGATTAGACATTTTTTGAAGGAGGGATTAGACTTCCGAGGCAAGAAACAGTCTACTAGGAACTGGGTCTCCCGAAAACTGTCCGAAAGCAGAGGAGAATTGTCTCACCTTTGATCCCGGCCGCCACCTTGACAGCTTTGCAGCCGGCGCCCTTCTCCGAGCTCGTCTGCACCCTGATGATCATCTCCGTCTGCAAAAGATTTCGTTTGACAAACTCTGATGGTCAGTTCAGGGCATGATATGACGAACACAAAAAAAATCTTCACAAAGTAGTGAAGGTAAAGATCATACATACCCTCATGTTTCCTCACTGCTCTCTCTGTCAACCAACCAAACAAACCAGCAAAGCAAAGCTCCACTTCCACCCCTCTTCTTCTGTTGTAAACCTGAAGCACCAGGTCTGTGCCGAACAGTAGCCTGCACTACAGCTCCCCTTTACATGTACTCGTATATATACACACATAAACGCAATCACCCAATAGTTAGTTACTTCCCTGTAGACTTCATTAGACAGGTCGCTACCAGCACTAAGCCCGCAGACTTCAGACGACGACAGCGACACGAACGACTTGAATAAGAAGACCTGAGCTCCGTCGCCTCCTAACCCAACCAACCAACACACAATCAAGAGCGGTTAGTGACTTCACGACGGAGGTCACGCTGATCTGTGTGTGTCCAAAATCCCACTTGCTCACGACGGCGACGCGCTATTGGATCGGAGGTTGCGCTCCACGGTTCCTCAAATGGAGAAAGAACGAGCGAGAAATTTCCGTGGCAGTGGGGCCGTGGGGGCGACTTTGCGTGAGCTGATGAGTTTGGAACGATTGGCCGATTGGGGGCTGAGGGATGCAGTGGATGGAGCTGTCCCGGGGCCCCGGCGATGACACTGAACAGGCGATCGAGCAGTAAGTGTGACCAACGGCTCGCATCGAGACGCGTATCGTGGTGGTGATCCGTGAGGGCAACGTTCCTCCATTCCGGGGTTTTTGTCGGCGTGTTGACGCTTTTGAGACGACGCGGGGCATAGCCATGCATGCTTGTGTGACGACCCAGAAAATAAATAGCCGGTTATAGCTTTTGTTATACTTCGCTATAACTGATTTTTCACAGTTTCGCTATTTGTTTTCGTAGTACAAATTAACCGTTATAACCTGCTATATCTCGTTATTAGCTTTTTGTAGTACCATCCGCTATATGACTTAGCTCGCTATTTTTTCATGGGTGACACGCGTGTCTGATGCAAAGCTTAGAGGCGGGACATGATGTTGGGCTGGGCCTAATAATTGTGACGGCCCTTGGATGCAGAAGGCCACGTAGTTTTGTACCGAATGGGCCGGCCTAGGCCAGTACGACCGGCCTGGTGTCTGAATCGGCAAAGAAGCTCATTTTTTTCTGAAACTGCGCTTCGTTTTTTTTTCAGCAGAACAAATATAATCGCTGACTGTTTGATTTGCCGAGGTCCAGTATTTATTCTTGGGTCTGGGACTCGGACTGTCTTTGTTTAGATTTTTTGATACGGTTTGGAAGTTGGTAGCAGCTTGATTACTACTTGTTGGCGCGTATGCTGAAAGTAATCGAAGGTGTGGGAACAACAGAGGAAAAAAAAAAAAGGAAAGAAAGAAAGAACCAAACAGGCTTACAGGGTAAACACCTGAATTCTTGATGGTTAATTAAGTTATCACACATGTTGTTTACTTAGAGCCACACTGATTGCATATAAGATTATTTCCAAACAACAAGACCGTGTCGATCTCAAAATCATTTCAGAATTCTCAGCCATTCAGAGTATCTTCTTATCCACAAAAAAAAAAATCATATTCATAAAAAAAAATTGATAACATGGAAAGCGGGAGGAAGGACTGAGTAACCTAACACAGAGTGAAGAATTATCACATCTCTCTCTCTCTCTCTCTCTCTCGGCACGCTTTTGTCCGACAGGCTAAGTTCTCACATCAAACTGTTCTCCTAATGCGCTAAGTCCCTTTCAAATGCGGATCGATGGGGACCTAACAACCACTCAAGTCAGCGACGAGTCTCGCCCCAAAATTTTCATATATGTAATAAATGAGTTATCAAATCGCAATAAAACTTGTTGCGTCTCAGTCTCAGGTCGATGATTGCGTTTTTTATCAATCCGCCCCCTTCAGTATTCTTTCTGACCGTGACGTGCTTACATGTTCTTGGCGACTCCTGTTTTAGTCTAGTGATCACCTACCCTCACTAATGACCTTCAGCAAAAACTTAGTCAGTCTACGGGTTTTGACTAGTTCCGACCAAATGACCAAGGGGATCTACCAATTTGGGAGTAGTATAAGCAAAATCTGACACACAATTGACAATGGAATCAACGCATGACATTTTTTTTTACTTCTTATAAATAGAAGGTAATAAACTTCAGAATGTCGTTCTGCAACCTAGACGTCTATCAATCCGAATTGGATCTTTTCACATAAGAATATTTTCGTTCGATTATTTGTTATAAGTAATATCGTTCTTTTAAGTAATAATAATAAACCAATTATTTCATATGTTGTATGCTAATCCATAAGGTCACTTGTAGTAACCGACTTTCTGTGCTCTGGGAAGAAATGAACCCAAACATTAAAATCCATGCATGTAACATCGATGACTATAACTCTTCAGAACTGTTCGTTCAAAAAAAAAAATACTAACATGGCATAATTTTTATGTTTAAGATTTAACTGAGCCTTTTCAACCGTATTTCACTTTCTTTTAGTTTAAAATTTATTCAATAAACCTATGTGAGGTGGTGAAAGTGCTTGGGCTGAGAGTACGCCAAACTACGTCGACTTTTATTAAAGCCCCTGCGGATAGTGATGAGATGACTGATGCAGTGACGTTATTTTGGGTTGAGCAGATGACGTTAGCAGCTTTGATAGATTGAGCAGATGACACTGATGTTTCTGATGTACTGTATTGGCTTAGTTATCATCACAAGTCCATGCCGAAGCAAGCCCCAACCACATGTACGTGCACATGCACACGATACAGATGAAATTGAAGTGAAAAATTAAGATGCAGATGACAAATTGAAATCCAAACCATTTCTTATATGAAATTGAAGTGAGAACTTGTTATCTATTGGCACGAGTCTATTAGCTGTTTACAAATTATTCCCTTCGATTTTAAAATATTGACACCGTTGACTTATAATATAAACGTTGATTATTTGTTTTATTAAAAAAAAATCAAATGTATAAAAATTTTGTTATTATTTGATTTATCATTAATGAAATTTAAATCACAACTAATAATTTTATATATTAGAACAAATTTTTTGAATAAGATGAATAATCAAAGTTAGAAATTAGTAGTGTCAATAATTTAAAATCGAAGAGAGTACTTAGTTTGCTGTTACAAAATTTACCTTATTTGTCTGAAGTCTCAACTAATTTACTCTACATGACAGGGCAACTGTTTTGCTCCTCGCACACGACCATTGCCGGCGGCAGCGGCGGGTGGTGACGGTGGTGGCAGTACCAGCCGGGGTGACAGTAGTATGGCTGCGGGTGCTCGACGCCGTGAAACGTGATGTCTTCCGGCGTCGTGTCCTCCGGCGTACTATTGCCCTTCACCTCCTCCACCTGCAGAAGCTCGGCGTGGCCGAGCTTCCTGCGCAGGCAGCTGACCAAGCAGACCGAGTCGACGCCGTCGCCGACCACCTCCAGCCGGTCCTTGCCGTCGCCGGTGATCCCCACCGAGATCACCCCTGCGTTCGTGCACGAAACATAAATGTCTAAGGTAGAAGAACAATGGCGGCGGTGGAAGACTGGAGGCGGAAGCGAGACACGAGCGCCTACCGTCTGCTCTGGCGGCGAGCGCCATGGCCTTGGACCGGCTCTTCTCGCACGACATGGTCACCTTGATCACGATCTTTTGCTGCAACAGCGACGACGGTGGACAAAAGGCGGCGGTCAGTTCCAGACCCTGTACTACTAAACTGAATCTACTCTAACACAGAGGGCTCTGAAATCAAGGAGCATACAGATAACCCACCTTCATTACGACAAAAGCCCGTGATTCGTTGTCAGATGATGACGAGGAGCTGGGTAGAAGTAAAACTGTAGTGATCAAACAACGATCAGCTGATCGACCGAAGTATGCGAACTGGCTAATCAGCAAACTGATCGATCGAGTACTGTACCTTGAGAAGGACCTTACTAGGGCCGTACTAGCTCTTTATACACGTACGGGCCGTGCAGGGAGCCGTGAAGCAAGCGAAAACTAAATTACCGCTGCCTGCCAAACGGGTACGTAGCGTCGCGAGATCCGAGGCGGGGAAACTCTATTGCCCACTTGCCACGCTATGCACTTCTCCGAAGTTGCGAGTGGCGGCTCGGCAGGGCAACTTGTGGGAGTGGTACCAAACTGACCGTACCTTTCTCGGAGTCGTACTAAACTGAGGCTCCCTCAACCGGATTTAGAAATGGCGGATCTGTGTTGCGATTGGCGGCGCCGAGTTCATTTCCAGCCAAGAGCCGATACACTGGGTCCATCTGTGGGCCGAGTTTGGAGACGCGCTTTGCTGCATTGAGAAAGGAAAAAAAAAAGACACTGAGTCTGTGATCTTATTTTACAGCTAGAGAGAGACAATTGACAAAACAAAGTGTTGTAGTTGCTGTCGAATATGGCTCGTTAAAAATTCGATTCGAGCTTGGCTAAAAACTAATCACGTTGAAGTCGAGTTAAAGCTCACGAGCACGTTGAGTTTGAGTTCAATAAGTAATTTATCAAATTAATATTCTTAAAAGTATTTTATAGTACTCTTTGTTTTATAACAATTATTTAGTTTTTAATGAACTTAAAATTGAGTTGAGCTCGAATGAGTTCGAATCGAGAGCTTTTTCCGGCTCTTGTCGCACGGTATGCTCACCTTGATCTCGATCTTAGTTTCGCTCCAGCATCAAGAACAATATTAACCAGATCAAACCGTAAGCTTTTATTTACGGGCCGATTGTTAATGCTAGCTTCATCGTCCCCATGTCGTTGGGGTGCAGGGTTTCAAAAAGGGTACCCAACCAGTTTCGAAATGGGCGAAAAACCGTCCGCTAACCAGTATAATCAGTAGAAAACCATTTTTACTATAGCAGTGGTATTCGTTTTTAACAAAAAAAATTCAATTAGATATCGAAACCGAGCGGGAACCATTTTACTGGTTTTGTGAATACCGTCCAGTTTTGAATGTTCTTTGATACCACTCAATCGGGTGCAGGCCTGCAGACTTGAAGAGGGTTCAATACACAGAACGAACTGACCTTTCCACGTATATATAGAAAATGACCCGACGAGATGTGCTTGTAATTACCTGGCACCGTGTCGTTTTTAGTACCGCAAGCGATGAACCTGGTGACATTGCTGGTCATCGACAGTCAGTCCGCGTGACCGTCATTTTCAGCAGTCGCTTGGAGGTTTTATTTGATGTGGACGTCCTGTGCGGACCGCTGAAACGTGTTGATCAAGCTCAAGAACACCGGCGAGAACGACGAGCTCGTAGTGACGATCGATCCAACCGCGATTAGAAATGGGAGTTTTGGTTGCATCAGATCGACCCCGACACGCTTGATCCCCGGCCGATCCACGACCGTGCCTGCCAGGACGGGATGTCCAAATAACTTTATTTGTGTTTCAATTTGCTACGAGAAGAATGCGAAATTCTACTCTCTTTATCTTCGTTCATATATCAAAGAATAAAATACCGTGCCTTTTAAATTACATCTTACTAGTAGCAAACAATGTTACATCAAAACTGCAACCGTTTATGTCGAGATAGTATACTTCAGATATTTATGAACTCGGTCTCTACACAAAGTCCAATCTATAAACTACAGCCCACAACCCGTTTAATGCCCACGAAGTATTATATCCTGTCAAAAACGTCCCGACCTCGGGGATCGGAACCGCGTAAGTGTCAAAGCCCGACCGATAAAAGATCAAAGCTATACGACAACAAGATTCAGTCCACAAACGGTTAGAAGCTAACGCTTTGACCCGACCCTCGGAGGTCGGGCACCGCCATAGCAACCAACCACTGACGGCCGCAGAGATTTCTGCATACAGCAGAAGGTAAAGCAACTTTGTTGAGAGGTAAAGTGTTACAGAAGTTGGTAAAGCAGCCAAGCGATCGGTAAAACAAGATGAAAAAGTGTTATTTGTCTCTCACTACTGAACAAAGTACGTACAAAGGACACCGGCCAACTACACCAGCGCCAGTGAACGCTAGGCGACCAACTCAGACGACGACCGAGACCCCACCTGACGGAGGGCTAGCAGGTTTTGTAGGCACTAAGTTGATGCCTTTGGTTCGACCCCTATAAAAGAGGTACTATGGGGTATGAGAAGAGAGAAGAGAAGAGAAAGAGAACAAGTGGAGTGAAGCTAGGCAAGTTGTATTCAAGGCACCCTCACTGTAACCACATCCGCCCACGCGAGATAGGGTTTTTGATCGAGGCAAGGCCCTTCTATATTGTACTCGTATGAGTTCATACGATTTGATCTCTCTCATTCTTGACGCAGGGTATTACGTTTTTTGGGCTGTCAGAACCAGATTAATCTTCGTAGATTAGGCCATTTGAATATAAAAAACGCACGAATACACTATTCAATTACGCAAATTTTACTTGTGCTGATGATAACACCGACAGTTTATCATTCCAAACTTTTGTTTCTTCTCTGCCACGGTTTTTCCAAGTCTTGAATTACTCTGCAGTAGTAGCACCGATCACAAACCAAACAAATACTATGATGAACCGAACCGTCGCCCTCGATCCACTGCTGGCTGGTTCTCACTTTCTCGTTCACCGCCACTGCCACCACGCGGGCTGCTGCAGGCTGTGGTGGTAGTAGCCGGGGTACAAGTACGGCACCTGGTACTCGACGATCTTCTTCTCCTCCGGCTTCTTCTCCTTCACCTCTTCCACCGCCAGGATGGTGGCGTGGCCGATCTTCTTGCGCAGGCACTTGACCAGGCAGACGGAGTCGACGCCCTCGCCCACCACCTCCAGCCGGTCCTTGCCGTCGCCGGTCACACCCATCGAGCTCACCCCTGCATAATATCAAACCACACGTTCTCGTTACCACCGATCCGTGACTACAAGCTAAGAGTAGGTTTATTTAATTAAGCGCGTCGAGTGCGTACCGTCTGCCCTGGCGACGAGCGCCATGGCCTTGGACCGGCTCTTCTCGCACGACATGCTCACCTGGATCACGATCTTTTGCTGTGACAACAACGAAGCGATCAGGTCAGCCCGGGGCACCACGAAACAGAGGAAGGAAGGAACCGAAATCCAATGGTAGCTTACCTTCATCGCGCGCGCGCTGCTGAATTCACGCGGTTCCTGCCGATAGACGAGGAGAAGCCGGGAAGAGAGGAGCTGCGACCGCTCGTGGCTGAAGAACGGCCGGGTTGCTGCTCGATCTGACCGACTGTTGGTAGGTGCTCGCGACCAAGAGCGATCTTGTGAGGAAGCCTTGTTGCTCCGGTGTCAGTTATATACAAGCGGCGATGGAGCCGAGAGCACTGCCTGCCAAGAGACCCAGCTGAGTGAGACCAATTGAGAACGTTCGTGGCAAGTAAGCTAAGCTCCCAAGTTGGAGTAAAAAGTGAGTCGAACGCGGTCCCTCATCAGATTCTTTGGACCGGTTCCTGATCTAAAGGCTCCGTTGAACATAGAAAATGACGCGACGAGACGAGACCCAGGAGCTGAGCCGATTCTAGCGTAGTGCCGAAAAAGCATTTCGCTTGGGAAAAAGCACCGCGGCAGCGACTCCGACCGGGTCCAGGGCAGAGTCAGTCGCCGTGGCACTGTCAGGGTTCCGCGTTGGTTCACACACATCCTAGGTCGAGCTCGCCGTGGAAGATTCACGGCACACTAGTATTTTAAAACTGTTATTGAGAAATACGAGTATGGTACTGTATCTACTAAGAAGGAAACATCGTAAAATGACTTCGATAACTGAGCACAGAATATAGGAGTATCATGGCTTGATCATCGCTGATACCATTACCAATTCGAAAAAGTACGGGTGGTTACTTCTGTTGTTTTCAGTCATGGAAGCAGCTTCCATTTCGTCAGTCAGTCATCGGCCCCACGGCCATGGGACAAGACAAGCGTTGGACTTTTATTACTGAGTACTAGACTAGTACTAAGTACGGAGTGCCGGTCATCGGCTGATAGGAACTCGGTCCAAGTCTGCCAACGCCTAATTGTACGGAGAAATACAAGCACTAAGCTAGCACTGCACTGTTGAAGTCCAAACTGATAGCGGTACCAATCACATCCTCTCTAAGTCTATTTTTTTAAAAGTCTATTTCTAGATTTGTTTGACTATATTTTGTTTTTTATCAATGATTTTTTAAATTTTGGTAAACTTTATGTATATTACATATTATGAAAATATTTTTCATAAAGAATTTAAAGATATATATTTTATATTATTAAAATTTATCAAATTTATATAAATTCTTAGTCAAAGAGAAAAAAGAAACACAATCAACTAAATCTAAAAATAAATTTTTTTACGAGACAGTACTGTACATACCACGAAGTAGTAGGAAGGAAAACGACATACGGGCCCGGCTCGTCACAGCAGAATGCGATCCTCACCGCAGGCACCGTGCAGCCTGACAATATTTGCGAGTATGTTCTGCTTATGGATGAAAGTGGCGCATGCCGCGCCACAAACCCGCTGGGCCGTTCCGCGCCGCAGCCCGCGTAGCGACGTAACGCGGCCCGTGTAAGACGAGTGGCGCCGCTCGGGCAACCCGCATCGTCCCGTGGCGCTGCAACTGCCCTCAAGCTTCAGGGCGCCGCCGGCCACGCGACACGACGCGCCACCCTGCCCCATCGCACCACCGGCCACTCGACGCCCTCCCGCCGGCCACTCGACACCCTGCTCCATCGCGACGCCGGCCACGCGACGCCCTCCCGCCGGCCACTCGACCCCTGCCGCCGGCCAAGCGCCTCCCTGCCGCCGAGATTTCCTGCTGACCACCCTGGGGCACGCGAAGATTCCTACTGACCACGCAAAGAGTATTAAGGTATATGTACTCTTCTATGACATTGTGCTCTCCACATATTTTCTTCATATTAATGTACTCTAAAGTTTCTAGTGGTAATTTTTTTAAGATAAAGGATCAAGGTTCCAGTTTCTACATCGCGATGATAGGCACAGAGCTGATGTAGAAAGTTTCTAATACTGAATGGTTCTCCCTTTATTTCATTCTGTTGTCAGTTGTACTTGCAAATAAATTTTCAGGATCATATGTGTTTGCTATTATTGTTCCTGGTTTTCTTTAAAAGGGAAAAAAATTCTATCTTTGACTGCAGAAATATTCAGATTCAGAATAACCTTTTTCAGTTACAAAACGCTATACATGTCTGAATATTGACTCTCTTCCTAACTTCACTTATCTGTTCTATTTTCAGTTCTATAACCACATATGGAGATGTAACTGGCATGTCGCCGCGACTCTCCCATCATGTACCTGTGGTTATTGCTCAGTGCCTCAGTTACTGTTTTTTTACTGAATTTTGCTTCAGCTATTTTATTTTCTGATTTTGCAGACGACCAACCGTGACAAGGTTCTTCGTCAAAGATATTCACTTAACCTTCCAGAGCACTTGCCTGAGCACCACATCATTACAATTGCAGAACGGACTGAAAGAACAATTTCGAAGGTTTGTTTGTTCTAGACACTATGAAATTGCCTCATCATCTTGAGGACCTATTTGTTTCTGAAAGCTGAAGAAAAGTTTGTCAATGCAGATCATCATGACGCATATACTTTATATGAATATAGTTTAGTATATCACTACGGTTTACAAAATGATGCTTGTCATATCTAAGGAAAGTAAAATTAAGGTCATGAGTCATGATTATAGTGTCATATTTTCATTGTTCCCTGTGTCGTAAGCAGCTGGTTGCTTCAATAAGATTTCATATATTGCACATCAACTTATAAACTGAGCATTCCATTCTCCTATACTTTTTTTTCTCATGCTTTCTATTTTGATGTGCTATTCTAGGTTCTTGGTTATGGTGAACCAGATATTGCTACCAGCCTACTATAGTGATTCTGGGATCAGGTCATTGGGAACAAAATTCAGAAGGTGGATGTCGAGTAGTTGTTTTTTGAATGGATGTGTGGTTTATTATTTTCGTAACATATTGTTTTTTTTTTGTATGGATGGATATATGGATGCAACTATAGTGATTCCTTTCTCGAGTGCTTATGCATATGTTTCGGGTTCTGAATTGTCTGATTTTTTAGATTTTTTTAATAAAAAAATTAAACTGAAGAGAAGTGTGTTAGTTCTATGGAACTTTAACTGCTTAGTATACGTTGAGTATCTGTTCTTTGTTGTATTAGTTCTGAAGTGGGTTGACGGACGCCGCAACCTGCCGCGTATACGTTGCGGTGGTTTGCGGTATTGCCGCAATGGCCTGCTTCGTCTACGCGGCTGTTGCGGCAGCGGGGCGGGCAGCCGCAGCCTGCGCCGCTTTCAACCATAGTTCTGCTTTTATGTACAGCTCCAAGCCTCGTCACATTGGGCTTCAGAACATACAGAATAATGATAGTATTATTTTCGTTCAAAACTACTCCAGTATATACGGAGCAATAATTTTCCCTGTATGCTATCAAAAAAATATTTACCTCATGTCTTTAGTAAATGAGATTTTAGCATATCGGCTACTGAAAAATGGAGAAAATCATTTACGTTGCATCACCTAATCTAACAGGCAATAGACCCAACTGAAAGTGCTAATGGCAGATGGTTTCTTCTCGGTTGCATCGTCAACAGACCAAAATCGTTTGCAGAATCTAACTCGAGTAATGAGAGGCAACGACGGATTCTTGGTAGACAGACCATCTCTGATCTACACCATCCTTACCCAATTCATCAAAATCTTGCCTCTGGTGTAAACTTTCACAGTCAATGAAACCTACAATTCAATAGTCTACTCACATTCACCAGAAGTCCCCACATGAACAAGAGCCTCCACTGAAATGATGGAACCTGTTAGCATCTCGGACCGCTATGTCTCTTTCAAACAGCCTTGATACAAGTTTGGTGTATTCATGACAATCACCACAAACCCTGAGGTTCTTGGCTATCCTTAGAGGTGTGCCTGGACGAGTGCTGATCAGGCCCAATGCTATGGCAAGCCTCTCACTGTGTTTATGCAACATATCTACCTTCTCTTCTTCGCTAACATCATGAAGAACAAACCTTGTGTCCTCAACGTACCCGCCTTCTTTCCTCAGTTTTTCTGTAATTTCGGCAAGCTTGAGATGGATTGCCTGCGAGTCTCTGTGAGAGTGATCTCTGGCAGTGAAAGTGTGGACACTATTTCCAATCTCAATCCAACTGCACGCAGGATCTTTTCTCAAACCCTGTTCTGCCATCCTGGTTCTAACATCCCTGACATTATTCCACTCCCCCATTTCAGCAAAAACATTTGATACAAGAATATAATTGCCCGGGTTGTCTGGTTCCAGCTCAAGAAGTTTATTTGCTGCAATAACAGCAAGCTCATGATTCTTGTGGACACGACATGCCCCAAGGAGCACACACCACACAACAGATTTTGGTTCCACGGGCATAGTCTGGATGAACTTGTAAGCCTCCTCAGTCCACCCTGAGCGTCCAAGAATATCAACCATACAGGCGTAATGCTCCTGCCATGGTTTCAACCTGTATTTGTTCCTCATCATATCCATATAATACTTACCCTCATCAACAAGCTTAGAATGACTACAAGCGTGGAGCAGAGCAAGGAAAGCAATATGATCAGGAGCTAGACCGGTCTGTAGCATTCGTTCGAAAAGATCAATTGCTTGTTTCCCATGTCCATGCAGCCCAGTAGCATTAATCATCGCTGTCCAAAGAACCACATCTATGTATTTTGTCCCCTCAAATACTTTTAAAGCATAGTTCATGCTTCCGCAGGCAGAATACATGTCCACGAGGGAACTAACCACAGGACCTTCCATAGGAAAAGCCCTTCTGATAAGAAAGCCATGAACTTGTTTTCCTTTCAACAAGGTTGACAAACCAGCAATGGCCACCAGAAGACTTACAAGTGCTACAGAGTCAGGTTGAATATTTGCTTCTTGCATCTCCACAAATAAGGAAACAGCTTCATTTAACAGCCCATTATTTGTACAGCAATTTATCATACTGGTCCAGGTAACAATGTCCTTGCTCTCTACCATCTCAAATATATTTCGTGAGTAGGAAACCTCACCACACTCACCATAAATATCTATCATTCTATTCTTCAGCATCAAATCAAGTAAACCATTTCTAATAGCAAAACAATGCACTTGCTTTAGTAGAGAGATGCTTTTCAAACCACTGCATGCGTCTAAAATGCTTCCAATCATCATAGGGTCCACCGTCATCCTTTCTTTCAATATTTCCTTAAACATTTCAACTGCTTCAAAATACCGAGAGCTCTGAGCATAACAAGCAAGGATTGCTGTCCATGATATGTGGTCCTTAATCCTCATACTGTCAAATACACGAGCAGAGCACTCTATGGACTGACACTTTATGTACATGTCCATCAATGTGTTTCCAACCTGTAAATCAGCATGAAGCTTCTGCTTTATGGCATATGCATGAACCTCTCTCCCGTTGTTGAGCCTACCCAAATGCCCCAATGCAGAGGACAAGCTTACAACACAGGCATGATCAGGCTGTAAACCACATCGAACCATTTCACTAAAAAATTCAACAGCCTCAGCATATAAACCGTTTTGGACGTAGCAGGAGAGCATCGAATTCCATGATATGTAGTCTTTCTCACCAATCTGACAGAATACTCTGAGAGCACTATCCACCTGGCCACATTTCGCATACATGACTAGCAAAGCATTGCATTGGATACTCGGCTCAGTACCACATTTCAGAATTGCTGCATGTAACTCCCTGCCCAGACGCAGCAGAGCAAGCTCCGCACAAATTTGTAGAACCCCCACGGCCGTGTATGAATTCATACGGAATCCAGCGCCCTCCATATCTCGGAACAAATCCAGAGCTTCGAGGATTCTCCCGTTCTGAACGCAGCCCGTGATCACTGAGTTCCAGGACGCGACATCTCTCCCGTCCTGCAGCCACTCGAACACCCGAAGCGCTGAATCTAGCATGTCGCACTTGGCATACATCCCGATGAGCGCATTGGCCACAAGAGTGCCCCTGTCAAGCCCAGTCTTCACCGCCAGACCGTGCACCTCGCGCCCGCAGCGGCCGTCCCCCTCCGCCCCGCACGCCTTGAGCACGGACGCCAGCGTGCAACCGTCGGGAATCACCCCCTGCGCCTCCGACGACCGCATGGCTCGGTAGACACTCACGGCGTCGCCGGGGCTCCCGGACGAGAGGTACGCGCCGACGAGCGCGTTCCAGGTGAAGACGGTCCGCACGGGCATTCTGTCGAACAGGCGGCGTGCGTCGTCCACGCGCCCGCACCGGCCGTACATGAACACCAGCTTGGTCGCAAGGAACCCGTCATCGTCTTCGTCCAGGGAACCCGTGGCCAGCGCTTGCGTGTGGACCTGCCTTCCCTCCTGCTCCGCCTTCTTGGCGGCGATAAGGTCGAGCACCCACCCGTAGTGCTCCCGAGGAGGGGGCCGCCGCCGCTCGTGCGCCATGGAGGTGAGCAGGTAGAGGGCATCCCGCAGGTTGCCTTCCTTGCACAGCCGTTTGAGGGAGACGGAGGTGGGAGCGGGAGACGAGGTGGAAGGCGGGGAGAGCGGAGGGGTCCGGCAGGGGAGCGGTGGAAAGGAGAGAGCGGCAGCGGCCATGGCGGTGGCGGGCTTGGAGGCCCCGGGGAACCGGACGCTCATGCCAGTGGCATCTCGGCAACAGGCAAAGAGGATTGGATATGGCTTCTGTGCTTTCGCATGGCCCGAGACGCAGGCCCACTATGAACTCTTACGGCGCATATCGGCTATGTACATGTCCGGCCCATTGATAAGGAGTATAACAAAAAAACAAAAATCTGAGGTGAAGCTGACAGTATCTCACCAGCTCAGGTATACAAAATCCTCTAAAAAATCTCACGTATGCAAATAAATTTAAACTGGTGCTATGCTGAATTGCTGATCCTAAAATTATGTGCTCGTATCACTTGCATACAGCAGCACAATTTTACAAGACCCTCACGAATTTGCAATCAATTCAGCTCACATCTCGTTCGTGTGTCACCACAGTACCAGAGTTCAGTAAAAACATTTGGGGGATTCTCAGTTCAAAAAAAAAAAAAAACTCAGCTAAAAAAAACATTTGGGGGATTACAATATGTTTCTGAAATTGCACAGCAGCTCGTATTCAGAACAGAAAAATACTGCATATATTTTTTATTGGTAATTACATGTTCGGTTGCATCAAAATAAAATAGGAGTAATATGTAAGGTTCACATCCTGGAACCATCCTCCATATACAATGCGCCAAAGAAAAGCATTGCGGAGTGGCACTTATTAACAGCGATCTCGGCAGACACATGGAATGGATATCCGAACATGGCTGCTCTCAGCCAGAATGCCAGATCAAACAACCCTGGAGAACTCCCATGTTCAATCCCACATACCATATGAAAAGTCACTAGGATTCGTCTGAGAAAGAACGTACAGTGTGGAACTGCTTCATGATTCATAAGCCAGCATTTTATCACCCTTTCCGTGGGACATCGCTAAGTAGATCCTTAAGTTCACCTTTCTGAAGCAAATTATGAAGATATCAGCCACTAAGTTAAGACAATAAATTGAATGTACTAATTTGTAAAACAAGCAACCAACTTGCCTGGTGCATGCTTAATATGATGTCAGATCCCCCAACAAACTCTCCTTTGATAAAAATTTGTGGAAATGTAGGCCAGTTACTGCAATAACAAAATAAATGAGCAGTGAAATTGACCAAGCCAAAACAATTTTTGACTAGAGCATGAGAACCGCCTGAACGTGTACGATAACCCATTTCATACATGTCAGTACGCTACAATAACTCAGAATGAAAAGGAGCACCACAAAGCTGAATATAACAAGTCAAGCTCCATAATGTGTTAATACAAGGTGCAAACTGTTGCTATAGACACATTTTATATTGATGATTTTCTAAATAACAATCCACAAGCCACATATGTTGCAATACGAGGTGCAGACCATAGCTATAGACAAAATTTAAATTGAGGGTATTCCAAATCAAATTCTACGAGTTCAAAATTAAAGGTTAATCTGATACATTTTCAAACTTTCATTTCTTCTTTTTGTTTTTGTTAAGGTAGGTTTTTTTTTTCTCTTTTTAAATCAAACTAAAAGGTGCAAAAGACATGTGGTTCCATCTGCCACCTGAAAACCATCAATGTGGGAAGCGTAAGGAGACACTTACGTGTGGGACTTAACACTCTCTTTGAGTTTCAGATCTCCAAGAATGTCTCTAGAACTGATAGGTACATCTGCAATAGACAAAGAAACAGCTTATAATTACAGAGGCACCGCTAATTATCAACTAAAGTTCATACAAAGAGCTATTTGCATCCATAACATCACTTCTGTGGGCGCCGGGGGGAGGGAGGGGGTTGTCATCTATAACGTCAACCTAGTGAATGTAGTGTAGGGTCTAGTCCTATATGTCATAACAACCCCTTGGGCCTACTTACCATATTGCTGGAGGACCTTAACTGCCAGTGCACTGAAGCCACACATCGGTGACTCAGGAAAACCCTTCATGTAGATCAAGACTGGATTCTCCTTTATATCCTGCTCAAATAATAAGTTGTTAACTTTTAGAATATGCCTAGTTTTAAAATTTTTTGGCTTTGCTCCGATATTCAGAAATATCATTAATATATGCGAATACCTGAGCAACGATATCAGGCAAAGATATGTCTGAACTTTTGCTCTTTGGCTCAAAATCATGATGTGTATCAGGATCAGCAGCTATTCGTGTTGCAGCCGGGTCCGCATTTGCACTAGGATCACTACCATGTCCAGCCGAGTAGTTCATAAACTGCTGGAAAGCTGGTCGCGACACAGCCTGTGTTCAGTAACCAAGCAAAGAAGGAGTCACAAAAAAGTTAAAATAATAAAACAAATTCCCTGAGTAGCGAAGCATAAATGCTGCTAATTAGAACAATAGGTCATCATATATTGCTCAAATTGACAACAAGACAAGAGAAAGAACTCTTCAATTGGCATATGTTACAAGTGACAAATTTACACACATTAACACAGTTATTAAATTTCAACACTGGTATCATAATTTCTACAAAAAGCATATGTGCAGACCAAGGTAGTGACAAAACAATACATGTAGTAAGCTCTTGAAAAATCAATATAGGAAACATAAACAACAACAGCAAAGGAATCCATTCATTCCTAGCAACGGCAGTACCTTATAGTCACCAAAAAACTGATTGTTAGTCTTACATTAAAGCTATGGAAAGGAACATTGGAAAGATGAAAAATATGCACACACAGTTACTCAATTGCGCATTCCAATCTCTATCTGAAAACTAGTCACTAAGTTACACATTAAAGCTCAACATCAACAATTAAAAATATGTGTACAGTACTCCGGAAGGAAATTCAAGAGGAAGTAATATCGTTACAGATCTATCAAACAATGCCCTCGTGGAAGAGTTGAATAAAGCTACTACCGACGACACACATAAAGCAATCGAAGAGTGCGTGTCAGAGACTTACCGCTGTAGCCGGCGCGCGCCACGATCTTACGAGCCCTCTCATGAGGGTGGTCGATGCCAACCTGTTCATGGTGCCCTGAAATGGAGGATTCAACAACAAATACTGCGATTAAGCTACGAATCCATCAAATTAATCGAGAAATGAACAAAATTTCGGCATAGAAGCTGGTACGAATGAGATAGCAAGTGATACAGTGGGCATGGACAAATTCCGCTCTGAACATCTAGTTCCTACATCTAAACAGCCCCAAAGATGCGGACGTGATTGGTCGGTAACAGTGCAAGAAGCATCCGCGGACTAAATCTCACTTGTACGAAACAACAAATCCAAGCAAGTTATGCCTAGGGTTTCCTTACCGAGAAAGAGGGAGCCAAATTCAAGTCGGGCTTGTTCTCCGCTCTGCGCCGACCGACCTGGGAGAGGTGAGAAGGACGCCGGGCACAATAGCCACTGCCAACGCAAGAGAAGAAGTTCGTCGAGGCAGCGCGCTTCCACCGCTCCGGCCTCCGCGGAAGGGAGGAAGAGATCCAGCCACGACCACGACACGTCAGTGCGTGGCTTAGTGGGCCGGGCCGCCGCGGAGAATGGACCGACCACAGACTGCTGGTCGAGCACTTCTGGGCTTGGGCCTCATTGCAGGCAGTTTCCAAAGATTAATTTACTAGTACGTGCACCAGTGGTTAACCGTGTCATTACTCGAAACCGCACAGCTCCCACGCTACGTGGCGGGTCGCCAGTTTTGAATAACCCCGCTGCCCGTGAGGTGTCCCCCTGACGCGGCGCCTCCTCGGCTTCTGGAAGCACCGCGCCGAAATCACCACACGTCCCCTAGTTAAACCCGCCCGGTCCTCTGTTCAGTCAGTCGTCCCACCAGTCCACGCAGCACCACCGCGCCTCCGGCTCGCCGACAGATGGACCCCACCTTGCCCCGCTCCGGCGCCAACCGCGCCGCCGACGGCGACGGCGACGCCACCGGCCCGACCAGCACCACTGTGACGCTTCCGCCGCTGATCCTCCGCGACGTGCCGCGCCTACCCGCCGCGCTGGCCGCCGCGGAGGCGCCGCCGGTCCCCAACCCCATCTCGCGCCACCCGTACTTCCACCCGCCGTCCACGTTCTACATCTCCCCGGCCGACGTCTCCCTCCGCCACGCCTTCTTCGACCTCGCCGCAGACGCGCCGTCGCCGCTCATCGCGTACCGCCGCGCTGGCCCGCGGGAGTGCCTCGGCGTCGACCCGGCCCGCGCGCGCGCCGCGCTCGTCACCTGCGGGGGGCTATGCCCCGGGCTCAACACCGTGCTGCGGGAGCTTGTTGTCGGTCTCCATGAGCTCTACGGCGTCCGCGACGTCTTCGGCGTCGCTGCGGGATACCGGGGCTTCTACGGCGCCGACGAGGATCACGTGCGGCTGGACCCGGCCACCGTCGACGACTGGCACAAGAAGGGCGGCACCGCGCTCAAGACGACGCGTGGCGGATTTGATCTCAACAAGATCGTCGACGGCATCGTCGTGCGTGGATATACGCAGGTGAGAGCATCAAGAGGAATACTGTGAAATTTGCTAACCGGTTTTGGCCTTTTGGGTGCTAAGAACATGCTTTCAGCACGAATCAGCTGGACTTGTTATGATCTGTTTACAATTCTTAGTAATGAATCTTTGCAGTCCTCAGATTAGACACACAGACAAACTTAAGAAGTGCATGAAATACTGCTAGTAGTACGTATTAGTTTGGGACTTCAGCCTTCAGAGTTCACAGTGGCTGAACGAGTACCTCAATCTGAATTTAGAGTGCTCATGTAGGGTGTGCATTATTGAGAACTGTTTAGTTTAGAACAAGGTCAAGTGGTTTGGTTTCCACATGCCGTTTGTTCCCCATGTTACATTTGCTTAATCTTCTTGCAATTGTCTGGGCTTTCTATTAACTGATCATGTTCAAATCTTTCATTTACTGAAGATATATGCGATCGGTGGAGATGGTACCATGAGAGGAGCTGTAGCAATCTTTCAAGAATTCAAGCGCCGTGGTCTGAACATATCCATTACTGGGATCCCCAAAACTGTGGACAATGACATTGGCATCATCGACAGGTCGTTTGGTTTCCAAACTGCAGTGGAGATTGCTCAGCAGGCAATCGATGCGGCACATGTGGAGGCTGTCAGTGCCGTGAATGGTGTAGGCCTAGTCAAACTTATGGGCAGGAGCACAGGACACATTGCCCTTCATGCCACTCTGAGCAGCCGTGATGTCGACTGCTGCTTGATCCCAGAGGTCCCTTTTCACTTGGAAGGTAAAGGAGGCTTGTTTGAGTTCATGTACTCAAGGATAAAGGAGAAGGGACATGCTGTTGTCGTAATTGCTGAAGGTGCTGGTCAGGAATTGATTCCCCGGACTGATGATCAGAAGCGGGAGCAGGATGAGTCTGGTAACATCATTTTTCTGGATGTTGGACCCTTTCTGAAATCTGCGTTTGGTAAATGGTGGAAGAGAGAACACCCCAACGAACTCTTCACTGTGAAATACATTGATCCTACTTACATGATTAGAGCAGTTCCGGCAAATGCTACAGATAACTTGTATTGCACCTTGTTGGCACATTCAGCGATCCATGGGGTCATGGCTGGTTTCACTGGCTTTGTGCCTGGTCCGATAAATGGGACTTACAGTTACATTCCGTTGGAAGATGTTGCTGTGGCCAAGAACCCTGTTGATGTGAATGATCACAAATGGGCATGGGTCAGATCAGTCACAAATCAGCCAGATTTCGTGAAATCTCACGCATAAAACCTGAAGTTCAGTAGTGTTGCCAGATGGTGAGGTGAGTTTATATGCTGTGGGCATGCTAAAATGTACTTCTTGCAATCTTCAGAACGTTATTAGTTCTCTGCCCAATCGGATGTTAGCAGTTGTACTCTCTGGTTTGTACATCGCTAAGCATGTATCCAGCAGTCGTCATAGGTGTGCATATGTTGAAACTATTGTTATCATGAATAAATGATCTATTTGGATGAAGTTATGTTGATGTCTTCCTTGTTGAGATGTTCTCCTTGAGCTACTGAATGTGATGCGATCAGATGATCGCTCGGCAGAACCGGAAGGGTATATATCTGATTTCGAAGAGTGAAGCTTTACATAAAGTACAGAAACACATTGGCCTATTAGCTCAGTTGGTTAGAGCGTCGTGCTAATAACGCGAAGGTCGCAGATTCGAGACCTGCGGGGGCCAATCCTTGTTTCTTTTGGGGGTGGACAACTGTTTTTTGGATCAAAAATGGTGCAGGATGTTTTAATTTCACCAGATTTCGATTCTCTTTTTCTCTGAATCGACCGAATGTTAATTTTCTCGAGTTATACTTCCTCTCTTCCTAACGCCATGAGTAAAATTTTCTGACAGTCAGTTCAGAATTTCAGACCACCTGTTTTCAGTGTGCCCAAGATGTTTAATTTTTCGGTACGTAGATTCTGACCCAATTTTTTTGTATTATAGAATAGCATTTGAACCGCTGAATAATGTTACAATGCGAAGTGAACCAACCACAACCGTAGTATGCTACACTTGCGAATGAGATTGGAATCTACAGGGTTTATTGTGCTGAATTGTATTATGACGTCTTTGATTAATGAATTCGTGAATTGTGAAGACGTAATGAGATTGGAATCTCATCGAAGTGCATTATCCGTCGGTATGAAACCTGAAGCTAGTCTGCCTTATAGGCAGAAATCACAGATTGTCCGATTTTCTAATTGGCCTTTCTAATTTGATTTGCCTGCAAGTTGCTGCAGCTTGAGCTGAGCAAGCATTTCTTCCGAATTTAAGATTTCACCTTCGGAGCCCCAGGAGCCCAATTTCTCGTGTAGAATAGAACAGCAATTGAACCAGCGGAGAATGTTACAGGGTGAAGCGAACCAACCACCACCTCAAGCAATCGCCATGGACAAAATAATATCTACACCATATACATCAAATTACAGTCTCAGCTGCCTCATGCTAGCTAGTACCTGGCTCAGTGCTCAGTGCCGCCTCACGCCGTGAACCTCCTCGCTGACCAACTGACCCTGTTCACGCATACACCGTCTCCTCCATGTGGAACTCGGAGCAGTCAAGATTCAGGGGAGATTGGCTCTATTTCTATCGGCAGACCTCTCTGAAACTCCACGTACGGGTATGCCATCGGAACGTCATCGCCATCTATTCTCCATCTGCCAAGTTAGCCAGGTTTTTCAGTAAATTCCTAGTACTTCTATTACTGTAACGAACTAAACAACGGCAAATTGTTTGGTACATATTCAGATGGTTGCAAATTAGTGACAGTATGGATCAGATTTGGCGATTTGATTCCCATTTCGATGTTATCTAACCTTTTTAGATTTTGCCATAAATTGGTAGCTTTTCTTACTAGTGTGTACTGACAGCTCCATCGTTCCTATTATTCGTGCCTCATAGATTTCGGTATTTGACACTACGCCCTGCAAGTTTCTTAAACTGTCCATTCGCCTGCTCACATAAGGACCGATAGATATTCCTCTGTTTTACCTGTAATTGAGCACGAGGTGATGGAGGAAGAAAGCAGCCTCAATCTTGGCGAGCTCTGATCCCGGGCAGAGCCGTGGCCCTCCACCGAACGGCGTGAACTTCTTGCTCGTCCCTTGGCTCGCGCCCTGGTTAGATCAATCATCATAGAGGGCGCGCACATGAGACAATATATATAGCATCATCATCATCACTGAACCAAGAAAACGAAGCAAAGCCAAGAATGTTGGCTTTGAATGAATGGGAGGAATGATGGTCAGGACCATTTGCGACGACAGGCACTACAGCCTCAGGGAGAGCTAGCTCGCTCGGCATCTGAACAGAACAGATGCTGGAACAGTTGCGAGCAATTATATGGCACAGATGGACACTCACTCACTGATTAAAGTTAGCTGATTAAAGTTAGCAATTAGTTAGAGGAGCGCACGCTTTGATGAAGATTCCCTGATTAAAAGACCCAGGTAATTAAGCTCCTCCGGCTAGGCGATCTTGCCTTTTCCATTGTTTTTAGGATTAATTTGAAACATTATCACAAAGGTTCTGTTCTTGGTGGCCTGAGTCCTGACTGGACTGAAGTATATGAATCATTGATTCGTTTCCGCTACGGATGGCAAGTACAAAAGAATGAAGGAAAAGAGCGTAGTACTCACCTCCCATCTGCAAGGCTGAAACCGATGCGCGTTTCCGTGGAGCGAGGGGTTCAGATGAACAGCGCTGAAAACAGGTAGGACCTTCCAACCAGATGGAATCAGATACTCTGCAACAGAGCAAAAGAAAGAGCCACTTGCTTTTTGAGCATCTTGCATCAAAAGCCAAGGTATTCCAGGCGTAACAACGCTTAAATTATGCGATGAGCCTGATCCATTATCATGTGATGAGCACAAACGGAATCTGCAGCGAAAGAGCCTCAAAATGCAGGGAGGCTGATCATGCACCTTTGTATCTGACATCTTTCAGAGCCTTCCTGTGGACGAACTTGACGATGTTGCCGCATCTCAACGCCTCGTTGATAACCTGTCAAGGGCACGGACATAAGTTTCCCTGTTTTGTAGTAGTAGTTCCCCATTTTTATTTTACTACTATAACATACTTACGCAGGTAGTCTGAATATCTGAACGTACAAGGTTTTTATATCATGTAGTGTAGTGAATCACCAGCCTTACCTGTTGGGTATATTCCATCTTCTTGTAGTCTTCAGCAGTAAGGAACTCCTCCTTCCCTTTTTTGGATCTTATGCTATCATGTTCCCTCTGCAAGCATAGCATGTTCATACACATAGTTTAGTGGTGGCCACCAGCCTAGCTACCAACAATCCTTGTGCCTTCAGTCACCACAGTAAAAAAAAACATGCGTAGCGTATTACCTTCACCAGGTCCAGATCTTCAGCTGACTGCCCCAGGAAATACACGACCATGGAGATCAAGAGCGAGGTGGTCTCGTATCCTCCCAGGAGGGAGTCGAGCACGAAGCTCACTTTCTCCTCGTCAGATAGCTCGTTGGTCGACAGCAGCACGTCAAGGAAATCGCCCTTGCTGCAGGAGCCAGCTTGCCTCCTCTCCTCGATGATGCCCTTCACAGTGCTTGATATCCTTTCTCTGGCCTGTCGATCAGTGAGGAGTGAGGAACGGCAGACAAGATAGCGAAATCACTGTTATGTCCATAACACATCTTTAATGTCAGCATAGATATCGCTACGTGCTAAGGATGTGGCAACATTACCTGAACAGCCTTGGCGTATGGTGTCCCTGGGATGTAGAGAGGGAAGGAGATGAGCCCCTTCATGAAGGCGAGGAAATCCTCCAGTATCCTGGCAGTGACCGGCTCCTCTGGGGACAGCCCCAGCACCTGCTTCACTATCACACTGAATGCGAACTGTCCTCGAGCAAGGAGAACACCGCCAGGAAATGGACCCCAAGGGGAGGGGAAAAAAAGAGACCAGTAAGTCAAAGCCACCGTGGGAAAAGATTCATCCGGCGAGTAACAAGACGACGATGCATGATGTACAGTCGCTAACCTTTCTTGCCTCCCCGCAGAAGGCGATGACCTTGTTCCCCCTGCCGGCGCTCTTGTCACCGTCGACGTCGTTGCCGCCGTGGCGCCACGCGCCGACGACGTGCAGCGCGATCTTCTCGATATCGCCGAGGTAGCTGGGCTTGAGCTTGGTGGATGTGACGAGGGCGAGGGAGAGGTTTCGCAGCCTCTTGTGGTCCTCGCCCAGGACCACGAGCATGGAGGACTTGCCCAGGATGCCATGGATGGGCCTGGGGTAGCTGCACTGGAACAGCCGCTCCTCGTTCTGCAGGATGAAGTGGTTCAGCTCCTGGTCGCAGGACACCACCGTGGGGGTGCAGAACAGGTGGGACTTGAACACGCGCCCATATCTGCAAATCAAAACGCAACAACAATGTTGCCATCGTGTTATTACAATCTACTCCTACTACTGTAGTATACCACCACGTTAATAGTACTCCGTAACAACGAAGCAACACTATCAGGGATTCAGAAGAGGGGTAAAATCATTCAGGGATAATAAAGCTGCTTAGACGACATGACAGCAGCATCAGCTTTCTGTCAGTCACATGAAATAATGGTGCAATAGTTAATTGCAGTGTTAGAAGATCTGTTCCTTAACTGTGCATGGCGGTAAAAAGCGATCGACGAGTACCAGTAGTGGATTTACCTGGAGCAGTGATCCTCTAGGAAGCTGCCGAGCGTGTTGGAGGCGTGAGGGCGGAGGAACCGCAGGGTCTCACCTATCAGCGGCCATCCGAAGGTGCCCTGGGGAGCCTTGGGATTCAGGAGCAAGGGCAGGAAGTGGCTCAGCGCCAGGGCGAGGAGCGAGGCGAGCAGGATCACCAGAGCGTAGAGCATGAGCTCACCCACCATCGTTCCACACGTCCCAGTTTCATCTCACGAGCATGGACGATGATCCTGCCATCATCTCTCTCTCTCTCTCTTTCTCTCTCTGAACTCTTCACTTGCTCAATGTTCACACAGCTCACCCCAGCCCCCTTCGTCTCTCTAGAATGGAAGGTGAGGGGGGCAGTTATATAGTAGCAGAAGCAAGGGCAGCAGCAGGAAGGATCTTGGCAAAGGGAGAGGAGGAGGGAGAGGAGAGAAGAAAAACATGTCTGCCTTTTGTTTCCCTGGCTTTGGCCTTTCTTTTCATTTCATTATTTGGGCCTTCACTTGGAGCAGTATAGCCTCTGTTTTTACGGCAGTGAAATACAGTAACCTCCTTGGTGTACAGTAGCACAGTACAGTAAGCTAGGACTCGGAGGATGGTCCTGTGGACAGTAGAGTAGCATCTAGCTGGTGCTGCTCAAGGTGCAGTCAAACACGCAGGTAGAGAGAGAGTACATGCAGCCAAGTGCAGGCGAATAGGGATTTGGTGCTGAGCTCTGATGCAGGTTAAGCGAACGTGGAGGTCGTAATCTCAGAAAGGAAGAGAACGTAAGCAGCTAGTAAAATATGTGTCGGGATCACGTACCTCGGGTACCCAACAGATCGCACTTCAACGGGTGAAAGTCGGAGGTCGAACGACACAGGTTCCGACCCCTCAACAACGACCTGCGGCGGTCATGCCTTAGCCGCGTAGGGGTGCGAAGACCTCGGCCTCCGAATATTGACCTCCGGGAGCGACCCTCAGAAGGTAGGTACCGCGTTATGGTACATTTACTCTGGTGACCAGCTGCCATCCGTCCCGACGAGACAGGATGAGATTCACCACGGCGACGCTCCAGCAGAAAGCTGCAACGGCTGCCAGACACGACGGGACAGCACTGTAGCCGGCGCAGTGGCATCGGACGAGCATCGTGGTACCCGCCGCTGCGCACGACACGACGGGTCATGACCACGCCTGGACGGAACGAAATGATGACGACAACGACGGAAGGGCCCACCTGTCGACGAGACGGCAGGATCGCGTAGGGCCCATTACCTGTAACCCCAGAGCCCCCTCCTATATATAGGGAGGCCCGGAGAACGATAGAGACAACAGTCGAACACCACCACAAGCAACAGCCACAAACACACGAAGACAAACTTGAGCTCCATCAGAACCCGGGGATCCTTGCACCTTTCCGAGCAAGCACCCCCATTCACCCACGTTCTAGGTCCTCCCGCGAAGAGAGGAGGCCGTTTTGTAACATTTTCCTTGAGATAATCCGTTCCCTGGACGTAGGGTATTACACCGTTCGGGTGGCCCGAACCAGGTAAAAATCCCCTTGAGTCTACCTCAGATTAAGCCATATCAAATTCGAAGGCATACCATCCCCTACGATCGTATATTTAATGTGCCAGTGGTCAGAACGCCGACAGTTGGCGCGTCAGGAAGGGGACCATCTCTCTTATGGTGTGCTCTCGTTTCGGCTTTTCGATGGCCCCATACTTCGTTGTAGGGGATATTTCGATCTCTCACTTCCGTTTCGGGGACTTCACGGTCGCTGTATCTAGAGACGGTCGGTCGTGGCAAGTCCCCGCTTTCGCCTTTGGGAAGTCTTTCTGTTTTAGGAACCTAGACTTCGTCGCGGGCGAAGGCGACGAGCTCTGCCTCCAGGCTCCGTGTGGAAATCACCCTCGCTGGAGGCCCCGGAGCCACCTTATTTTGGGGCACGACCCGTCGAGGGAGTGCTTCACTCTCCACGCCCCGAAGGGCGCGGAACCGGCGACTCCCGGCAACACGCCGCCGGGTGTCAACCTGTCTCTGCGCCCCACAGTGGACGTCGCCGGCCAAGCTTGGCCGCCCCCGGGATGCACTGACAGCCCCGAGCCGAGGGGCAAAGCTCCAGCCGGGCCCAGCGACACGGCGCGAGCCCGGAAACGGTCCACCTACCAGCAGCTCGCAGCTGGGGGGCCGCCGACCTTCGACACCTCGCTCGAGAACCTCGCGGTGGCAGCGTGCATCCTCAACGAGACCGCTGTCCCCGAGGATCCAGCGCTGAGGGAAGTGTACGACCGCGTACGCTTCTACCTCGGCAACGCGCTTCAACGACCAGAGGCGTCTCTCCGACCCCAGCAGTCAGAGACGAAAAGCAACCGCCCGTCCCAGGACTGACGGAGCTCGACGCGCGACAGCCCAGTCGAGGAACGGCACCCTCGACACCATGCGGTGTCAGTCCTCCCCCGCCTCGGCCCCAACCTCGACGTCCGCGGCACCATCGACGCCAGGCGCCAGGCGAGGAGCGAGCTCCGCGACGAATCCCGTCGGAGACGCTCCCGCGACCGCTATTTTCGACGCGGCTCCCTCGACTCCAGGAGCCCGAGCCCTGAGGGGGTCGGACCCAGAGCGTTCGGATCGCTCATCCGGCACGCGAAATTCCCGCAGAGATTTCGCGTCCCGACCACCATCGGCCGCTACAACGGGGAAACAAACCCCGTCCACTGGCTAGAGGATTACCGCCTCGCCTGCAGGACCGGAGGGGCGGACGACCTGTTCGCCATCCAGTACTCGCCGCTCTTCCTCACCGACTCAGCCCGAGGATGGCTCGAACACCTCCCCGATGGCTGCGTCCAAGACTGGAGCGACCTGCGTCGAATCTTCGTCGGCAACTTCCAAGGGACTTACACGCGTCCAGGTAACTCCTGAGACCTCAAGAATTGCAAGCAGCGGCCCGGCGAGTCGCTCCGAGAATACATCCAGCGCTTTTCACGAAAGCGCAACGAGCTCCCCAGCGTCAGCGACGCCGACGTGATCAACGCCTTCACCTGCGACACGACGTCCAAGGCGCTCGTCCACAAGTTGGGCCGGAGGAACCCTCGGACCGCCCGGGACCTCCTCGACATCGCCACAACCTTCGTCACCAGAGAAGAGGCTGTGCAGGCCAACTTCGACCGAGGTCGGGCGAACGACGAAAGGTCGGGGAACGACCGTCGGGGAGACCAACCCTCCGACCGGTCCACGGACCGCCGCAACGAGCGGGGTGGCGGCAGCTCGAGCCGCAAGAAGGGCAAAGGTCGGCGCCACGATGACGACCTCGTGGCCGCCGCAGACCACCCAGCCCGACCCCCGACCAAAAAACCGGCTAACCACGACAGCCACTTCAACAAGATGCTCGACCGACCCTGCCCCAACCATTCTATTCCGGTCAAGCACACCCTCCGAAATTGCCACCTGGCAAGGAGGTTCTTCAGGAGCGAGCCTCAGGCCGGCTTCTCAGCAGCCAAGCCCAACCCTCAGGCCAAGGGCGCCGAGGAAGACGAGGGAACGGCTTTCCCCGAGCCGGAGGACTGCCTCATGATCTTTGGCGGCTCCGCGGCCTACTGCGAATCCCGCAGCCGCCAGAAGAGGACATGGCGCGAGGTCAACGCTGTCAACCCCGCGGTCCCCCGCTACCTCAAGTGGTCCGAGGCTCCGATCACGTTCGATCGAGCAGACCACCCAGACCACGTTCCACAGCCCGGGCGCCTCCCGTTGGTGCTCGATCCCATCGTCGGCTCCGTGCACCTGTCAAAGGTGTTCATGGATGGAGGGAGCGCCCTCAACATCCTCTATGCCGACGCCTTCCGGGCAATGAGGCTGACAGAGGCCAACCTCCGTCCGACCCACGCTCCGTTTCACGGAGTCGTCCCCGGGGGCTACACGACGCCCCTCGGCCAGATCACGCTCCTAGTCACATTCGGTGACCGGAGCAATTTTCGGACCGAGTCGCTCACCTTCGAGGTGGTGGACTTCACCGGCGCCTACCACGCCATCCTGGGTCGGTCATGCTACGCGAAGTTCATGGCCGTCCTCAACTACGTCTAACTGAAGCTGAAGATGCCCGGGTCGAAGGGCGTCATCACGGTCTCCTCGCACTTCCAACATGCCCTGGCTTGTGAGCGGGAGAGCTTCGAGCTAGCCGCCGCAGAATCTGGCCCGGCCCGGCTGGACGCAATCCGCAAAACTAAAGGGCCGGGCCCAGCGCCCCACTCCAAACCCAAGTCGTCAACATCCTTCAAACCCGCCGACGACTCCGAGGAGGTCGCTCTCGACCCCGCCGACCCCTCCAAGAAGGCCAGGATCGGGACAGCGCTCTCCGGCGAATAGGAAAGCGCGCTCGTCGACTTCCTCATCCAAAATTGAGACGTCTTCGCCTGGGCACCGTCGGACATGCCCGGCATCCCGAGAGAAGTCACCGAGCACTCCCTCGGCATCATCGCGGGCTCTCGGCCCGTGAAGCAGCGACTCCGGCGTTTCGACAACGAGAAGCGCCGAGCCATCGGGGAAGAATTGACGAAGCTCCTGGAAGCTAAGTTCATTCAAGAGGTTTACCACCCCGAGTGGTTAGCCAACCCTGTAATGGTGAGAAAGAAGACCGGGCAATGGAGGATGTGCGTTGACTACACGAGTCTCAACAAGGCCCGCCCGAAGGACTCTTTTCCACTCCCGTGCATCGATCAGGTGGTGGACTTGACCGCCGGGTGCGAAACCCTGAGCTTCCTCGAAGCCTATTCTGGGTATCACCAGATCTCTATGCGCGAGTCCGACCGGCCGGCCACATCCTTCATCACGCCCTTCGGATCTTTCTGCTACATCACCATGCCATTCGGGCTCAAGAACGCGGGAGCCACATACCAGCGCTGCATGCAGAAGTGCTTCCACGACCAGCTGGGTCGGAATCTAGAGGTCTACGTCGATGACATCGTCATCAAGACCCAACGGACCTCTGACCTCATCCAGGACCTGGAAGAGGCATTCGCCAACCTCCGGCGCTACCGGATCAAGCTGAATCCCGAAAAATGCGTTTTCGGAGTCCCCTCGGGCAAGCTGCTCGGCTTCGTCATCTTCGAGCGAGGAATCGAAGCGAACCCCGAGAAGATCTCCGCGATCCTCGAACTCGGGCCGATCGGCAACATAAAAGGCATCCAGAAGCTGACCGGATGCTTGGCGGCTCTTAGCCGCTTCATCTTAAGACTTGGCGAGAAAGCGATGCCTTTCTATCGACTGCTACAAAAAGCGGAGCGATTCACGTGGACCACCGAGGCCCAGGAAGCTTTCGACCGGCTCAAGACCCTGCTTTCATCGCCATCGGTGCTCTCATCCCCGACCCAAGGGGAGACCCTCCTCCTCTACATCGCCGCGACCTCGAAGGTCGTCAGCACCGTCCTCGTCGTCGAGCGAAACGAAGAGGGTCGGGCTCTGACTGTTCAGCGGCCTGTCTACTTCGTCAGCGAGGTATTGGCCGACGCCAAAACTCGGTACACCCAGGTGGAGAAGCTGATCTACGCCGTCCTCGTCACGAGCCGCAAGCTGCGACACTACTTCACGAGCCATCCTGTCCACGTCGTCACCAGCTTCGCCCTCGGGGAAATCGTGGGTGGCAGGGACGTAGTCGGAAGTCTCGCTACGTGGGCTATGGAGCTCCTGGGGCTCGACATCGCTTTTGTCCCTCGGCAGGCCATCAAGTCCCAAGTCCTGGCCGACTTCATCGCCGAATGGACCGAAGCTCAAGAGCCGTCAGCCTCCGACAGCGTCGAGTACTGGACCATGTACTTCGACGGCTCCTGCATGCTCAGGGGCGCGGGGGCTGGGGTCATCCTGATCTCCCCGAAGGGAGACAGGTTCCGATACGTGCTGCAGTTGCAGTTCCGAGCCTCCAACAACGCGGCCGAATACGAAGCGCTCCTCCATGGCCTACGAATGATCACCACCCTCGGCGTTCAGCGCCTCTACGTTAAAGGCGACTCTGAACTGGTCATCAGTCAAGTCATGAAGATTTTCAGCTGTCGAGATCCTAAGATGGAAGCCTACTGCCAAGAAGTTCGCAAGCTCGAAGACAAGTTCGATGGACTCGAACTCCATCACGTTCTACGTCGGGACAACGAAGCCGCGGACGCCCTCGTCAAGATGGGCTCGGAACGCCAGTCGGTCCCCGACGGCATCTTTCTCGAAGTCCTCACCAAACCCTCCATCAGGATCACGGAGGGGCCGCTCGCCGAAGGTCCACGCAACGAGCCGACCCTCGGACCAAGAGCGGAGATCATGGCGGTCGCCCCCGATTGGTCTCGTGACATCTTCGCTTACCTGCAACACGACACTCTCCCGGCCGACCCCGACGGAGCCCGGAAGGTCATGCGACAAGCCAAGGCATACGTCATCTCAGACGACGAGCTCTACAAGCGAAGCCCGAGTGGTGTATTGCAGCGCTGCATCCCTCAGGAGCAGGGCATGCACCTGCTCGACGATATCCACTCAGGCATTTGCGGTCATCATGCCGGGACCAGAACCCTCGTCGGCAAGGCCTTTCGACAAGGCTTCTATTGGACGACGGCCGTGGCCGACGCCCAAAAGCTCGTCCGAGCTTGCCAGGGCTGCCAGTTCTTTGCCCGACAGACGCACCTGCCGGCACAAGAGCTCCAGACGATCCCGATCGCCTGGCCCTTCGCCGTCTGGGGGCTCGACATCCTCGGACCATTCAAGAGAGCACCCGGCGGTTTCACCCATCTCTTCGTCGCCGTCGACAAGTTCACCAAGTGGATTGAAGCCGAGCCGGTGCCCAACATCACCTCAACCCGGGCGGTCGGGTTTATCCGCAACATCATATGCCGGTTCGGAGTCCCGAACTCCATAATCACCGACAACGGCGCGCAATTCACCGGTCGGCAATTCCGGGAATTCTGCGACGAATATCATATTCGCCTGGACTTCGTCTCCGTGGCGCACCTCAGGACGAATGGGCAGGTCGAACGGGCCAATGGGATGATACTCCAAGGCCTGAAGCCTCGAATTTACGACTCCGTCAGAAGGGCAGCGGGACGATGGGTAAACGAACTCCCGTCAGTCCTCTTGGGTCTGCGAACGACCCCCAACAGAACCACCGGGTTCACGCCATTCTTCATGACATTCGGGGCGGAAGCGATGCTACCGACCGACCTCGACTACGACTCTCCGCGAGTCCGAGCCAACGAAGAGGAGAGATCGCAGGCCGCGCTGCAGGACAGCCTCGACCAGCTGCAAGAGGCACGCGAGGTCGCTTTACTGCGCTCCGCCAAGTACCAGCAAAGTCTAAGACGACTGCATGCTCGACGCGTCAAAGGTCGGGCGCTCAACGTCGGAGACATTGTGTTGAGAAGGGTGCAAACGAAGGCCGGCCAGTACAAGTTGTCGCCCCCTTGGGAAGGACCCTTTGTAATCAAGCACGTCCTACGGTCCGACGCCTATAAGTTGGCAACCGAGGACGGTCGGGAACTTGCGAACGCATAGAATATCGAGAACCTCCGACGGTTCTACACTTAACAAAAACAGCTATGTTTTTGTGATCCTGCTCCTTTTTCGTTCTGGGGTGCGAGCCCTGGCCGTCCCGGCCACTCCCCGCACCCGGGGGCTACTTACCCGCACCCTATTCAGTATCGCAACGATCGACCTCGTTTTTCGTTCGTTATTTATCGACTTTTTGTGCCAAGCCGCCGCTCCCCGTTAACTATCTGTTCGTCCTTTTTTGTTTCCTCGGGGTCGGATCCCCGCCCCGCGCCAAACTCGCGGGTGACCCTCAAACGACACTTCGCGCATTTTTCGTTCGAAGCCTTCCCATGACTAAGCTATCTACGAATCGGGAACTGATGACGCTCTATGGCTGTATCGGGTCCGGCACCCGACCCTACGAGCTATATTCGGCCCATTCCTTTGATTGACGCCAGGGGGGCGCGAAAAACAGACGCAGCATGTGAAGGAGTGTCGGAAATCCATATTCAAACTCCCTCTTCTCGAACAATAATGTTTGAATGATATTCTTTATTAACACAATGACACTTTACATATTTGACCTATACATAGGGAAACGGCTCGAACCGCTCCGGCAGAAAGTCCTCCGTCTTGAAGTCGGCAACGGCCTTCGCCCCCGGCTCCAGCGTCTCCGCCGCGATCGCATCGAGCTGCTCGTCCGAGTAGCCCGACGTGAAGCCCTCGACGACCCTGCCGAGGTCCGCGTCCGGGTAATGGGAGCGGACCAGGGCCAAGGCTGTCGAGGACCCGTCCTCCAGCGCCCTCATCACGACATTGGAGACGATCTTCGGGAGTTGCCACAGAGCGTGCGCGACGACCGCCGTCGGGACGGAGTCCGGCGCTCCGGAGTATAACCTCCCAATAAGGTTCAGACCCGCCGACCTCAGGGTCTGAACCTCGCCCGCCAATTCTGCACTTCGAAACGTTAGAAGGCCGGTGGTGACCAGAGCAATCAGGAAGAGACCAACCCTTACCATGCCGCTCTTTAGCGGCGGCCTCCGCGGCCTGCCCTGTCCGATCGAGGCTCTTTCGCAGGCGTTCATTCCGGATTTGGGCCGCCGAAAGCTCCTCGTGGACCTTGGCGGCCTCTTCGCGTGTCTGGCCAAGGTCCGCCACTGCCTGCTCGACCTCGGACTGGAGCACCACCCGCTCCGACTTCAGGAGGTCGACCTGCTCAAAGGCACGGTCGCGCTCATCCTTCGTCATGCGCAGCGTGAACTCCATGGTCGAGCGGGCCCCCTCGGCATGTTGGTGGAGAAGCTCGAGCCGCCGCATCTCGATCTCGTGCTCCGTCGCTTGGCGACGAAGACCTACAAAAGGGTGAGTCAGAGTCCGACCCAAAAGTCGGAGAAAATCGCAACAACTTACCGGCGACCGTGAGATTGGCCTGCTCAAGGGCCACCACGGTCCGAGTTGCCCGTGCCTCGGACGCCGCCGCCTCGGCACGCGCCTTGTTCGCCTCCTCAAGGGCGACGCGAGCCGACTCCCGCGCAGCAAGGAGCTGCGACTTCAAGTCAGCTGCAGCCTCCCCCGACTCGACCAGCGCTTTCGCCAGCTCTTCCTTGAGGCCGTCGACCTCGGCTTGGGCGACGAACCCGCGTGGCGGCCGACCAAGGACCGCGTACAAGTTGTCCTGCAAAAAGTTATCAGCCCAAGAATCAGAAAAATAGAAGCAAAAGAACCGGACTCGAGCCTACCCGGCACTCGACGAGGTGGTCTTCATCGTAGATGGCGCCGACCTCCTCAGCGACCCCCAACAGCTGGCGGAGGCCGACAACCAGCCGCATGTTGAGGGCTCGGGCACCTCCCACCCGATCTATCAGATAGCCGAAGCCATCGATCGCCCCCTCGAGTGGGAGGGGCCCTCGCCCGGGGACCTCCCAGGCGGCGTTCGGCGCCCCCAGATCGTGCGCTTCAACGGCGGCCCCGGCATCACCGCTCGAATCGGCGGAGCCCGACACTCCGACGACCTCCGGCAGTTTGCCGCGGGCCATCTCGCTTAGGACACGCCCGGCCGTGGGCGCGCTCGAAGGCGGCTAGGCCGCCACGC
>BCLF01000006.1:365681-439718 GCA_001602275.1 Zoysia japonica | reverse complement strand
GGACCCCTGCCCACAAAACAGTTAGCCGACGAGCGAGATGCGTAGACAGGAGCAAGAACCTTACCTCGCCGACCGACGCCGGATCCGGATGATTGGACGGCGCAGAGTTTGACCCCCCGGCGGAGAGGCTACTGTGGGTGCGGTTCGTGCGGGCCCCACTGCGGCCGCCTCGGCCGCACGAGGTGGGGAGTCCACAGGACTCCCGGAGCTGACGGCCACCGCCCCGAAGGGGTCGGTCTTCGCCTTCTTCGCGGCCAATCCCTGCTCCTGTTCCTCGGAGGAGGAGCTCAGACCCTCGAAAGGATCCGATTCTTCGGCAGCGGCGGCGGCAGCCGCCTCCGCCAAGGCGACTGTGCCTTGGCTCGCCGACGAGCCTCCCTCGGCCTTCGAACCACGAGGCGACCTCGTCGCCGGCTTCGCGGGCGAGACGGCGGTTCCTGCGCCCCTGGACAAGTAGTCCAGGAAGCTCGCCTTCGCCTTCCGCTTCCTGCCGGTCCTCCTCGGCTTCGGCGCCGTCGTGGGGTTGGGCTCGGCCCTCCGCTGAGTCGGCAACGCAGCGGAACTGGTCCCGACCCCGCTAGCTATCACGGCGACCCGCGGACCCTGAATGACACCAAAGTCAGCCTCCGACAACATACCACGACCGAAACAAAAAGCCTACGCTTACCAGCTGACGATGATCCCTGTCAAGGGGACGCGGCCCCCGATTAAGGCCGTCCTCGGCGTCCTTGAAGACGGCCGAGGTCCGGGCCAGGACCCCTTGTCAGAGAGAGGCCGACCGCGGACTTCGCAGATCGCGTCGTCCTGCTCCTCGTACTCCCCGATGCTGCGCACCCGACGGCGCAGCGGTATGATCCGTCGGCGCACGGCGACGTCGAAGACCATCGTCCCGGTCAGTCCTTGGTCCCGGAGGCGTCGAATGGCCTCCAAGTGAGGTCGGATCGTCTCGACCTCGGCCGCCGAGAGCTTCGACTTCCAGGATCCCGTCGCTCGGGGCACCGCATCTTCGAAGGCCGGGAGCTGAGGGTCGGCGTTGTCGATGTAGAACCACGACCCCCGCCAGCCCTTCAGCGAGGTCTTCAGGTCAACTTCGATATACTCCTGGGACTCCCGAGCCCGGAGCATGATGCTCACGCCGCCGACGCGCTTGCCGACCCCCGTCTCCTTCGACGTCTAGAGACTGGCGAGGAAGTACCTCCACAGCAGGAGGCTCGGCCGGATCCCCAGATACGCTTCGCAAAGCGTGACAAAAACGACGGCATGGAGAACCCCGTTTGGCGCCAGCTGGTGGAGCCGGGCGCCGTACTGGTTGAGGACCCCGCGGAAGAAGCTGGAGACGGGCAGCCCCAGCCCGTGCTCGTGGTACGCCAGGAAGCTGACGATCTTCCCTGGCAGCGGCGCGGGCACGGCATGGCCATAGCCGGCCACCCAGCCCGCCGACTCCTTCGGCGGGATCATCCCAACGGTGGTCCACCTCTCGAGCAGAGCATCGTCGACACACGAAGCCTCTCACTCAGACATTTTGCAGATGGCGGCGACGGAAACGCAAGCTGCGACGATCGCCGGGCCCAGCGGTGCTACGAGGGAAGGCAGAGCGAACGAACTCCTACGCAAAGGGCGAAGACGAAGCGAGAAAGCCGGATGGAAACGCGAAGTTACCGTGCTCCCACTTTTAAAGGGCCCGAGCAATTACTGCGCCCCCCACGATCGGCCGAGGGGTAACTGCTCGGTCGTAGGGTCGCGACCCGAGGCGCACCCCGGCCATCCGCCCGCGACCCGCTGACGAGCGGGCCCGGGCCGCACCTTGCCGCCTCCGCCGCGGACAGGACGGTGACAATTACTCCAATGAGACGGTTGCCAGAGCACGTCTGGCAGGCGACGTGACGCGGGCACGCGAACCGCCGCACCCACAACACCGTCCGATCGAATTCAAATCAACCGCTCTGATCGACCGGCGGTTCGAATTCCCGGACGGTCCGATTTCCCTCCGCGCGGAGGCACGGAGGCCGTCCGATCCCCGTAACCATAACGGCGAGTTCGAATAAGGGGAGACGACCGAACAAAATCCCCTAGGTTCGGCTGACCGACAGCCAAGGCCGCCGGGGCAAACCATACGTTCAGGCGCTGATCACGGCTGAGCCTAAGCGCGACGCTGATCATGGGCAGAAACCGCATCGAACCGGTCCGACCTAGGCGTCTTACTGAACGAAAGACCGAGAACGACCTCGGCCCGACCTCTAAGGTCGGAACGATGCGTGCACGCAGAACGAAACCCCTTGCGATCGACTGATCGACAGCCGAGGCCACCGGGCCAATTCAAACAATCGGACGCTGATCATGACCTCGGTCTAGGCGTGACGCCGACCTTGGACAGCGCCTCAAAACCAGCTCTCCAGACGCCCTACCGAGCGTAAGGACCGGGACCGATCTCGGTCCGACCTTAACCATCGGTGCGATGCTTAGCCGATTCCCCGGATCGCCCCTAGGACCGGGTGTCGATCCGGCGGAACGGTTCCGATACGATCGACCGCCGACGAAAGGTGGTCCGCATAACGATTCAGCCCACGACCGACCCTCTGGGTCGCTCGAGGGCTCGGGGGCTACGCCCTACGGGCGCGCTCATGCGCCCCCGTAGGAACACGACAAACTTTGGAAACGACCAGCCCGACGCCGCCTCAATTAGAGACCTCGAACGGCATTAGGCTCGGAGCCTACTGTCGGGATCACGTACCCCGGGTACCCAACAGATCGTACTCCAACGGGTGAAAGTCGGGGGTCGGGCGGCACGGGTTCCGACCCCTCAGCAACGACCTGCGGCGGCCATGTCTTGGCCGCGTAGGGGCGCGAAGACCTCGGCCCTCGAAGATCGACCCCCGGGAGCGACTCTCAGGAGGTAGGTACCGCGTTATGGTACATTTACTCTTGTGACCAGCTGGCATCCGTCCCGACGAGACAGGACGAGATTCACCACGGCGACACTCCAGCAGAAAGCTGCGACGGCTGCCAGACACGACGGGACAGCACTGTAGCTGGCGCAGTGGCGCCGGACGAGCATCGTGGTACCCGCCGCTGCGCACGACACGACGGGTCATGACCACGCCTGGATGGAACGAAATAATGGCGACAACGACGGAAGGGCCCACCTGTCGGCGAGACGGCAGGATCGCGTAGAGTCCATTACCTGTAACCCCAGGGCCCCCTCCTATATATAGGGAGGCCCGGGGAACGATAGAGACAACGATCGAACACCACCACAAGCAACAGCCACAAACACACGAAAGACAAACTTGAGCTCCATCAGAACTCGGGGATCCTTGCGCCTTTCCGAGCAAGCACCCCCATTCACCCACGTTCTGGGTCCTCCCGCGAAGAGAGGAGCCCGTCTTGTAACATTATCCTTGAGACAATCTGTTCTCTGGACGTAGGGTATTACACCGTTCGGGTGGCCCGAATCAGGTAAAAATCTCCTTGAGTCTACCTCAGATTAGGACATATCAAATCCGAAAGCATACCATCCCCCACGATCGTATATTTACTGTGCCGGTGGTCAGAACGCCGACAATATGAACAGTGGCTTCTAATCCTAACGCTAGTATTTCAGGCTTCCGAGCATTGGCTAATCTGAGCCTCTTCTTAAGAAACTGCTGCAAGAGAGAGAGGAAGTAGAGGGGAGTGCCAATCTGACGGTCAAACGCTTCTTGAGCAACTAGTACAAATTACAATTCCATCAACCTAGGTCAACATGGAGTACCTCTCTTTGCCGGTAATCCGCGTTTGACTTTGCAACTTACATGCTTCCAACCGAATAACCCGTGCCGACTCTACCTAAGCATGCACATAGTTTTCATTTGATGTTTCAAATAATAAAGGGTTAATAAGAAATATGCTTTCAACTTTTGCCGTTTCAAAAATATATCTTTAAACTTCTAACATTTGAATTTGTGTCATTATAATTTTACTGGAGTTCGAAATATGTCTTATATAAGCATATTTACAAGTGAAAATAGCAATTTTCACATGCAAATATGCTCGTATGAACATATTTTCGATTATTTTTCAATTTAAATATGCCCACTTCAGCAAAATTATAATAGCATGGATTCGAATGTTAAAAATTCAATGACATATTTCTGAAACGGTAAAAGTTAACTTAATAATAAATGTCTCAAAAAGCAAAAAAAAAAAAAACAGAGTAGTCAAGTCTCTTGGCGCCATTGGAACTCCGACAATCACTGTTCCCCGGCCTCCCCACACTGGGTACCCTACCAGTACTGTGCCACAGTTATTAGACCGACTCCCACGATGGCCACCAAAACCTTCCCAACAATCATCTGAACTGTTTTGTGAATTGGGAGTAAAATTAGTGCTGGCAAGCTGAAATTTATTACTTGTATCCCTCTGAAACGCAGTGAGTTTCTGAACCCGGAAGAATGCCTCGCAAGTGCACCCATATAGTCAAACATAAATTTGGACTACGGACACCTAGGAAACCCACGCGATCACGCAGTTTAAGCAGAAATTTAACCCAAAGTCAGACCAAAGTTTCCGTGAGTTTCACCGGGGCTGGCACGCACGAGCCCACCTAGATGCACTCGACTCCACTCCTTCCAGCGCTCGAAGGGCCGTCGGACACCGCGACACGAGCGACTGTGGAGGAAAAATATATTCCCCGATGAGAGAGAAACAAGAGAGAGAGAGGTGCCGGTGGGTAGCATATTCAAGGAGCCGCACGAGTGGCAGCGGTTGCAGTACTGGGAGGTCCACCTTAGCCCCATCGATGATGCGGGTGGTGGCCACAGAGCCACGGCGAACGCAAATGTTTATGGGAGTCCTCCTTCCGCATTTACAGTACTCTTTTGTTCTTCGATTTTTTTTTTGTGGTTTTTGGAGTTTATAATGTTTGGATGATGGGTCAGATCTGGGTCAATATCTGATTCTGACCCCGCGACGCCTTTTCGTTGTTTGGTACGGTTTCGATCGCGATCTGAGTTGTTTTAGCCGAGAGATGGGGAGCTTAATTTGCTCAAATCAGTGGGCGATGTTACAGGCTTGCGAACTTAAATATTCTCAAATGGATTGATTTTCAGGTAAATTGCGACCAACCGTCAGAGTTTCTGATTGATGAAGAGCTTATTAAGGGGATGAGTTAGTTAGCTACTGTGATTAACTATACTCCCAGCGTTGGAACTTTGGGCAGCTGATGCTTCCGCCTGCTTCTGGATCACGACACGGCAAAGAAACACGTACAAGGGGGGATCTAGACACTGGACCTCTGGATGCTTGATCCGGTGGCTTTGATCGAGCTTAATTAAGGGGATGAGTTAGTTTATGGCAATATACCTGCAATGTACTTATCCGCTGTTATTCTCCACTTGGCTGCGCCGCGTGTGGTGGCGGCTGACCTAATTTCCCTCTCGATCGAGAATATCGGACCACAGAGTGTGCTCTTCCGCGTAATCGATATATCGGTCATTGTTAAACGAACGAAACTCCTAGCAATTTGTCGATCGCAGGACGCGCAAGTTTGGTACGGTTTCGATCACGATCTAGAAGAACTTAGCAGCTTTGTGTTCTCTGCACGACTTCCACTCCGTAGTGGAGTACTCCATCCGTCTCCGCCGCCGGTGTGCTATATGAAAAAAAAAACTAAGAGATCGATCCATCAATCGATCGATGTTCATCTGCTCGAGTCGACCGGGCACGAGCTCGGGGCTGCTAGCTGCTGCCACCACCACCGCACAGCACAGATCGGCCAGCCGGACTGCCCTGCATTTGCGGGCAGGGCGTTTCTGTCCAAGTGTAGCACAAGCCAGCTCGTCCTATTCACCGCCCCCACGGGCGGGAGAGATGCAGCCAGCGCAGATGCCCCCTCGTGCGCCCCTTGTCCTTTGCCCTCTGCCCCGTATCTTCCTATGGATTTGTAGCAGCCGGCCGCGAGCGAAGCCTTGGATCGTCTCGCACGTCCGTTCAAACGCTGGGGCGAGAGGTATCAGGTATGCAGCGCTGTGGAAACGGGACACCGATCCCAGATCAAAACCCTTGCTCTCGTCGTCGATCCCGTCAGCTAGCGGCCGCTTTGTGTTTGCGATCGATCTCGCTAATTAATTGGCAGCGTTTTGTAGTGCTGGTAACCGCCCATCGTTCTTGCATGCACGGGCGCGTCCGATCTCCTGCCGACTAGTAATCCTTGTCGTCGTACTGATCTCTGATGGTTCCCGGCAGCTTCCCCCGCCACATGCCACCTCGTGTCCTTTGCGCCCGTGCAGGTTCCTTGAACGCCGATGTCTAAAGGCTCTGAGGAATCGAAACGACTACTGCTCCTGACGGAATCATGGAAAGCCTGATCCGTGTTTGGATCATTGCAGCTTGGAGCTGGTTACATACATGTGCCAGTTTTCCTGCGTTTTTAGGACGCACGCTTTCTCCATGCTTCAAACACAGAGCGTAAACACCGTGGCAGGATGGTGCTGTACTCGGTAGCCTGTCGGCCTGTGCAACACCTGCAAGCTGTGTCTCGCTGTGTCCTTTTGCTTAGGTGTGGTACTGGACTTGAGTAGATCTGCGCCGGAAAACCTCATACGGCTAACAGCGCACGCACCCTGCCGAAAGTGCCGACCCCGAGCGAAGCCACACGGACGGAGTACAGAAAAAAGCGGACAAAAAGGCGAGAGGCGACGGGCACCCGGTCGATTCCGCGCGCAAGTTTGATTGACGAGCGAAGCGAGCCCAGGCAAGCAGACGAGCCAAGCTAATCAACCAACGCGAGGGAGCAGAGCCGCGCGCGCGCGCGTGCGCCCCCGAGTTTTCTATCCCCGCGTCACGGATTCACGGGCGGCGCCAGCGTCCCGGGGCGCGACGAGTCGCGCAGGCAGAGGCCCCCCTCCCCCTGCCCCGGCACACGCGCAGCGCGCACCGCGCACCGGGCCGGCAGGCAGACGCCTCGGAGGCCGCGCCGCGCGCGCGTCTCGAGACGGCACGGGCGGGACTCTGACCACGTCTCTGTCTCTCCGTGTCATCATCAATCACCCTTCGCCATCACCTGCGCTGCGCGCGTGTGCATGCTCTCGGCGTTGCGTGCGCGACTGACCGGGTTGGGATTCGCGCGGGCGCCGAGATGCCTGCGACGACGACGACGACACGCCCCCATGCGCAGTGCGGTTTGACTGCACGAGGGGCGCATTCAGTTCGCGCCTCATCTCCTCGGTCGAACCGAAAGGCGCCAGGTCTCTCTCCCGCAGTCCCGCGTCACCATGGGTCCTCCGTTCCCCATAGCACGCAGCTCGCATTCAGTGGCTTGGGGCTTTGTATTTGAACGGGAGGCCCCGGCCCAGAGCATTGTCGTAGTACTGGAGGATTCGTACGTACGGCGACATTGTTCTCGGAAGCCTTTGGTCTCCTCGTCGCCGATCGATCGACCCGTCGCGAGGAGCGCCAGCGTCCACCACGCAGTTCCAGGGGCAAGAGGACAAAGACCGATCACCATCATTCGTCACGCTCGTGCATGCCTGCAATGTGTGCCTCCATATATGTTTTGTTTATGCGCTCCGTCGAACCAGTTGACATGATAGATGTTGTCTTCAGTCGATGGCTCCGGCCGTCGGTCAGTCGGCGACAACGTGGTCCGCCGAGCCGGGTCTTCTGATCGAACGTACGAAGTACTGCTTGCTTTGACCGTGATTCCCAAAAAGAAAACTGCTTCGAGAGTGTCCTTCGGTTTTGGACTCTGATCGATCGAGGGAACGCTCTCGTGAGGGATGCCAAGATGCGCACGTACGCGTACGTGGAAAAAACGGTACTCCATCGTTGGACGTGCACGCGCGGCACGTATATGGAGCGTGTCCACTCTACGTTGGCGCGAGGCATGTGGCTGTAACCGCGCACGTGCGCACAGTAATACAGACGTGCAGAAGCATTGCTCCGTTCCTGCAGTGCATAGGCCTAGCGTGGCTTTTGGAGCCTAGCTAGAGACCACCTAATTCTGACCGTGCCGGATCGCATGCAGACGGTACCGTGCACGTGTACTGCTCCGTACCTTTTCTCCGTCGATACAGTCATCGTAACCAGTACTACTGTGCTACCGGAAAAAGAAGATACTGTAGTCGCCGTAGCATGCATGCGTTGCATGCACACGACAAACGATCAAAGTCGACGGCCTTCGGCGTCCCTTTGGCGGAGCGCTCACATGGCTAAGCTATAGCCGCCCTATTGTCTCTTTGTTGTGCTATACAGTTGGAGTTGGACAACACGTCCGCATCACACGTGTTGATCCCAGGCTATGGATCGCGTAGGTACGTTAGCTCGAGGCTCCGTCGGTCCATCCCTCAGAGTAGCGAGAGAACTAGGGCTTGATGCGCCCGTCCTTGTTTTTTTCTCTCTTATTTTTCAACATCGAGGACGATCTATATATTTAGCAGTTAGTCAAGTGATGGAAGAGGACCTTGTTGCGCTAGCTTGCTTATATAGATCAGCACTTTATACTGTTACATACACCTAATCTTACGCACAAATTAAGAGCACACATGCGAGCAAGTTGGGCGCAAGCAAGCTAGGCGAGAGCGAGATTCTTTGAAGTAATACACAACTACTAATATGGGAGATCGAAATCACATGTTTACTCACTCCATCCTTATTATTTTAAATGTGGACACAGAGATTAAGTATGATGTATGATGAAAAAAGTGTAATACTTTGAAAATGAGTAGGAGAGAGATAGAGACAGTGATGTATTGAGAATAGAGAAAGATGTATTGTAAAACGAAAATGATAAGTAAAAGAGAAAATTGTGTTGGAAACGAAAATGATAAGTAATTTAGAATAGAGAGAGTATTGTTACTGTAGAGAATCCTAACCCGTCACCACCCGTGGTACCAGCCCACATCTACCAGATATGCAACACGTAGTACTATAGATTAAACCAACACTCGTGTCCCTCGATCTGATCCACGCACACTTTCTCTAGAGCTGTGCCCTATTGTGTATCCTTACCGACGAAGCTTTACCTCTTTTTTATTCAAAGCCATGTTTCTTTCTAGGATCAGGCTGCAAAAGACACACGGTCAAGGTCGACCAGCAAAAACAATGCGATGGGCCGATCGATCGATCGATCAAAGACGACGCCGTAGTGCAGATCTTATAAGTAATCCCCAGCCCTCGAGCCACTTGCCGAGATGGAATATCGCGGTACGTGCGTTGTCCTCTCGAACACCCCGAAGGGCATGCCAATTTGACAAAAGGGAGCCGGATCATGCGCACGTCCGATATTCCTGTGAGTAGTCATCCGGCCATGCATGGATCGGCAAGCGTACCAACCGCCAGCAAGCAGCCCCTCCTACCATTTTTGTAGTACGTAACAACTACTCCGTGTTTTTGGAGTATATATAGAGGAGCATATATATATAATATTGCAATCATATGGCCAGCTTTGGTTCCGTTGCATGTTTGATCGAGCCTAATTCGTTCAGTCACCGGAGACCACGTACAGCACTTGCTCTTCCAATAATCCATGGTGCACGTGCGAGGTGGTGGCCCTGACTAGCCTAGCTCTGCCCAGAAAGCTCCGTGCATGCAGCGGCTACCTTGACCGGTCCAGCAAAGGCGGTCAACGTGGCGGAGTCCCATTCGCCCGGTTCGTAATTAACTAATGAATGGTCGTTAATGGTTTGGTGTGGCGTTTGTTTGCACTGCTATGCTCTGTCATTGTTTCTTTTTTAAGAAAGAAAAAGATTCAAATGCTCTGTCGTCTCATTGCTGTGTGTGTTGTTTTTTGTGAGTGCATGTGCGAAACATATTCTCTTTTGTATCTTTGTTGCGCTCATAATTGAGATGGTTCTAGCGAAAAGTGCTGGTTGTTTGAGCAAGTTTTAGCTGGTAGGAGTATCATGCATTCCTTTACTTAGATTTAACAACTGTACCAAAAAAAAAGGATTAATGTGATTGGGGGATATACGTGTATAATGTATAGAACCTTTCGCGAGAAAACATTACATAATTTTTACGGTCGTTACTCATTAGGGGAGGCGCCAATCAGAATTTGTGCTTGATGCTCTGCAAGTGATTTAATTTTTTTTTATTTCATAAAGAAGAATAGAAGTGCAACACATTCAAAAAAAGAAGAAGAAGAAGAAGAAGAAGAGAAGGATGATCACATCATAACAAAATAAAGCCACATATAGAAAATTGGATCAACGTTTTTTCACCAGTTCAAGTTTCTACTTATGCAGTTGTGCACAGTACACAAAAATCCATTCTGACAATGGTTCAAGTCGTGGATCTGCTATCATAAAGGTAACGATACCATAGCTACTAAGCCCTGCGCTGTAGGAGTGTCGAGCCTCATACGCCAGTGATCACGGTACCGTTGACTTTACCATTGTGAATCCGTGTCCAACAGCTCATGCGAAGTTTGTTGCCGTACCTCTAGGTTCATCTCTAATTCTTTTTACTTGAATCGAATAAACTAGTTTGACATAAGCGTCATCAATTTTTTAGCCTTCTGGGTCAAATTTATATGCGAGCGAAAGCAGACGCATGCAGCGGCAGTAGCGGCGTCCGAATCAACCTTTTCCCATTGTACGGTGGATCCAAAAGAACGCCGATCACGCGCGCACGTACACTGAACCCACAACAATCCATCGATATATAGCGCGGCAGATTAGCCAGCTGCTGCCGATCGATCGAGGCCGGTGGCCGTGCGCGCGGAGACGGCGTCGCAAAACGCCCCCGCGCACCATCTCTCTCGTGCCGTACTTAACTTTGGGACCTTTCGGTCGTCTCGCGGGCATTTGACTAATCGCGCGCGACGCCGGCCTGATCGATCACGGGCGGGGTAGATTAGCCTCGTAATGATGGATGATCACTTTGTTATACGACCTGCGTTCCTAGTAGTTTAGCGATCATTACGTGGCCGGTGAGCAGCTCCTCTTTGCATGCCGATGATCGATCGATAGCGCGCGCCGCGCTCTTTTGGGTGTTTGACCCACCGTCCTAGTGTGGTTTAGGCGGCGCGGCGCGAGCGCGCGCGGCCGAACGAGCCCACGCGCCGCGCGCGGCCGGCGCACCCAGCGTCGAGCAGCGCACGCGTCCCCGCCGTCCACGGCTTTAGTACCGGCCTCCTCACCTCCACCACATCCACAGGGCTAGTAGTGTGGTATAGCGCAGCAGCTACCTAGGCAGAGGGAGCCAGGCGCCGATCGACCGATCCATCCATCGATCGACGCGGACACCTCGTGATAATGATTCGTGCGCCTTTTGATCAGTCCGTCGTGGCCAGCACTGTTGCAGCGGCGCCGGGGCGCGCGCGCTCGTGGGAGCAGAGCACGTCGCTGCGGCGCTCGTCGCGGCGCTGCATGATCGCGCTGATGAGTTGACGGGTGACGCTTCGTGCGACGAGTTATTGCGCGCCTGTGAACAGGGACCGGGCTCTGCTGCTGCTGCACGCTGCAAACATGTTCACGTGTGCGGGCTACGCGCGCTAGCCAGGGAGTATCAGTATCGATAGCTCGCGTTGCGTACAATGTACGGGTACAGTGTACTGGTACGCTTATTAAGATCGCTGTCCGATCGATCGAGACAGGAGGAAGCCCCACGTCCGGTGGGAGTCCATACCAATCAGAGCTCTACTGTAGGAGGACGTCCGTGCGAAGCTGGTTGTAGACGCGTACGTGTTCGAGAAAGGCTCGGCGGACGTGGCGTCACGCGGGCCAAGGGCCCAAGGCGATTGATCATCACCTGCGTTGCGTTCTTCCTCGCGGGTTGACGGTGAGTGGCCTGAGTACCGGACGAAAGTGGGCTTCTCTAGGAGACCGAATTCTGCAGTAGCGTGGCCCACGGGCCGTTCCATAAAATAAGACGAGACCGTCCACGTCCACCCGTGCCGTCCGTGCGCGCTTCTTTGGATGCCTCTGGAAATCCACTCTGGGTAAGCTTGGTCTGGGTGATCATCTGTATTTTACTACTCTCTCTCTCTCCATATGAAAATAACTCTCCCTCTAGATTTTTAAACATTTATTTTAACCATTTTATTCAAAAAATTTATAAAATATTACTTATTTATTTTAAAATAACTTATTATTATAAATATTTTAATCGTGATTTGTATGTTTTATATTTTCATATTTTTTAAATAAAATAAATGGTCTAACATTGTTTTTAAAAATATTTTTATTTAATAAGATGAATGGTTAAATGTTGATTTTAAAAATAAAAAATATCACTTATTTTAAAACGAAAGGAGATCTGCATGTTTGCGTACTGTATGATGTATGTTTTGATCTGATGCTATTAGTTTATTCTCTTTATACACGTTGGTTCTTAATTCCCTGTCAAAACGAAGTCTTTTTTTTCAGCAAATAAGCATCTGTTTATATGTCACGCGAGTTCGTCAAATCATTATCAGGCTAGTCACAGAATATTCTACTTTCATGGGAGCTATTTTAAAATCACGAGTTACCCTTGTTTCTATATATGAATAATAATACATCTTTTTTATGTTGTCTCTGTTCTTAAATTATTAAATTATTGTCGTTTAGCATAACATTAATTTAATTTTAAACTAGAAAATCTAAAATTCTTATCATAAAGATGACAAGTTGAAAAACTGTGAGTAACACCAGCAAGGTAAAACAGCAGCCCTGTTCGTTTTGGAAAGATACACAAAAAAGAAAAGGGGAAACCAAAATTACGAACCTAAAGCATCATGAACTTCGTCGTAAGCTAAGAACAAAAGAGATACACAGAACTAACTTCTCGTCTACAACATAAAAACCATACACCAAAGAGAACTTTTCTGAGTTAAATAAGCACCACCAAAGTACAAAACTACTACAGAAATTGCACCGAAGAAATTTCAACTTTACACCATCCGGTGTCTGCACCGGCATTTACAAGCCTACTCCGCCGACGATGAAGAACGCTCGAACCCACCTGTACGCGCGCTTGGACTAGCAGCAGAGCAGACCACGAACCCCAAGCTGCGCGCCGGCGGCTACCCGGTGTTGCAGTCGAAGCAGGTGTGGTTGCGGCCGATGTCCCTGACGCGCTCGTAGCCGTGCTTGAAGACGCCGAGGCCGAAGAGCACGCCGATGATGAGCGCGACCACCAGGACCACGAGCAGGGAGCACCCCACGTGCTCCTTCCTCCCCGAGAGCTTGCACATCGCACCGGCTGCCTGGCCTCTCCGGGCGATCGGCGGTGGCCTGAGTCGCGCCCAGCTTCTGCAAGCACGGACAGGGGAGGTGCTGTTGCTGCTTCGCAAGTGTCACCCTGTGTGTCTCTTCGACGGTATGGCTATGGCATCGAATATATGCCAGGATGCCACGGCCACCAAAGCTGTGAGAGCGAGTGATGGGGCTACCAAACTTTCCGCTTTATGCCATGCCCTGGAACTTGATCGATTGTTTGGACTAATCCCTGAGACAACGCTTTCCCTCTCCGACCAACTGTGGGTAGTGTCTTTGCCCTTAAGAGGAGGTAATGGCAGTTTGTAGAAACAAAGAGGAATTGAAATGGACTAGGAAAAGCGGCAACGAATATGACGGTGATTCCCAGATTTGGGACGACTAGAAAGGTCCGTGTAGCTCGCATCAGTTCTCTTATCTTTTCTCTTGGGATAAGAATGTGCTAAGCTGGTGTGCTTTCCGAAAGACCACGTTTGCAAAACCTCACGAAAGACCTGGAAGGGAGAAAACAGCCGGCTTCCCTGTTTGTTAGACCTACATCTACGCGCCCAGCCGTCCGCGACGCCGGAAGCCTCCAGCGCGTCGTGCCTGCCGCGCGGCTTGGGACGGACGGACGAGTCGCCTCACGGCTCACGAACTCAGGAGGATGCGTGCACGGACGCGAGAGGAATCATGGCACAGCTCGTCGAACTCAGACACAGTGGAAAGGGATGATTGGGCGTCCAAGTTACGGCGCAGGCAGCAGCGAAAGCACGTCGTGTGGCCTTTTGCCGGTGGGATGAGGAAGCGGGCGGTTCTGGAGCGCGACAGCACTGCCCGCCGGCACGCCAGGTCAAACTGATGTGGTTGATGTTTGGGCGGGCAAAGGCGACCAAAGTTGGCAGAATCAAAGTAGGCACAGAGAATAACTTCATCCATGGATAAGAATAAACACTTTCATGGAGTATTGATTTCTCCGTCTCACTATTAGAAGAGACTGCTTCTAACGTTATTGATCCACCAGAAAATACAAGAGAATCATCAGAATATGGGAGGACGAGACGTGGAGGATGCAAGAAATTAATGTTCATTTAGTGTGGAACATTCAGGAGCGGGAATTAATATATACTTAGTTGTAAAACGACCAAGGTAAAATTTGCACCAAAAAAAAAAACAATTGTTGGCTCATGCTAAATAGCTTCAGAAATGTCCAAGCGCCCTTCTATTCAATCCAGCAGAAAAATCAATAAAATAAACAACACTAAATCGTACGAGAGGAAAGAGGAAAGTTGAAAGATGAGTTCAGCTGAACCAACAGCCCCACAGCAATTTAGCTGCTAACAGAGGCACAGATAAGATAAAACTGCAAATTCTTCTACTGAAGAATAAAGACATGAGGTAAAACGCAATAATAAATCAATAGCGTGTGAAACATTCAGTAGGATTTAATTAAGGATAAAATATGCCCAAGATGCAAGGTGGCTCAGCTGAATCACTATCTGCACCATGCAGCATCAGGATTGCCCAACAGCCCCACAGCTATTGAGCTTCTTACAGAGGCACAGACCAAAAAGAGGTGCTGCCTGAATAAGATACAACTGCAATGGGCAACAAGTCCCAGGGAATAACTAAGAACATGAGAATTCTGCTTAGAATCCAAGAACTACAGAGTCTATATTTTAGGGAACAGACATAATGAATTAACAATGATATAACCTACGGCATGAGAAATGGGTCAAATGGACAAGATGATCAACAAGAACTACTACTGAGATTGAGATATTTGGTTCACACCAGATATAAGGGCAATGGAACATTCTTCTTAGTAGTTTACAAGGAAACAAGGTTACATTGTGCGGGAAACATGTCATGCAAGATAGCCCAAAGCAAGGAACAACAAAGCTCAGCGCCCCCGGCCCCGACCACGTCCACGGCCCCGGCCCCGACCACGGCCCACAGGCTTTCCTGATTTCAAACAAAGAAGTGTAGACAGTCAGTTTACAACATCAGTAATAATCAGACTATTACATGATGACATATAAAATCGAACCTGCTGTTGGCTTCTTAGGCTTAACCCTAGGAGTGTCCTCTACAAGCAAAGTTTCCAGATTTAAGCTGTCAGGAAGGATGTAGTAGCGAATATTGTTCCCCCTCACGCTTAGATGGTCAAGGGTAACAGGATTCTTTCCTTTTAATGTAAGCTTCACAGTCTTCAGATGAGTATTCATACTTATGTCAACACCTAGAAAAATGTGCTTGGATAAGAGGACATGTAGTACAGACAAAATCATGAACCTAGTTTCACTACTATCAGCAAAATGAGTGGCGATAGATGTTGCAAGAATCCTTACATCATTTCTTCTTTTAAATAAAATAGTCTGTGAATTAAATCATCTAAACCTGAAAAATAGTTAGTTCAGGAGAGGATAAGACCACTGCACACTTGACTTGATAGCCCAGCTCCACTTCACTCCAAAATTGTCAACAACTTGTAGGTCACAATATTTGTGCTCTTGTACAGGCTCAAACTTCTTATATTTGGGGACAAGCTAAACTCCTCTCAGGTGCTTATAAAGACGGACGGAGGAAGTATTTACTAAATGAAAGCAACCTTCAAGCAATTGGAGTCCCACTGCTCTCACTACCGAACACAGGTACCATGTGTCAGAGGCTTCAACATATAATACCCACAAAAGGCGTTAACTGCAATAAACAGCTGCACATCACAAGCCCAAGCAAACAGCGTGCTCAGCTCTACAGAAGTCCCACTATACCAGATAAACAATTAACTTCCAGAAAAGCAATACAGGCAAATCCAAGATCGAGCTGAGCGTAAAGCTACCAAATTCTAAGGATGCGCAGGGCCAGCACGAAACCTCATAATTATTAGAATCTTCATTTCACTAAATTTTGAACCTTTCCCCGCTGAAAACGAGATCGTAAGCTTACCGGTGATGGTGCCGTGGACCACCGTGCCATTCTTCAGCTCGATGGTGACCGTCTCATTGTTCAGCTTCATCAAGAATCTGCAACCGAGCAACACGCCCGAATCCCGGCACCGAATCGGCGAGTTCAGATCAGCGAGGGGTGGTAAAAAGGAGTCAATTGGAACAAAACAAAGGGGAGGCGACGAAGAGAGGGAGAATTACCTGACGAGCTTCATATTGGCTGCTGCGGCAGTGTGAAGCGGCGCAGAGGCGAAGGTGAGGCGTCGACCCAACCGGGAGGAGCTCGACCTGTTGGCGTCCCCGGACCCGGAGAGGGAGGAGTAAACCCTAGTTTGAAGGCTGATCTGGCGGAGAGAGACCGCCGGAGTGGCTTAGTTGGGCCTTTAGTGGGCCATCTGTATTGGGCCAGCTGATATGAAACTTCTCTTGCAATTGCAGATCCAGGGAGACAGACGGCTGCAATCATCGTCTTCTTTGACATCCTATTGCATTATTATTTGTTCTTTGCTAGCTTTGCTCTAAATTACATACTATTTGAAGAATCAAGTGGATCATGTTCTTTCCCTACTATTTCATGAAAAATCTATCACTCATGCACACGGTTTATGCACGCTCAAATCAAACGATGATGTAAAATGAATCAAATACGTATGATAATGCAAATCCAGAGCTATACGAGGTTACAAGGAGAGCATAAAAGCTGTCCACAACACCCTGAATGTATCAATGGAAATACAACACATGTTCTTTTGAACTCTGAAGCAATCCGACCGCATAACAAGTCCACGTACTTCACTCCACTGCAGAAGACAGGCACTGAAAAATACTGTGCCAGTGCCCATCCTTGTAGATGACCTGCCAGTATGCTGCTGTTCAACACCCATCATCTCCTTCAGTTGCTATGGCGCACTACTACATACCACTGCATTCTCCGTTACAATTACAAGAAGATCGAAGAAAGACAGAGAGGGATCCAAAGCAGAGGAGGGACTATCCCAGTTTCTGGCTGATGAGCCCCTCGATGGAGCCGACGAGTGCGAAGGCGCTGACGAGCAGGCAGACGACGCTGAACGTCTGCAGGACGACCCACCTGGTGGACCACCTGGGGACGTTCCGCTGGATGAAGTACATCTCGACGGGGAAGTAGATGGCCAGCGGCCAGAAGTTGAGCGCGCCCAGCAGCGCCAGCACCTCGTTGAAGTAGGGGAACACGATGGCCACCACCGTCGTGCTCGTCACGTAGAGCGTCCGGAAGCACACGCGCAGGAGGTTCACCCGGCACGACGGCAGGCACGGGACCTTGACGGTGTGGAAGTTGTTCACGAACCCGCTGTCCGGGAATCTCTCCGCGAAGAACTTGTCCACGAACTGGAATATTGGCTGGCTGTAAACCTGCAGGATTGTTTTTCACATGTATCGTTGTAACAGTGTTGGTACCGAGAAAGATGTTATAACGAGTTGTGTTTCAGCAATGAGCACGTGATCTGAGGTTAATTTCAGATTGTACCTGATACCCGCCCAGCAGGTGGAGGATGATGCAGGCGTTGGCGAAGTCGATGAGCCAGTACGGCTCATAGAATCCGAAGCCGGTGAGGAGGTTGCCAGGCGCGTCGCTCCCGAAGGCGGCGTAGCCAAAGCAGCCGCAGCAGAGGTAGAAGAATGTCGTCACGAGGATGGAGATCATTGACGCCTTCTTCATCGTCTTGTTCTCGGCTGGTGGCGACTTAAGCGTGTCCTACATTGACAGAATCATTTGTTGTTGAGATTAGTGGTTACTGATGCTGTACGACTACTAGTGGACTGTCGTAGCTGTGGAAGGAAAGGATGTGCTCACGTTACCTGAATTTCCAGAAGGATCAAGGAGTATGGGTACGCGAACGCAATGTCCCCAATGGCTTGTGAGACGCGCCACACCTTTTGCACAGGGCTCCTCATGGGGACACCTGTTATGCTTCCTTTGATCGTCCCGTTTGCTGAAAAACATCAGCGAAGTCTGTGAGGTTATCTGATCTTACAGTCATCTAACTGTAGCACACTACTAGTATTCATGTGTCTCTGATGAAAGAAAGCAGGCCAGGGGCGGCAATCACACCGATGGTGTTGGCCATGCCGAGGCCGAGGCCGATGAAGGCGTAGGAGAACGACATGACCGCGGCGACGACGGAGAGCCATGCCATGTCGTGGAAGTCCGGTATGAAGGAGAGGAAGAGCTGCGCGCCGCCGAAGATGAGCATGTAGTAGCTGCCGTCGTAGTTGCAGGGCGCGTCGTGGCCGCGGTCGTGGTAGCAGTTCGCCTTCAGAATCGCCCTGCAACATCCAGCAGCAGAGCAGCCCCGCACCAAAAAAACACAAAGGCACACCAAGTAATTAGTAGCAACAACAGCGGGTTAGCATCAGAAAATCCTGTTCGAAATTCAGACAGATTGCGCGGCGCGATACAGCAGGTTCAGCTGTAGTAAGAAAGGTTGAAAAAAAAGGTTGTTACCGATGACGAGGACTACCTTATGCTAGTGGCGGTGGTGATGGTATAGGCGACCCCGCAGCCGTACAAGCTCACGTACTGCAGCGAGCCGCAAGCCCAGGTGTGCTTCTTGCCTGAGCACGTCGCCACAGAGCATCACACACGGATTATTTAAGCCAAAAGCAATGAACGACAGCGCAAAGCATAGCTAGCTTAATCGTCGATTGATCAGCTGCTGCAACTGAAATCGCCGATGAGAGAGAGAGATAGAGATACGTCGTAGTAGGAGGCTACGAACGGTATATACCGAGATAGACGCGGACGGCGTCCATGTAGCTGTGGTTCCGTGGCCCCTTCTCGGGGTCGCCGGGCCGGTAGCACTCGGTGAGCAGCGCCGCGGAGACGTAGGTGACGAACGCGAAGCAGAGCATGCAGGCCGGCCCGAGCACCCATCCCAGCTGCGCCACCGCCCACGCCAGCGACAGCACCCCGGCGCCGATCACCGCCGTGATGATGTGCGCCGCGCACGTCCACGCGGTCCCTGCGCGCGGGGAGCAAAGCAAAAGATGGAGCACACGACGAATGTAGAAGAGAAACGGCTGGGCTGGGCGGGCACGTTACCGGTCCGGCGCGGGTGGCCGTCGTCGTCGCACCGGCCGTCGAGCACCTTGAGGGAGCGGTCCACCGCCATTGCACGCTCTCTTTCTCGCCGGCTAGCTGGGACTGAGGCCGCGCGCCGAGAGGTTGCTGGCTACTACTCGGGAAATGAGAAGTGAGAAGCGCGGGCTACGCTTGTTAGCTAGCGGTGCGGATGGAGCCGTGTCCAGCAACAACCGCTGGCACGACGGGCTGGCTAGTCGGAGCAGGATCAGTGTTGGTGGGGCGGCGATTGGGCTCAGCAGGTCCACGACGGACGGCGACAGCAGCCGTGAGTGACCGTGTAGCCGTGTAGGTGCGCCGATACTCTGACTGCTGCTTCGGTCGGATAATTGAAGCATTATTGGTATCCCGATTTTGTCCGCTTGTTTTTCGGACGGGGATCAAACTTGCCGTGACACCTTCCGGGAACGAAAATCCCAGCTGCATCTCCGTGTCACGAGTCGACAGGGGCATGTGGGGTGACCCGTCCACGGCGCAGGGCACACGAAGGACCGACGGGACAGAAACAGAGGCAGAGCTGTGTGGACTACGGATTCGAAGCTCACGGGAGCTGCCCCATCCCCTACCACTCTCTGGCGTATTCAGAAAGTGCCCATAATAGCGCCCAAAAAAGGCTGACAATGCCGCTTGGTTTAGATCGGCGTTCTTCAAGTTTTTGGGTGGTGTAACTTGTCAACTTTTTAAAGTTAATTTCGGTTTCAACCCCAGAAAACTGAGCGCGTGATTCGCCTAGTTGCAATTTTCCACCGGTACTGCACAGTTGTTGTCATGGAGGTGTTCATCAACCTTTAATCTGTGGACAATTAGGACCATTCCGGAACCTTTTTTCATGTCACCAGGGCTGGCACGGGGTCAAAATCCATATTCTTCCTGTTTGTACTCTCTTGACAACCGTGTTGTGTCGATCGCAACGGTTGCTTCATCAGCAGGGTCGTGTGGTGTTCAGTAGCTTAAGAGCCGCTGCAGCAGGACAGCGGGATTATAAGCTCCTTCGACCGCTTTATTGACTGGGCGTTCCATCAGCACAGCTCAAGAAAACTACCCGTGACATTCTTCGGATCGCTGCCCGTCAAACAGGTCATGACAACGCGCTCACAATCACAAGTTGGGCTCTGTTTTCGTCCTAGGGTGGCCACCGATATGCCGAAAACGACCAGGATTCTGAACCTAGGCGGAAAGCAAAGGCGTGTACTCCGTATGTTGATATTTGATAGAATTACTTTAAAAAAGTTTCTAAACGTTAGGTTTAACCATAGAGTTTTGGAGATTTTATTCGCAGCATGCTGATTTTATCACATGCTAAACAAAATCCTCTACCTTCATAACTTTGAAGTCACATTGGGTACCTTGTAGACCAACCAGACCATATATTAGCTAACGTAACTTTGAAGTTACTATGAAGTCAGAGGATCTCAATCTGCTAAGCAAATGCCTGGATCAGAGGAAAAGATCCCTAGCTCCTACTCTTTTCAGGATTTTGCTCAAAGTCCCAGCGAAACAGGATCTAGGAGTGGAGCTGAAATCAGTGGGATATACTCCATGTTGCTAGTACATGGGCGAGCACATCGTGGACACCGACAGGCGGCACAGCGAGTGTATGGTACTGTAGTTTTCTTCGACGGCCATAGACGATTGGGAGTGTTTTTTAAAAAAAAAGGAAAAAGAAAAAGAAACAGACGTGGAAGCGAGTGCGAAGGGGAGAAACATTCTTTGGGAAAGCGACATGTAGGTGGGCCGTTGAACATTGGGGACAGGACAAGGCCTACATATAGAGCTGCCACCCATTGCCGGTATGAGTGGGATGGGCCGTCAGAAGCATACTACTGTACGTCGCATCATCCGTATGGGCTGGTTGTTGGGCCGATACACGCGTCGCGAACATGGAAAATTTTGGAAAAAGGAGACCAGCCCTGGGTGCTATGCGCTGGCGCGGTGCGAGGGAAGGCTCCCTTACGTTCAACCAAAACGCTACGCCAACACCACAGAATATGTGACTTCGCGACATGGAACTCCTACTAGTGATGAGATCACGTACCTGAAGCTGATGGAGGCCGTGATGGTGTAGGCGATGCCGTAGCCGAACAGGGCCGTCTGCTGCAGCAGCATGCACACCCACGAGCTGCTGGTGCCTGTCAACCATTTTACCCACGTTCAGCAAATGATTCAGCAAAATTAACGAACCCTCTTAGAAAACAAAAAAAAAATATCTACATTTGACTGCAAATCTGTACTGTTTATTAGTAGTACTGCTCGATGATACAGTAACTATCAACGCCCGTGATAATTGATCGTGACCACATTCTACATAATGATTAATCGTTTCATCGTAACGGAATCCAGCACGCAAACGAAGGTCTTGAAATGATCAGACGGAAAAGGGCCTGCATATATAACTGAGGAACAGCGTGTCGATAATTGATCGTTCCGAATTCTTTGACCGCGCGATGAGATGCGATTGAATCATTGACGACGTCCCAGCGAAATGGTTCGGTCGTGTCGGACTCAAACAAATCGCCATTTTACTCTACTACTAGAAAATAAAATCGCCAGTGCCTATTCCGAGGCAGTGACGAACACGAACTCGTCTGCCACTTGGCAGGTACCACCTGTCCATCCCTTCCATCTTGCCAGCCACCTGGCACATCCCGGCTGTGCCGTCGCGGGGAGGAGCACGAACTCGTCCACCAACCCCGGCGATCGAGCAGCGATCATCATCACCCCCCTGGCCCCCTCCCCCTCCTATTGCGTGCATAGAAAACGCGAGCGCCACGTCGTCCCCGAAGGAATCGGAGTGAAGGGGCGGCCCCTTTCATTCACGTGTTCCCCATGAGCTGCGGCGCACCACGCACAAGATTTTTCGTCGCCGCGCCACGGGGTTCACGAGCCTTCCCGTGTGCTAGTGGTGGGAGCGTTCGGCTGCTCGTGTGTGGCATCTTTGGCTCCAGTCCCTTTCAGAGTCACTCGTAGATTAAACATCACTATCACGATCCCCAATTTGTTGAAGCCAATACATCACTGAGCCTATCCGAGATGAACAGAGCCCAACTCGTGACCTGTTCTCTCCTTTCTTGCACAGGTCTGTTAGTGCTCTTGTGCTCACCTGAATAATTATCTGACTCGTTCATGTTTGTAGAGATTGTAACGTAGTAGCTCATATACTGGCTAAGCAAGCCTCAGGTGGTAGCATGCTGTGGGAGTGGCAGGAAGCCCCAGCGTGTGTAGCTCACTTGGTGGCAAAGGATTGTAATCCTGGATGATTATCAATGAACTTTTTCAGTGGCAAAAAAAATTATTATCTGACTCCTCGTGACGATTAATTAAACAGGCTTGCATTACTCGTGTAGGAGCAGTTTAGATTGGCTTGACCCACCAAAATGATTTGCCAGAATTATTAAGCCGTGCTACCGGAAAAACAACATACTCACTCCATTCTTTGATGGTTGTCGCTGTTGTCTTCTAATTTTAACTTTGATCATTCTTATTAAAATATATATATATATATAAATAATTTGATTTATCATTAAAACTATTTGAAGTACAACTTAAAATTTTTCACATTTAAACTATTTTTTTAATAAGACGAATAATCAAAGTTAAATTTAAAAATCAATAACGATATCAATTTAAAAACAAAGTGAGTACTCCGTAACATGGGTGGATCGGAGAGGTTGCCGTGGTCGATTAACTAACTTATTTGGTGGCAGCTGTGATGAAGATTGCATAAGAGCAGCTGAAAAAACAATGGGATCCTACGTTGGAGTGCTTCAAAGGCGCACAGGCTCGCTAAACCACCGACGTCTCTGATGCCTAAGGCCAAAACCAAACACTTGTCAAGCTGCTGCTGGCTCTGCTCCAAAGTATCCAGCTCGCATGTCACTCACTCGTCGATCCTTAATTGGTGCCGAAGATACACAACACATTTTTTTTTTAAAAAAAACTCCGATTCTCTAATAAAAAAAGTAGGGGTGGATGCGTACCTAGGTTGCGGTCGACGGCGCCGGCGTAGGTGCGGTTCCGGTGCGGGCCGTGCTCGGGGTCCGGCGAGCGGTAGCAGTCGGCGAAGAGCGTGGACTGCAGCGCCGTCACGGCGGCGAAGACGAGCATGGTGAGCGGGCCGGCCACCCACCCCAGCTGCGCGATGCTCCACGCCAGCGACAGCACGCCGGACCCGATCACCGCCGTGATCACGTGCGCCGCCGCCGTCCACATGCTCCCTAATTCACAAGCGGTGCCATCCGGGACGATCAGTCAGAGATTCAAATCGACCAGAGCAGAGAAAATGCAGGGAAGATAATGGGTCTGTGAAGAATTTTAATCTGAATCGCAGAGGCGACCAACCAATTACTCACCGCTACGGATGATGCCGCCATGCTTGGGCTGATCCGAGATGAGCGGGACGGCGACTTCCTGATCCCCACCCTCGCCGAGCGCCATGGCCGCGGGACGATGACGGATCGATCGACGGAGCGAGCCTCCCCTCGCGCGTCCTCTCGACCCCCTGCTTCGTGGAGGAGCGGAACGGGCGAACGAACGGTGATTGAAGGGGACGACGACAAGTCGAGTTGTCCGTCAGACACTTGTGTCCGCCTGCCAGATATCGGGGGGATAGGCTGACTGTTCGAAGCGCGCCTGGCCGGGCGACTGGTGGCGGCCGGTTGGGCTATATATCATCATTCGCCGAGCCGAGCTGGCTATAATGGCGTGTGGTCGGAGGGCAAGGAAGAGGAATTTTTTTTAAACAAAACTGATTTTGCAGAGCTATTTTATTCGCAGTATAATTTGCTTTCGTCGATGAAAGGGACGGTGTAGGTATCTGTACCCGAGTTTGAGTGTTTGACTCCGCTTGCGATTGGTGCCTTGCTCGTGTCAGGGTGTTCGAGCGTAAGGAAGCGCGCACCAACCACCCAAAACTTTTGCGATGATCATGGAATCCACTCCAAAATATCTCATTTTTTTTTATATCTGGAGCTGTTGGCTGATAGCACATATTTGCATTGATCATCATCGTGAGATTAAAAGAAAGAGAAGTTACGGTGGTTAAAAGGTACTTAGATGTGTTTTCTTTTTTTAATTAATCTTAATTATTGTTTTTTAAAAGTTAATATTAACTTATTATTTTTAGTATCAAATTCACTATTTTAATATCTTTATCAGATACATTCTGATTTTTAACCATTAAATCTGATCAATCAAATGAACGATTGTGATTAATTTTAAACAGTATAACATTTAAGACAAAAGGTGTTTAAAACTAACACGTAATTTTGGCCATGAGAAGGGGCAGGTTCGAATTCTACCTGACGGTAAGTACATCCAAATCCAAATCGAAGGCTGCGAATGTCCGAGCTGGCGCGACGGCACAACAGCCGCACACGTATATATGTCCGGATCTGTGTGGTACTGCCTGTACTCTCCAAGCAATAGTGATCACCAGGCCACCAGAGCCTTCTAGAACTAACCGATTCATCAGAGACAGGAAGCCACTGCAAAACAATCATTTGGCGTGGATTCTTCGCTAGTGGAGGATGTTTCTTTTCTGGACGGGTATTCCGCGTAGAGACGCTTGATTACTCACTGAAACTTTTGCAGCTCCATGCTGTGAGCCTGTCCATTCAGATTTGGCAGCTGCTAGAGGACGAAGTACTAACTTAATCAACATAATATTTATATTTCTAAAGTCATCGTAAATTTTTTATAATATATAATTTATATATTTTAATTAAATTTATAATTTTTTATATCAAAGTTGCTGTCAGCGAACATATATAAATAAGCTTCTATCGAGATAAATGCAGTACTTTCTTCATCCATTTTTATTTGATGTTTTAGGTGTAGGCACAAAAAAATGTGGAATGCTTTGAAAACAAAAAGTGAACTTATAAGAGATAAAAATATATTAAAATAGAGAAAGATGTACTTTGATGCGATGATGATAAGTAAATTCATAAATCTTGAGGATAGAATGATACAGTAATATGAAACGGAGGGAGTATTACATACATTTATGTTGCCACTAGGGTTAATGCGAAAATGGCTCGGTATACAGACTCACAAATTAAATTAGTATTTATTATTTATTAGATTAAAAATAAGTCTAAATTCAATTCAATTTTAATACGATCAGATTCTTTCCCCAGGCTGTTTTTTTTTTTCGTTAGCAGACATAGGTACCGCTCATCACTCCAGTATAGAAGTGGTGCTAGAGTGTGGAAGAGTAGAGCTGCTGAATGTGCCGTTCCACGCTGTCACGCTGCCACAATTCCGCCAGCCCGCATGTCCACCTCCACGCCTCTGGCTTAAGCCCAGCTAGGTGCGATGGATGGAAAGAGATCTGCTCGTTGATCTCCTCCCTAGTCCAAGCAGCGATCCAAACTACCCCTACCAGGGGCCGCCGTTCCAGCTGTCAGCTCGCTCTCTCTCTCTCTCTCTCTCTCTCTCTAATTCTGATAGTACTTCCGAGTACTACTAGTTGGGCAGGCCCCACACTGATGCGTGCGTGAGAGTCACCGACTCATCACAACTGAAGCACCGCGCATCCCTCTCTCTCTCTCTCTCTCTCTCCGGAAGGGGGGTTTCTTGTTGCTGCGAAGTCTGGCGGTTACACAACAAGCAGAGGCCAGCAGCGAGTAGCCAGCTCTCCGCTCCCGGCCCCCGCACGGCGCGGTCGTTCCAGCTCCCATCCCGCCTGGGTGAGGTAAGATCGGTTCCTCTCCTCTCCGCCCTCCCCCTGGATCAGCCCTCAAGCGCGCGGCGCCGTCGTTGCGGTAGCTGATACCTAGGGTTTGCGGGGAGCTGCGGGCCTCGTGGGAGGGTTCGTGCCGCTTCTTCGATTTGCTGCGTCCGCGCGGGTCTGTTTCGAGCGTGCCGTGCATTCTTCGTCCCTCGCTCTCGACATATACAGGTCGCCTACCTGCTTGGTCGCGCCCTCGGAGCGGTGGTGTGGTTCAGCTGGGTTCGTCTCGTCCTTGCTGTGCGCAGTGCGCGTATACTAGTACAGGTTACGGCCTGTTGTTGTTCATCCGGAAGTGGAACGCAGCTTTTAGATTTTGATTCCTGCCTTGAGGATGTTTGGGGCTAGCAGGTTGGTTTCGCTTTCTTTTTTCTTTTACTTCTGATCGGTGATGCTCCCGTACTGCTACTGATGCATGCGGGTTCTTCATGCGTGGGTTTCATTGCGAGATTTTGATCCCCTTTCTGGTCTTCGATCGGTTCTTTTCAGCTCCATCTTTTCTCTTTTCCAGGTGGGGTGTGAATGTGATCAGCTCTCTTCCTCTCTTCACCTGTGCTGATACTTTCTTGATCTCGCCGCGTTCCATCTGCTGCTGCATGCGTGCTCGATTACCTGCTTGGTTAATTCTTCTCTTCATTGCAAGCTTGAATTGTTTCATTCCCATCCGCAGCCGGTTAATTTTTCTGAGAATTTTATGTGATTTCCGCGTCTTGCTTGGCTGTCAATTTACTCGCCGGATTTTGGAAAATATCTGCGGCTCGATTCTGCGACCAGGATCTCCTGCCGATTGCGACGCGTCTGGGTTTGATCGCCTTCCAATTCCGGTGCCTCCGCGTGAGACGCAAATCCTGTACCTGCCATTTTTGTTGTTTGAATCGAACTAGTACGTAGCACTACGATTTCCTTCACTTTAGGAGGTTAGCTTTTGCGGAAAGGAAGGATCGTTAGCTTTTTTTTTTCGTCCCCCTCTTCCTTTTTCCACAATGCTGGTACTACGTAGCTAGAGTAACAGTGCGATTCAGTTAGTTCGTTTCCTCATCTTCTCTCTCACTTCCTCGTTCTCCGTTGCCTGAAAGAAGATAAAACGCTCCAAAAGTTTGCCGGTACACGGAATTTGCCTTTTCGACCACCCTTTTCTTTCACCGCATCCGCATGTTCTCTCTCCCTGCATCACTAGAAGCAGTAGGTTCAAGTGAACCTTGCAGCATGCAGGTATGCATGCTAGGCACTTCTACCGATTCAGCTGGCACACGTTGCACGTTGCTGTGTCGGAGATAAGATGCTTTTGTGTTGCAACTTTCACGTTATTTCATGTTTTTATTCCGGCTGAAAATTTGGTTTCTGCATATGTACTGGTTGATTAAAACACAACACTTTGTTCGTTGCACTATTGGTCACTTTCTTTTCTTCTTTTCCAGGTGAGAGAGGATTCGTTCTCGGCAAATCTGCCTGCTGTCTCGTTGTGAAACGGACGCAACAAACCAGTGGAAGGCAAAGCAGGCCACAGCACTGACACCAGAACTCCTCTCTGATCAGCTGCGACCCCAGCACCACCACCTCGACCATGGACTTGCGAGCTTATTGCATCAAGGCTACCGAGGCGGCGTCGGCGCTATCAATTCATTCCGAAGATGATGAGGAAGTGGTGAAGCTCACTTCCAATGCTGTGCTGCTGAAGCTCGAGGTCGAAGCAGGCACGTCGGCTGGCGTGACGGCGTCTTGCAAAGGCAGTGGCTTGTCTCCGTTGGGTCTTGACAATGCGAAGGCGGCTGGCAGCAGAGGCCGTGACCTGACGTGCCCAGAGTGCGGCAAGACGTTCCTGTCTGACAAGGCCATGTACGGGCACCTGAGGAGCCACCCGGAGAGGGGGTACAAGGGGGCGATCCGCCCTGATGCGACGGCCAGCGTCACTGCCGTTGCTGGAGACAAGAAACCGGAGAGGAAGGTGCCGCAGAAGGAGGCCGGTGAATCGCCGGCGACGAACATTTCAGTTACTACTCCTGCGGTAGCTGGAGAAAAGAGGCAGAAGGAGGAGAGTTGGCTTTGGACGAAGTGGTCAGTGACAGCGAAGCGCAGGCGCGGGTCATCCACACCAAGCGCCGCGAGTGCGCCCGTGGCCGCGGCGCAGTCGAGCAGCTCGTGCAGCGAGGAGGAGGAGGCCGCGATGATTCTCTTGGAGATTGCCTCTGGCGTCACGACGTCTGAAACCCAGCAGTCTCGGCAAACGGTGTCAACCCGCGATGCCAAACACCAGATTCCGGAAGTCGATGAGCAGCCTATGCTACTTGATCATGTCGCCCGAAACCAGATGATCCCAGAATTTGCTCAGCTGATGTCACCGGATCATGTCGCCTGCGATGTCATGGCGCACCAGACGCTCGAGGACTGGCAGCAGATCGTTCAACCGGAGCTCGTCCCAGTGGTCATCCTCGAGTCGCAGACGCCGGAAATCAAGGAGCTCACGGTTCCCAAAGATGCTGTCGTCGCCATGTTTCAGGACAAGAAGACACCTGCGAACCAACAGCAGCGCGCCGCCCCAGGCCGCGGCGCCAAGAAGAGCAAGAAGCGACGGGTCCTGAATGCCAAGAAGACGCCAGAAACGGCACCACCAGAGGCCGCCAACGTCAAGCAGCCGGTGAATCGCGTCCCGTCGCGAGCATCGAACAAGAAGTACGTGTGCCCGACGTGCCTCAAATCGTTCCCGACCCACCAGGCACTTGGGGGCCACAAAGCCGCCCACAACAAGGGCGGCGGCGGCAAGCACGGCGTGTACCACGACGACCCTGCCATGGTCCAGGCTATGCGGAACATACTGGCGCGCCAGAAGCAGAGCAGCAACGCCGTCATCGGCGGCACGGCCGTGGCCGAAGGCGCGGTCATCGGCGCGGGCCAGGACCAGGAACGCCATGATAGCGGTCCGCCGGTGCCGCCCGCGGCGCAGCACGTGTGCGCCGAGTGCAACATGGCCTTCCGCTCCGGCCAGGCGCTCGGTGGCCACAAGCGCAAGCATTGGTATCTGGTGAAGCAGCAGGCTAAGGCCGCGCCCAACGCGGCTCTGCGGGACTTGGATCTGAACGAGCTGCCCCGCGACGTGGAAGGGGAGAACAAGCCCTAGCTGGTAAGCGACCGGAGTCTTTCTTGATCCCTGCAGTCAGTCTGTGCTACCCAGTGTGGTGCTTCTGCTGCAGGACATATTAATTCTTTTAGCGAAAGTATCACCGCCTTGTCGGACGTCATTTACTATAGTAGGGATTCACAGCGTGCAAATAAAATGTCACTTTTCTTTCTCCGGATGAAAGAAACGTGTCAGCTGATGATGTTGCTTCGAAACACATATCAGACATGAGCCTCCTGTCGTGCCTGCTGCTCATGTACTACAACTTAGCATGGATCCGGTTTCGTGGATGGGTGTGTATGTGGCAGAGACATTCTCATGAACCTTGATTCAAACAATCGTTTGTCTGTTGTTACTTGTTTTTTATTGCACCAACAGTTAAGGTCTTCCATGCATTTCATAACGCATTTTTATTGTAACGTCAATGGTTTTGACTCGACTACTCAACTTTTAACCTATTTGCAAGAACTTAACAACACTAATCTGAGTGTACACAACGATAAGAGCTGCACAGCTAGAAGAACGTGCATGCATCCTCAGATCCTCTGGTTTTATTGATGTAGTCAATGCATTAAGGATATATTTGGTTCGGATTAAGATCCTCTACTCTAATGCAGTGTAGCTGATATGTAGAACTGGAGTACATATTAGTAAGCTCTAATCAAAGTTTACAAAACCATTCAAAATCGGCCGGTTTTCATGGTTTTCGGTGAAATCAGTTCGGTTCGGTTTTATCGAACTATCGGTTTTTGTTTTAAAAATATTAAAAATTTTGAAATTTTGAAAAAATTCAGAATACCGAAAACCGATAAAACCGGTCGGCTAACCGGTGAAACCGATGAGTTTCAAAATTTAAAATATGAAACCGTAAAAACCGAAGAAAATGACCGGTTTACTGTAGCAGGTTTTTTTTTAAAATTTTGAATTTTCGATTTAGAACGATTTTTGATTATTTTTTTTATTTTCGTTAAACCGATCTCGACCAATTTTAACAGTTTAAACGAAATCATAAACCTTGCCCTGGCTCTGATGCACATATAGAGGGTAGACGTTTAGTTCAGACCTGGGGCTGCCTGCGCGGGCAGCGATCAACAGCCCAGGGCTCGAAATCGAGCGCCTGAGAGTGCTGTCTGGTCCAGGCAGTATTCCGAGGACAGGAAACGCAAACAGGCCCCAAGTGACGTCGCATGCAGCGCCAACTTGATACGTGCACCAACCAACCAAAAAAAAAAGTACTTGCATGGTTGTCTTGTTTTGAGAGCTAATTCTGATAATGGACCAATTTTCACAATTTTGCAAAAATAACCAGTTTTTTGAATCCAAACCAATGACTTGTCCCTGTTCCGTTATGTTTTCCTGACGGTGCTAAATTACATGCAAAAGGACAGAAATATCTTTTCCAAGTTTACCCCTATTTTCTCGAAGTTATTGCATATTTACCCGTGTTTTGACTTATGCAATATAAAAACAATATTTTAGCAACACTTATAACTAATTATGACAAATAGATAAGAAAAAAAATTAACATTACCAAATCATACAATACTTAAACATCACATAAGCATTATAATAGTTCTTAATTAAAAGTACTTAGACATCATATAATCAGAATAATAATTATTGACGACAAGTAGCATGATAGGTTCAACCAAAGCCATACGACTCCGACAATGATAGTATTACAACTGCAACAAAAGCACAAAATAGACCACAATTACATATCCAACTATGACATCACATTTTAAAGGCCGAACCATTGAGCAAGTATTCTCCTCCTTCTCCTTTCTCTTCCTCTTCCACTCTTTCTACCACCTAGTACCCCTTCACTTGCACTTGCACTTGCACTTCATTCTCGCTTGTATTTTCACTCGCATTAGTACTGTTTAGAAAAAAAAATCAGCAAGTAAATATATGTGCATCAAGTAATATATGTGCATCAAAAAATTCTACTGAACCATTGTTAGATTTGAGTGTGGCTCTCTCTTTGATGGGAGAGGAGTGTGTGAGTTGAGTTGGCTCAACTTGAGGATTCAAATCTAGAGATGAGGTGCTTGGTGTTTCTAATATGCACTGTCTAACTGTGGGATGTAATACATGTTTGGTGGGTGAAAATTGCAACGAACCATTAAAGTCATTGATCTAAACATTAATTTACACTACTGGCTCATTAAGGTTCAGCTGAAACCACTCGTGCAATTATTCATTATTTTTTATCGGAACACACACGTCACTATCATCTCCATATGAATGTCACAAAGTGATATACTGCTTTGAACCTCACAAAAAGTGCTCACCAATATGATTAATTAATTGCATCATCCCATAACTATTTGCATCCACAATAATTGATGGCAATATTTTTCTTCTGCAATATGTTTTAGGCCCTCTATTTGGAAAGCTGAAATATAATCACATTTTAATGACAACACATACATCCTTACGAACAAACCTACAATTAATCATAGACAACATACTGCTTCATCACTACCGGTTACACCAATATGCAATACTAGTTAGCAAAATATATGGAAAGAAAAGAAATTATGCCCAACAACATGTAGGGCTGAATCCAGAGTGGTGCTCTCTGGTGGAACTTTCTGGAACTCCTTTTCCATCTAAGGCATTAAGCTGAAAATCTTCAAAATTAGAAAAAAATTGAAGTATAGAGACATGCAAATCAAGTGCAAACTTTGCTCACTAACCTGCTCCTTGCTCGCCACAGTGCGCGGTGCGGTCGCTGGCCCAAGCACGCGCATGCAACACCCCCCCCCCCTCCGCGCAGCGCCCGCGCGCCGCCGGAGAGTTAGGGTTCGGGTGAGGAATCGGGTTAAGAGTGACCGGTCGAGTAAGGAAAACAACTGAGAGGTAATCTTGTTTTTGACCACTTCTTAAATATTTTTTAAAATTTGTTTAACCTAACAGAGTTGTAAAACAGAGGCAAACCGCAGGTTCGAATTCAAAAAACAGGTTCTTTTGTGCAAAATCTTGAAAACAGATCTATTATCAAAATTAACTCTCAAAACAGGGGAACCATGCAATTGCCCAAAAAATACTTGATACGTGCATGTGGGCCAACTTCTACCAAGAGCCGTTCTTGCTCTTCCATTTTGCAAGCCCAAAACAAGGATATATCCTCATCATTGTGCAATTTCTACCAAGGGTCCATACCCCATATGAAACAAGGATAGATAGGCTACCATCCCTCGCAAAAGAAAGAGGGGATACCTCAAACGAATTAGACACTGAATTTTCATCGGCAAAAAAAAAAAAAAAACTGTCAGCTATCTGATTAGTCAACTGAACCCAAGTTATGAGTAGGGAGACTTTGTAATTTCAGACGTACATCAATCATCACCGGCAACTTATATATATTGAACCTATACCGCCTAAGGTATTGCAAACCACGACTGAACGAACACTACCTAAATCAGGTTGGTACAACGTCACTGAAGGGGACAGGAACCTACGCGTCAAAGAACATCTTCAGCAAAAAGCACAGATCATCAGCTGCACGAGGCCGAAGAGGAACACCTTGAAGGTTCTGCTATGCTTCTCCAGGACTTAACTTCGTCCCATAGAGCTCCTTCTCGTGGACCTCCAGCTTCTCCACCTGCTCTTTCAGCATGACGATCTTGCTCTGTGTCCCGTAGCTTGAGCATCATTTTGGATATTAGCGACGTCCTCCTGCAGTAGGGGTCTATGTGCACTGTGAATGACTTTCAATATTGGATAGCCAAAGTCTTTTTGTCTGATAGTGTCTGATGCTTCTTTCAGTTTCTGTTCAAGATGCTGCATCTTCGCATTATATTTCCATGACATCAACTCATCCGTGTGGCAAAACGATCACATCTTGGACATTGTTACTGCAACTGGATTCCTCGGCCTCAGAATCTTTGGCAAGGCCTCTCAAATTCAACTTTTGCGCTTCTGAACAGACACAAAAAAGGACACTTAATACAATTTATAGGCGATTAAACAGAGCATAAACTAAAGCTCAATGCTGACAAAAAAATTGATTACAGTTAAAATCAGGTAGCACCTAAGAACATACTAACTAATTAAGAATATATACGGGCACAGTTTTTTTTTTTTTGGGAACAAGATGAGCACAGCTTTGATGCAAGTGTATTACGACAAGAGCTAGACGATTCATCAGAACCAGAACAAGACAATGAACGTTTCCAAAAGTATACAGATGGACTTTCCCTAGCAATTTTTTACTCTATTCTGCATAAAAACTTCATAATGTCAAGTAAAAAAAGGTGGTCTTTAAATGAATGTAAACATGTACAACAGAACATATCTTAGTAAAAGGAAAATGCTGTGAAATATTTTGCATGGCATGCAAATCTTGAACAGACATCCAACTTTTTGAGCATCCACCCAAACCTTAGATATTTCTACAAGAAAGCAAATATCACACAGGAAATCCATTACATGTTATCTACGGCAGTTGAAAGGGACATAAGCGTAAGAGACCACCAAACCCAAACTGATCACTTCACAAACAAATTCAGAACAGGGTTCATTCAAGGACATCACATTCAGCAACATTGTACTGGAGATGTCAGGTAGTACCTCAGAAGCACGCCTGCTCATTCAAGGATATCACATTCAACAACTTTGGTGGTGCAAATGAGTCTTTGCAAATTGGCACATGCAAGCATTCATCTTAATTTCAGTGCCCAAATAGTAGAGAGCAGCAGATCTTGCACAAACAGTGATCTGATGCTGCTTGCTTCTGCATTTGCTCCCTCTCTTCATTTGAGGATGAGTCAATAATACCATTGAAAAAGAAAATCTGATCAGTGAACTGTATTGTTTCTTCAAGTTTTTGTAAGATATCTAAAAAATTCAATTGGATATGCAAAGAATCATTGATGCATTTCCACATCTGCAAGTGAATCAAATATTTATTAATACACAATGCTTACACATCAAATCAACTTACTGTTTGATTTTCTGATGTAAAGCTTTTATGAATTAAAAATGATCTATCTAGAGCTATGAGCCAGATTTCATTGTCAGAAAATTTGAAACTAGTCCAGAACATAACCAGAAGCCCATGTTTTCAAAAAAATGGGAGAAAAAAAAAAATCTACAACAGTGTTTCTGTCTAGCATGTACCTTAGCTTCTTCTGCACCTGGGCAGGTGTCTCTTTTACCATGATAGTCATCTGAAATGAAAATAGTTGATTTTGAAGCTTTCTCTACATCAGATGTTGAGAAGCTAAAGCCCAAATGTTGGAGAGGAACAACTGAAATATTTGTGGTGTTATTGTTGCTTGACCTCTGTCCACTAAAAAGAAGCACCTGCAAATGAGTTTCACGTAGATCCTGGGTCAACAAAGATAGGGCTTGACTGCCTGGAGTAACAAATATGCAACCATCGACGGTTCTGCACACAGTCAAATTGAAGAAGCTTTTCAGGGAAAAAGAATTTACTAAACACCCAATGCATGTCTGTGATCACTTGTCAAAATTCAGAAATCAACACAGTACCTTGAACAAGTATTCATGCTGCACAGTAATATGATTAACAGTATCCTTTGTAACCATATCAGAGCAAATAGGGCAGAGCCGCGCTTTTATAAACCATCGACAGCAGAATCCCATTTATTTCATTATTACAAAATACATGGAATTTAAAATAGAACCATTATCATAAACATCATCTTCATAGATAATTGTGGGAAAAAAATCTAATACTGATGTAGCACGGCTAAATTCTAAGCCAATGGCTAAATACCAAGTGTAATTGTGGCTAAATTCTAAGCCAAATTATCAGTAGAAACTCAAGTTTCCTATTACAGAATGAATGCTTCAACATCCTCAGGAAAAATTTACAATGCCAGCAGCAAACAGAAGAAAATTAACCAAGATACATAAGATTTTACTGTTGTATCCTCATATCAGAATCTGGAGAGTATGGATGGATGGACAGATTATGGATACGTTACTCAAAATGTTTGTCAAAAATACTAGTCATCATAAAATGTTTTTATCCACTCAACACCAACCAATCAAAATACTGCTATCTCATCACTCCCAACTTTTCGATCTATTTCATTAGTATATTCTTATAGAAGGCTTGAACTTGCAGCTTCTTGAAGTAGCTACACCAGTGATCACAAAAACCACCAGACGAATATCAAGGCAAATTTCTAAAAGTCATGTTGGTTGCTGCACTCTTCATGCTTATGCCCAGAACGAGGATGTTTGAATCCATTTGTGCCACATTGCCGGCCAGACATAGGACCACCTATGAAAGAAAATATCATACTAGTTGGTATGAGCAAAAAAGAACCAATTTAGGAAGGGTGACAACAATTTAGGAATAGTCAAAGTTGATGTTAAAAGTCAACAGCAACAACAATTTAGGAATGGAGTAGGTTTCTCGTGTTAAACATTGCAAAATCGCCATTTCATTCGGTTTGCATTAACTATCGCATACCTGATGTGCAACCACACACAGAAGAGTGAAAAGATGCAACATCAAAGAGAGAGAAAATTGCCGGGATAGAACCATGTAAGGTATTGGTTTCAATAAATATTGAGATATATTCCTTCAGATCACTATTCGGCATTGCATACTATAAGTTACTGCAACTTTGCAGGATGTAATTAAAGTACATTTTGTGGGCAAACAAGTTTACCTTAAACAAAAAACTAAAGAAGCAACCTATGTGAAAATCCTCATGAAAGTCAGACTACTCATGCAGGAACACTAATCTCAGCATTTGAGACCCGTCACAAAACTCTCATTTCCCCCCACTTTGACACTGATGACCAGCAAGCTAAATGGAGTTCTCCTGGTCATTTAAGTTGCTGAGAAACTATCACCGCAGATTTTGCGAGTAGTACACCGGCGGGTTGATGTAACCAGTTTGAGAGTGGATGAAGAACGGATTTGGAATGTAAGAATTGGCTGCTTCTGTTTGGCTTCCTTGACTTGAGTTAACACCAACCACAGAGCCAACATTTGCAAAGACAGGCAGGGAACCAGCAGCCCTCTCTCTCGGCAGAATTGGAGGCGATGGAAGACAGTAAAATGGCCTAGGTGGCATAGTGTTTGGCACCGAGACTGTTGCTTGGGAGGGGGCAGGGGGATGCAGCATGCTAGCTTGTGGCTCACTTCTGCGTTCAGGAGAGTCATCAATCACAATCACTTCTTTCATCGTGTAGGTAGGATGACGCATGACCGGTACAAGGTTTCGGTAGGGCTTCTGCTGGGAATGATACTCAGATTGCATCACAGAACTACTGTGCACTGGAGGCCCAACAAAGTTGCCAGCTTGAAGACTTGGTGGAGGAATTTGGTGATTGGCCATCACTGGAGCCGCGTTCATAAATGCAGAATCATTGGAATGCTGGTAGCTTGGAGATACAAAACCAACAGGTGCCACATAACTCCCTCTCAGGATGTAGTTTGAACTTGGTGCTGGTGGATGCACACTCTCTTCATTGTTCATCACCATCAAATTCTTACCCATCAGTCTCAAAATAGGATTTGATGGTGAAGGAAGTTGAGTTTGTAAAGAGGGGCTCATACATTCTGTTGTATAAGATGGAAGTCTCATAGAAGATTCAGCTGAAACGTTATCTGTTAATGGTGTCTCATGTGAATCAAAAGGGTTAGTCTTTGTGCTGGTTCTTTGGTATGTGCTGAAAGATGATGATGCCGTCAAACCAATATGCAGCTGTGGAACCTGCTTTCCAGCAAAATTCAGCATTGGCCTAGCTGCTTCATTTTGATGGTGTATCTGAGACTCTTTGGAAATAGCTCCCCGGCAAGAACAGCAACATGGCTTCTCGTTAGGCAGTTGCTCACTGTCTCTGTCCATAGGCATTAACTTGGTTTCTTTATTCAAGTTCTCAGTGATTCGCTCTTCGATGGTTTTTACGTTAGACGAACCTGGTTCTGACACTTTGGCCCTTGAATCCTTCAAAGCAGTTGGAGACATAGTTGAGGTAGTCGAAACAGGAGAATCCAGTGATTCCTGTCCAAATGGCAAATTATGATCTTGATTTGAGTCTTCTCTATTCGAAGTTATTGATGAATTATCCTGAGGAGCTGCGGGGCCCATGTCCCTATTATTAGTCAAGCAAGCACTAGACTCCTTTGTTAAAGCTGGATCCGATGGCCATTCATCCATCTCATTATTGACAACACTGTTGGTTTCATTAGCATGACATCGTAATTGCTCAGTAGAGCTTGGATCCTCCACTCCTACAGCATAGCCTTCAACTGACATATCATGCTCAGTTCTGTTATTTTCAGGACTTAGAGAACCACAGCTTATTTCATTGAAAGAGTCAGCAAGATCATTTCTGGAGACCGAAGCATATGGCATACCAGTTTCTGGTTCTTCACCTTCATAATCTGTTTCTGTACCCTCTGTTTGTTGTGCCGCATCATACTGCTTGTCCTGTTGTCCTGATAGTTGCATGTCACTTTCAAAAGAAAAGTTGTTATCTGCACTATCCTCTTCAGTATGCTTCACAAACTTCCTGAGCGTACTGTTACTAGTAAGTCTCAACTTCTTGCTTGCATGTCTGGTACCAGGTTCATTGTCTTGGCCAAAACCATGAAGTAGCATACTATCAGAACTTGAAAATGTGCGCCTGCCAGTCCTCAACAGAGATCGTTGCTTCCGGAACTTTATAGAGGCAGATGCTAATCTATTTGGTCCACTGCTTGGATCTGCAATAGAAAAGGAACTACTAGCTCCAGATCTCTTCACTGAGTTGGAGTTCTTTATTTTATTATAATTCTCTGACCTATTAGCTTCTTTCCTTCCAATCTCCCTAATTTTTCTCTTTGCAATAGCAGCAGCTGATCGAGGTACTCTTGGTAAGACACTGGTCTGCAGAGGAGTTTTTGATGATGCTCTTAGCAATCTTGAAGAATCATTACTCTGGTTAACACCATTGGCTTCTGAAGTAGTGCCCATCTCTTCTGGTGGCTGGGGAAAATGTGCCCCGGTATGATTTTCTGGAACATGAGAACTATCAAAGTCAAGCATGCTGCTTCTTGCCAATTTCTGAGCTCCAGGTGCCATTTTATCAAATGATTTATCACGAAGCTTTCTGCTAACATTCTTGCTGACATCAGAGCGTTTGGAGCACACCCACTGCCTCATAGTTGCTGAATCATCATGGCTGGTGCTTTCAGTAGGATTCCTCACACGCATCTCCCTTGCAGTGATTTCCTCATCCATGCCACCATGTGGGTATGCTTGTACCTGTCCATGTCTCATAAATAAATCAATGGGCACAAAACAGAAAAATATATTCAAAGAAATGGACTACAGAACACTATTATCATATGCAATTGAATAATGTTTTGTATAAACGAATAAGAGAAATATTTGTATCCATCCAATAGTATTTCATCTGGAAACTAATATCAGGCAAAACAAACCCATTGACAATGCCGAAAAAGAATCAGATTCTTAAGAACGTTGTAGCCAGGATCTTAAAGTATTTTTTTCATGTCCAAATCAAACATCTGTTCTTGAAAAACCTTTAAGATGCTGCACTTATAACAAGAGTTTCTAGAAAGCTCATAAAACAACAGCCACATCAGTCCAGATATTCTGAACTGTGGTCTAAGAGGCTTGGCAAAATATTAATGCGTCTCCATGGAATAATGGTTACTGGTCACATTCAGAAAATAAAAACAACACTGGAGTTTCAGTCAGAACAACATGTACATCAAGTTAAAATAAAATTTGTACCTGGGAATTCCAACTGTTCGTTTTGTTGTACTTCTTTCTTTGCATTTTGAGCGTCTTGTTCCTCAAAATTTTAGCCTTCAAGATCTTTTTCCTCATCAGTACACCTTTCCCAGTCTCATGCCTAGGAACTTTACTTGTACCAAGCTCATCGTTCTGCACAAAAGGTGCATTGCTACACTTTGACAAAATTCGAATTTTTATGCCATTAGAATCAACGTAGACATCTCCTTCCCTTTCATCATCTCTCGCGTCAAATGGTACCACTTCTGGGCTTCGATTCTCAGTGCAAACCTCATTGTTCACAGTGGGTGTAGCTAACTCAATCGCCCAGTTAGTTCCATTCCTCTTATCAAGATCTTCGAGTGTATACTGAAGGGCAGTCTTGTATATATCCACCATCAATCGTTTCTTCTTCGGCTTCACTTTATTAGGCTTCACAAGAACAGTGTCAACTATCTCTGTATTAGATTCAACTAAAGAGCAACGATCTATGTGGGAACTCAAACTGTTGTTCTTCTTTGCTTTCGCTTTAGACTTCACAGGAACCATTTCAGCAAGCTCAGACTTAGACTCAACAGAAAGGCACTGATCTATGTGGGCATTCAGTGTTGTGTTCGAACTTGAAGCAAACACTTTGCAAACAGGACAAGTCTTTGAAGCCATTGGGTCTGAAACTGAGCTAGAGTTATATCCTATGTCTTCTGTCCGCCGAATATCAGTCACGGTGCCAAGCTTCACAACAAATTTGCACTTCTTTTGTGATATCTCACATGACAAGTCAAGATTTTTCGACCGCCACGTGGACCAAGCAACCTCAGCTCGTCGATTTGCTTTTGTCCAACTGTTATCTTGCAGATCTATTGGTATCCACCCATCAGTATGATCCGATCCGTTTGTGCTGCCCACCTGATCAATACCAGACTTGCCATCTTTCGGTGATGTGCATGGTGATGGGTCAACTGATGATTCATCTACTGGTTGGCTTGACTGGAAGTTGATATCACTTGTATCTAGGTTCGATGAACCAGCATCTCTAGTCTTCACCAGACCAACATAAGCAATGGCTTCTGAATGCGCCGCAGATTGCTCGAGGTTAGTGAAAGTATCAAATGGTGGTGACCGGATCAAATCAGGAGGCTCAAATGGAGGCAGTGGATCTTTCACACCATGCTTCAAGCAAAGCTGCAAAGAGTTTGGATGGAAGGGCCAGCTTCTCTTGACACCTTTGCTCCTTGAAGCAAAAACATAGTCCCTGTAAAACAGCGACAGAAACATGAACCTGTTAGCATATGTTAATACTACAAGATGTAGAACACTCCATGTATAGTGTTGCCAAACTGTATGAGGTTCGAACCCCTTAGCCATAGGTTGAAAATATGAGAGGAACACAATGCAAACAAGGACCTAGTGAACATGCTGTCATATCGAAACTGAAAAATATATCGTATGGCTGCTGTTTATCGCAGAACCACAAAGTACTGGAAAAGAAAAATATATGACAGTGAACAAGATTCATAAAAGGAGCATCCTTTTATTTTCAGATTCTACGGGGTGAAAAAAAAGGATTTATTTTCAGATTCTACGGGGTGAAAAAAAAAGGATACCTTTTTTATTAATCACAAGAAAATTAAACTAATTAAACCCTCCAAAAATAATAACACGATTAAGCCTGAAAGCAACCATTCATGCCCAATCCGACCCCTCAAAGCAGCCACCAATAATTAATCAACGCATCAGAAAGACACAGATCCAGCATCATCAAGAACTTAAACGCACAAACTAATCCATCTACCAAGGCAACAAATCGAAGGTGCTCTTTCTCACCTTATGGAGAACTTGGGGCACGGTTGAACCAGATCTCTGGGATCCTGGGACGTCGAGGCCTCTGCCACAGACGTCACCGGGTCAGCTCTCACACCCGGGCCAGCAGACTTGGAGCATGAGGGGCCTGAAGGGTGCTCACTGGATAACATCTGATGAACTCCTCCGCTGCTCCCTCCAGATCTACTGCTGCTACAGTGCGCACCAAGAACCCAAGAGCTTCAAAGCAACTGGGCCTGCTCTTATCCTTGCACTCCAGCATACCAATATGATACGATAACCAGGTGAAGGGCAAGAAACTATGCTGTCACTGCCGACTACCTCATCAGACACCTGCAGAGAGACAAACCAAGACCCATATTATTTCATGTCCACACCTCAGACGAGCTCATCTCGGTAAACTAACGGTGTATTTTATGTAGACGGAACCAGTAAAAGAGAGATCGATCGAAGAGAGAACAGAAGAAGGGGGAAGAACAGCTCATGTCGGACACGCACAAAACACATGAAATATCATGCCACGGCAAGACGCAGAGGCAGCAAGTCGGCAAGCAGATCAAGGGGAAGCGTGCTTGGATCAAACATCCCGGGCGAAGATTTGCATCAAGGGAACAGCGATGAACAAGGCATGAACAGTCGACAAGCTGGGAGGAAGCTTGTATGCGAGTGCTTTCTTGATGGGGAAATAAATAGCAAAAAAGGGAAGTGAAAAAAAGGGGGATTATTCAGCAGAAACAAGGAAGGAAAGCAAGTAAACGAAGGATTTAGAAGCCTAATCTATGGGCTGAGGGAGTGATTTTGGCTCGGAACTGGATAGCCCACGCCCACCGGAGTAGTACAAGACCGAGCACAGGGTCAGAGACTAGTATCCAGCAAATCCAGAAAACACGCAGCGCCGGAATCAGCAGCTTCGCCGCGCAGCTATGAACAACAGACGAATCAAGCGCGGAGATCTACCAGAAGCAGGCAAAGAAAATTCGAGAACGCCCGAGAGAGATCCGCTCCGTGAAGGTCTCCATCTACCAGCGCGGCCGAGAAGGGAAGGGGGCAGAGACGCACCATAACCAGGAAAAATCCCACCGATTCGGGGTAAGCAAGTCGAGAACAGGCTCAGAAATCAGAGCAAGCAGCAGATCGGACGAACACCAAACTCCCTCACCTTTCCTCACACCCGTTCCCCAGTCCCCCAGCGGCCGCGCGCCCATGGGAGCCAGCAACCCGGTAGATCCAGACAGCGAGCAGGCGGAGAGGACGGCGAGGAGCTCTGCGGTGGCGAGAGGCTCGATTTCTGGGCGAGGACTGCTTCAGACGAAGATGGGGAGGAGAGCGAGGAAAAGGGGAAGAAATGGGGAGAGAGGCCGCTGCTGATTTTCTCTCTCTCGTCCCACGCAGCGCAAAGAGATAGGGGCGACGAGATTAAAAAAAAACAGAGAGGGGGAGAGAGGGAAACACCAACCACTCACACATCAGAGGCATCCGGTTCTCCACCACGGCAAAGGGGTCTGTACCAGTAACAGCAACTCGAGAGAGAGACGAGGAGAGAGAGAGAGAGTTTGCTTTTGGAGTGTGAGAGAGGGAGGAGCCCAGGCAGGGGGGGGGGGTATGGACGAATTTTTCTGGGACTTGTCCTTTCCTGCAAAACTACATGCGGGACTTAGTAACTTCTTTCACAAATATAAGTTATTTTAATATTTAAAATTTGTTTTTTAATATATATTATTTTTATTTTTTTTAATATATTTTTTCGATACACTTTATCTTTTTTCAATAAATTTTTGTCTTTATCTTTTTTCTTCTCGTTTTCTGCATATTCTATTTTTTTATTTTTTTTAATTCTTCTGCTATAAAAGTAAATAAACGGAGAGAGTAGGATTTATTTATTATTAACCCCACTATCTCTTTGCTGTTGATCCTACGGCAGTTCTTAAGAGCCAGCTTCGCTCAAACTGTTGACTAAAAATTTATAGTAAATGTTTTATTGGAAAGTATTTATCATTACAAAAAATAGGTTATTATTTACTCCTCATTTATACCGTGCTATATATTGTGTTGTGTAGGTATTTTTGTCTCAAAATAAGTGTGTTTTTAGATTTTAAACATCCCTTTTTGACTATTCGTTTATTTAAAAAAATTTAAAAAATATTTATTTTATTATGAAATGATTTATTATTAGAAGTACTTTAAGCTTGACTTATTTATTTGTGCATTTTTATAAATTTTTGAATAAAATGAATGATAAAATGACGATTTCAAAAAGTTAAAAACATCATTTATTTTGAAACGGATGGAGTATTTGATTTTGAAGTAACAAAAATGGATGCTCATTAATTGCTATGATAGTAACTATTCTCTTGCAACGCCTTTGGTGCCATGATCCCTTCTCATCTAGAAGTTGGCGTGAAATTATCTCTACGATATCCGTCGGAACAGTATACCTCAGTTACTTACGTACTTCGTCTCTACACAAAGGTCCGTCTACAAACTACGGCCTACGACTGGTCTACAGTCCACAAAGGATCACATCTCACCAAAAACGTCAGCACAAGCGTCCAAACCCGACTGACGAAAGATTAAAGCTACACGACAACAAGATTCAGCCCGTCAACGGCTAGAAGTCAACACTCTAACCCGATCTTCGAGTTGTCGGGCACCGTCTTAGCAACCAACCACTGACAGCCGTAGAGATTCCTGTCAACGTACAGCAAGAGGTAAAGCAACTTTACTGAGAGGTAAAGCGTTTTAAAAATTGGTAGAGCAGCCAAACGATCGGTAAAGCAAGACGAAAAATTGTCCTTTGTCCCCACGACTAAACAAAGGACGTACGAAAGCCATCGACCAACTGCAACGATGCCAACGGGCACCAGGTGACCAACTCAGACGACGACCGAGACCCCACCTGATGAAGTGCCAGCAGGTTCGTAGGCGCCAAGTTAGTGCCCCTAGTCCGACCCTTATAAAAGAGTTACCATGAGACATTAGACGAACAACACAAGAGAAGAGAGGAATAAGAGAACGAGTGAAGTAAAGTTAGCCAAGTTGTATTCAAGCTACTTCACTGTAACCACATCCATCTACGTGAGTTAGGGTTTTTGAATCGTGCCAAGGACTTTCCGTATTGTACTCGTGTTTTTGTATTCATACGATTTGATCTCTCTCGTCTCTGAACGTAGAGTATTGCGTCTCTCGGCGGTCCGAACCAGGTTAATTTTTGATTCTCTTTCGTAGATTAGACCATCCGAATACAAAGAGCGCATGAATACTACCTTCGATTACGTAAAATTTACTGTGCCGGTGGTTATCCGATTTCAAAATCTCAAAGTATCCTATGCTCAGTGTCACTGTGGCAATACATGAACTTTATTGATTCATCGCCCAAAATCTATATATAGTGCATATCGAATTTTAAAAGCTTCAAAGAGACAGGTCCTCATTTATCGCCTCAACAAATATATTCGTTGTGGCGATGTTTCATCCAATGGCTAGCATAGTATCGTGACCTTCACTAGTAGTTGACTTGAATTACTTGTAGAGTATCCTATTTCAAAATCAGTAAAAGATGGATACTCATTTATAATTGCGATATCAGATCAGATGTTGCATCACACAATGACTACCACTTCATCATGATGTTTGATTCGATTCAAGTCTCAAGGAGATGACTACTCATTTATGGCCACTAATTCAGAGTTACTAATTTACAGCTATAGTTAGCCTTTGCAATGCATCACCTAACAATGGTACCACGTTCTCGTGATGTTTGTTCAAATTATCAAGGAGCGTAACTACATATCTATTGCTACAACTATTTTTACCTATGTTAATATATCACCCAAAAACTATGCTACAACTATTGTTAGCCATGGCAAAATGCCATCCGACAACAAGCAATTATCGCGATGTTCATCTATTGGTGACTTGGAGTAAAACTATATATCAAGTATCCAGTTTCAAAGTCGTAAAAGGAATTGATTCTTGTTTATCCTTTTTGAAATAACATAGTTGTGGTGACACAAAACAAGCACATTCTTGTCTTAACTACTGCAATAATGGATGCATTTTAAGTTTTTTGATGGAAAGATAAGAATTATTTTATTTACTCACAATTCTAATTTGGTGGATACCTTTTGTTTGGTTGAGCCTAAAAATGCACAATATTATAAACCCCTGCCCAAGATCACAAAAATGGAAAAAATCTCACCACTACGCCGTCTTCATTCTCAAGCATATTGAGACCAACGATTGTTGATGTTGCTACTGATTGCATTGATTATCATAATCATCCTATATATTGTTTGATATTTCAAAAAAAATTGAGTTCATATCAAGATATTTCAAATTTGATCACTTTTGCTTCCATGGTCCTACTTCCACTTATGTATTCCTATGGCATTGCCTCACCTTTCATTGATCTTTTTTGTTTGCATTTTTTTGTTCCTTGTTTTTAAGGAATATATGGTGTGTGGCATTATGAATATACTGAATGCTTTTTTTCATCCTTTTGAGATCGATGGATTGCTTTCGTATATTCTTTGTTTAAGAATTGACATTGACATTTGATTCTTTTTATATATATGTCAAAAGCTACATGCTTCTGTAACATTTAGGAGTAATATAGTGCTATTTCATTTTGTTCCTCTAACACATTTCTAACAATTAGAAAATGATTCCCATGCCATAAGGCCCATCTCCTCCAGGTCTCTATAGCTGGAAGTTTATGATGATTAGCATATTCATGTTTGGAAAACTTACATGTAGTTATTCATTTGTTTTAAAATAATGTTCATCAGGTAAGTTTCTCATTTTGAGCTACTACAAATACGGATGTGACTAATTGGGACCCCTACCTAATTTCCCTGATGTGGCTTCAAAACCTCACAACCTTGTTTCTTCCCTGAAGTTGCTTAGCAGAGGACATTTTTTTTGGGCGTGAGGTCAAGCGTGTACCTGTAGCGATTACCCTCAGTGTACGGTACCGCATAAAGACAAGTGGAGTCTGCACTATACGGAATCGGATAAATGAGTACTAGTATCAGTAGCAATCCACATCGGTTTTTTAACGGTAGGTTGGGTATTGCCCATTTTGTTGCGCATCGTTTTAATTTGAGACCTCTAGTGCTATCAACAAAAGAAAACTGAAATTTTTTTATGCTGTACCTCGGGATGCTGAGTCAGTCAGCCACTCTCGCATGCATGGCACGTACGCAATGCCGGTCGATGCATGCCGATGATTTACCGCGTCGCTCCCCCGTCTCGCAACCACGCGATCTGTTTACCACCACGCGTGGATGCACGGCACGTGCGTCCGCTTGTGCAATAACGTTGCCGCATTCACTTCGCCTCTCGCTCTCTTCGCACTTTTGCATTATCTTTGATGGGTAAGAAAATATTTATGTGCCTTTCACTTTTAAAATATTGATATTGTTCATTTTTAATATTATTTTTAATTATTCATCTTATTTTAAAAATATTAAAAATATTATATATTTTATTATTATTTATTTTACTATTAATGATACTTGATACATTATGAATAATTTTATATATTTAAATTTTTTTAATAAAATAAATACTCTCTCCGTTCTTTAATGACGTCGCTGTTGACTTACACTTTAACCATTCGTCTTATTAAAAATTTGTTTGAATTTGTAAAATTTTAAGTTGTGATTCAAATAATTTTAATGATAAATCAAAATATATAAAATTTATTAAAAAAATTTGAATAAAATGAATGGTTAAAGTTGAATTTAAAAGTCACGACATCAATTAAATAATAAAAAGAGTAGTTAATAATAATTTTTAAAATTTACGGCATTAATATTTTAAAATTAGATAGAGTAATTTGTTAGATAAAGGTTGTCTAGATCCGGAAGCAATGATGTTCATCCGTGTACGTATGTACGGTCCGGTAAGCCCCACGTGGCGTGCCCGGCGAAGTCGGCACGAATTCGATGGAGCGAGATGAGTACTCCTAGATGATAGGCTTCTGCTACACGTACTTACTCCGTTTCAAAACATAAGCCATGTTGTATTCAAAGTTAATTTTTATATTAAATTAAATAATAGCTAGAAAATTACATAATTTGTATTATAAATATACTTTTGAAAACTTATTTCACAATAAACTTAGAAAATATAATTTTATATGATAAAGCTAGGTCAAAATGATAAAAGTTTGATTTCGACTAAACTTAAAAATATTTATATTTTGAAACAAGAAAGTATACAACTTTTTCAGATAATTGAAAATTTTTACACTTATGTACAAGTTGGACCTCGCAAAACTTCTCCTTTGAAGATTAAGGATAAACAATACACCTCTTGTTCTTTAACTGATGTCGTCGTTAATTTTTAAAATCAACTTTAATCACTCGTTTTATTCAAAAAACTTGCTCAAATGTGTCAAATTTTAAGTTGTGATTCAAATAACTTTAATCATAAATTAAATTATATCAAAATATATAAAATTTATCAAAAAAAATTTAAATAAGACAAATAATCAAAGTTGAATTTAAAAATCAACGACGACATTAATTAAAGAACAGAGAGAGTACGGTTTAGTTCAGATTAGTTTAGTTTAATGGACGGCTCAGAAAAGGCTTACAACTCCATCTCGCAGGAAACAATCGACCAAAGGTAAAAGCTGACCTCGAGCGGGCGTGCGACAAACAAGACGCGCTTGATTACCTAAATTGTGACCATTGTGCTATCTCATTAAGCTTTTCTTATTTCTCCTAGCCTACTGCTAACCGGCAATGGACGGACGGTTGGATGGATCCGTCGCAATAAGATATTGGGATGGGTGGATGATCGCCATAAGATATTGTGCGCGTCAAAAGAAGGGGCTAGATAATCACGCGTCTCGCGCGCGCCCCGCCCACTAACCCCACGCTTTATTTTGTTTATGCAGGTTTAGGGAGCTCGGTGAAAGTTTCTTGTTTTCTTTAACTCCTACTACTAGTTTTGTGCGCTTTTGCGGTGTTTTTCATTCTACTCCCTCCGTTATTTAATTAATGTCGCTATTAACTTTTAAATTCAACTTTGACTTATCCATTTTATTAAAAAATTTGTTCGAATATGTAAAATTTTAAGTTATAATTCAAATAACTCTAACGATAAATCAAACTATACCAAATTTATGAAATTTATCAAAAAATTTTAATAAAATAAATTATCAAAGTTAAATTTAAAAATCAACGGTGACGACAATTAAAAAACAGAGAGAGTAATTCGTTGTGCGGGTAGCACCGTGAACCGTCGTTGGCACAACACAAGCCACATGGACTAACCGTCGTTGCGTGAAAAAAAATCTGAATCACAAATTTTGTTGTGAACTTAGGCCTCTTTTAGAACGCGAAAAATTTTGCGTTTCTATAGTTTTCTGTAAAATTAAATTGATTTTTTAAAATTTTTATGAGATTTTTATAAAATTTCTGCATTCTAAAGGAGGTATTAGATTATTTTGTTATGTGAAATTTATATACACTTAGTATAAATTTTCTGCGCTTGAAGGCAGCTAACTCAATTTTTGTAGTACCACTCTCTCACTCTGCGTGGCCACCGCGATCCAACAGAGAGATTAATTACTCCTACCGATCGTCTGATGAACAGAGAGACCATGGTTAGCTGGTTGATCCGTTTTCTGATCGAGGCAATAATTGGCGCCCCGTAGATCACTGTAGCACGGGCTCCGTGCGGCGAGGCGATTGGGCCGCTGCACAGGCTTTTGTGTCAGTCCGTCGCAGTGGCTGTCGTCCTACGCCGAGCCCCGACCGAGCGCTGCGTGGCCGCAGGCACAGAAGACCGCGCTGATTTCGCGCCGGCCGTTGGTCGCCTCACCGGTCACCGCTCACTCCCTACGCGGCCTCCACGGCGCCGTATCCGCCCGTCCATTCCCGCCTTGTTGCCGCACCCGCGCCCGCGCCCGCGCCCGTCTGTCCAGTTAATTCAGCAGCTCGTAACAGAGAGTTTTCGTGGAGTGAGACGAGCGAAGTTTTTGTGGTCGCAAAGCTACCGGAGCCGTTCGATCGTTGTCATGTCCCTAATAGTGGAGTACTAGTACTATAATAAAAATGTCACATGTCTGCTGGAAAATATCAGACCCCTGCGTCCTGGAAAACGAAGAGGCTAGGAGCGCAAGGGAACTGTTGGATCACAGTGCTCCCATCCCCCACATGGATCAGAGAGCCATCCTTTCTTCAAAAGCACCCGTTCGAGCGTTGCTTTTCCTGATTGCGATTCCATAAAAGCTCTACTATTTCCCGTGGTGATGCTCTCAATGTGGGCCATGGCTCCTATTTTTCCTGAGAAGCTCCTGCTGGTAGTCGAATCAAATACCATCCAATTTTTAAATATTGACATCATTGATTTTTAATATTATTTTTAATTATTTATTATTTTATTTAAAATTTTACAAAAAATATAAAAATATTAGTTGTATTTAAAATATCATTAATGATTAAATAATTTATAATAAAAATATATTTATAATAGTTTTTAATAGTATAAATAATTAAAGATGATGTTAGAAGTCAACATATTAATATTTTAAAAAGGAAAAAGTACTAATAATTAATGAAAAAATAATGGAAACTGCGCACCTCTGGTATGTTTTCCCCTGCTTGCATAAAACGTGATCCCATTGTGGAAAAGAAAATAAAATAATAGGGCACGCACACAAACAAATTTCCAAACACCTACCAATGTGGTCAATACGTTTGATACTCCTACAACAACCCACCCTCCAAAAAAAAATCAACAAAATGGTACTAATAATGATCGCTCCCGGGGTGGACCCATGGAGAGAGATTATAAATGTCGGGGAGCGGCTACGCCTAGTCCATTCGCAATGAAGCGCGACAACGAAAGGTCAGTCCTCACCCAACCCGACGCTGCGCGATGCGTCGCGCGTTGCACAGAAACGGGACTCGTCTCGTTTGTCCACACGACCTGGCCTGGCCTCTCTCTTGGATGTTGCGGCGTCAACTGGAGAACTGTGGGAGGAGGAGGAGGAGGAGGAGGAGGTGGGAAACGCATTGCTCCGTGCTGCCCGTTTGGAGCGGCGCGGGATGGGGACGGGTAACCGTATCCACCCACTCGGCAACACGCCTTGTTGCAGCTGCTGCTGTGTAGGAGTACAACGTGGTCGGCAGTGGCCTTGGGGATGGGCGCGAGTGCCTGCTTCCCTCCCGTCTGGGGCGGATGGCGCCAAGAAAGGCTCGCTTATTGCTCGTGCCATGTGCATGTCTCGTCGTCAGCTACAAATATACGGCTGCCAGTGTATGTGTAGCTGGTGATCGATGCCAGTTTTCTGGTAATCAGTCCAGGTGAAAACTGGCGCGTGGATCAGCTCTAATAGATAACTTGATTACTTGATCGGGCATAGTGCATACTGGAGTATATAAGACAGTCAGTCGGAGCTGTTCGCTTGGGGGCAAATATCTGCTGTTCGAGAACTTGGGTTGACGATAGAAGTTTATTTCTAAATTTTTGTTGACTACGATCAATAATAATTTTAATTAGTTTTAATAATATAAATTATATATATTTTGAAAGTATTTTTTTATGATTTTAAAAATACAAATATTAGGTTTTTTTAATTTAATTGAATCTATAAAAATTTTAGTCAAATATCAGTCAACAAAAACTAAAATAAACAGAGGTAGAGCAAAAAATTGAGGAAGATGACCGCCCAGATTCCATACTAGAGCGCAGGCAGGTTCAGAGAATCGGAGCACATGCGCCGGTTCAGAGACCAGGGAGCCAGCGTTTACATCGCCGTCATCACGCGTTCCTGCACCGGCGGCACGCACTAGCCCCAGACAGTAAGTACGTCGGTAGTACGTAACAGAGAAGCAACAGGAGATTAAAAATCGAAGCACGCCTACTAATCAGCTACGCCTACTCCTTAATTATGACGCTGTAGATCTGTGCGATCTTCCCCCTCCCTACGTCATAGGTTTTGGAACGAATTGGCGAGGAGACGGTGGCGGCCCCCTTTTTTAGGGAGGACGAGCATATATCCAGATGACTTTTCTTCTCCCTTTTTCACAAAGGGATGAAACGGACGCGCCAAGACAAAGACCGGTGGTTACCAGCTGCCTGGCTCCGATTTTTCCTCCTCTTTTTTTTTTTTGGTTTATGTCCTAATAGTAATTCCTGCGTGGAACTGATGTTTTTAATAACATCGAAAACAAAAGGTACTTGCTCGTAAAATAAAACGGGAGGCTGTCGCGGAGTGACGAAACCCCGAGCGGCCCCGTTCTGGCCTTGCTGTCGCGGGACGTGTGGCGCGCACTATTTGTCTATAGAGGGAGATCTGCTTTGACTAATCAGGCCGTAGCCCCGGTGCGATGCCGTGCCTGCACTGCTGCGCCGTGCACGTCAGTGACCCAGGCGGGACGGACAGCGACGTCCATTTCTTTTTGTCTCGTGTTTGTGGGCTTCGGCGGTCAGTGAATCGGCCCAAATAACGAATTCTACAGCCCAACGGAATCACTTGATGATGGGCCTGGCATCACATCTCGAGGTCCCGCTCCAAAGGAATGATTGGAAAAGAGACCTGCAAGGTTAGTGCGTTGTATCGCAAATGAATTCCAGCTCAACCTTAACGGAAGCTCACTTGCCGACAACGATTCGAGTAGACAGTGGAAGATCCCAGTTGCTGCTCTCACGTTGGTACAGTGGAAGGTCTTGCCTACAAAGAAAGGGTCTGCGAGTTGTTGTCTGAGTCCTCCGGGAGAGGCAGGGAAATGCGATTTTGGCGCGAGCTGTGACGCCATCAGTATCATGTGTTATTGAACTGTGAAAACATTCTCAGGGAAAAACGAATCGCGTATTCGCGTGTCAAATATACAAGCAACAGCGTACAACGTGACGAGTGCCGTTTCGGCAACATGCATGCAAAATGCACCAGTGCAGAGTCTACACCAACAGAAGCCCGAAACCCATGAGATAGCCAACGACGACGCGGCCTGCCCCGACCCCGCGCGACGACGTCGACGAGCTCTTATCACCGTCCTCGGTGGCGGCGGGCGCGCCGTCCGTCGCATTGTCCCCACGCGCCGTCGGCGCGGGCGCGGGCGCGGCCGCCGGCGCGACGGCCGGCTCGGTCGGGAACACCTGGTCCGGCAGCAGGACCCTGTCCAGCGCGTACACGGCGGCCGGCGGCGTCGAGTACACGCTGCTGACGAGCTTCGCCGCCTTGCCCCACCTGGACACGACGCGGATCCGCCCGGCGTCGTAGGTGACGTTCACCGCGCACGCACTGCCCGCGAACGTGGGCACGGGGCTGGACCGCGCCAGCGCCGAGAACGACGAGAGCGGCTGGTACCGTGGCATCGCGTGGCACAGCATGAGCGTCCGGAGCTGGTCGGCCGTGAGGTTGGACACCGCGGCAGCGTCCAGCGCCGCGAAAGCCGAGTCCTCGGGCGCGAAGATGGTCACGCCCTGGCCGTCGGTGTCGTTGGCCTGGCTCTGGAACGTCTTGATCACGTCGGTTTTTGTGAGGTAGCTCAGGAACGCGCCGTACGGGCCGGCGAGGGCGAGAAGGTCGGTGAGGTTGACTAGGCGCGGCGCCGGAGCCGGAGCTGGCGTCTCGACCGGTGCCCTCGACTTCTGGGACAGCGCGGCGCGGGGCAGCGCGAGGCACAGCACCGTGATGGCGAGGACGGCTGGTTTCAGCTGCATTTCTGCGTGGCACCACACGAGGAGCACAGTAGGCAAGAACTCGAGGCCGTGAAGAAACTGTGAACTGATCGCAGGTTGATTTATAGTGACAAGATCGGTGTAAAAAAGGGTGAAAGTACACGGGGTGGCATTTGGCTGGCGGTCGGTAGGCCATTGGCTTCCGTTAACAGTAGTCCACGGAAGATTCTGAACAAGATCGTACAGTTTCGGAATGTTTTTTCTTTTCTGACAGTGTGGTGATCCACGACTTTTTCTGAAGATGCATTGCGAATTTGAAAAACAAATGATTCACTACTTCAGTTTACATTATTATTTTCAGTACAGCAGGATAAAATTAAAAGTGGAAATAAAAAAAAAAGTACTGTGCTGTGCACCGACAGAAAAAGAGGACGGGGACAAGAAACACAAACTGATTAAACAGAAGCGCGTTGACGAATCGAAGGCAGATCAGAGACGATTAGGGGTAGGATATTGTTACGCTTCGGTTAATTTTGGGTTTGTGGCTCTTGTGTTCCAAGCAGTTTCTGAAACCGTGAGCTGAAGAAAACGCTGAGGCTTCAAAGCAGTTAACTCGTGATTAGTTTATACAGACCCGTAGCGGGGGGCCAATCCCGCCGGCCGACGTGCGCGCGCGCAAATATTTGCCTGCGGTGCCCGGCGCCAGTTTCCTGTCCTGCCGACACAAGGGTTGAGTTGTCCGATCACGGCGATGCTCTTGCGCCAGCTGCGGTGACGACGTGCACGGCAGCATTCCCGGTTTCCCACCCCAACTGCCATCCCTTTTCTTCCTCCTTGGTTCCTTCCGCTGTTCTGTTCGACCCAGATTTCGTCTGCCTGCTTAGGTCGGCGCCAGGTCCAGGAATCAACATAGCCCAGATGGAATCTGCTTGTGGACGTGGTTCCATGGGCCTCCTCCTCTACTTGCGGTGATCAACATGATAACATCCTCCCAATCATCCGGGAGTTCGCTGTTACCGCCAGGCGGCAGGCGTACATTTCAGTCAGACACTGGTCAGGCAGTCACGCTGTGTTCGCATCGACCCCTCCATGCGCATGAGATAAATTTAGTCGATCCTAATCAAACGGGACCGTCGGCAGCGCCAGCTTCCGAACAAGATCTTCGAGGTAATAACGGTTGGACGTTGGGGGCTCGGGAGTCTATGATGATTCGTCATGGGATTCACGGCTCACGGGCACAACCTTGTGTTGGCCGTCCGCCTATTGCCTCCCAAACGTTTAAACAAACGTGCCTCCGACGAACGCGTCCCTCCTCATCTTCGCCGCGTCCAGCGAGGGAACCACCGTCTCCGGAAGCAAAACGAACCTGAAAATCGCTGCACCGTCGCTTCGATCGTTTGGTCCGCGGGGATGCGCGGTTTGGCGCGGCTCAACAGCCGCGCGGGTGTCCTTTTCCATGTAGCTCTGCGGACCACGCGAACGCGGCGCACCGCCCGGGTGACCAGGCGCCCTGGGATCCGTGGCGCTGCTGCACGCAGCCACTATTCCACCTCCTCCTCGGGGTGTCATCGAGCGCCCCACATCAAGTTCAGGGTCAGCGCGCCAGGCACATGTGAGCTGCGCACCCCTCTTTTGCTACCGGCACGTCATTCTCATCTGGCTGGCAGCACTGGACGCCACGCCAGCCACCTCTGTTTTTTTCCTTTCGAAAGGAAAGAACTTGCAAGACGAAATAAGGGTGGTTGGCAACCTGATAGTGACGAGGCCTGTATGATTTTTCAGCATAAACCGAAATTTCTAGCCGTCCAAAACATGCAGGGCGGTACTACTGGCACTTAACGTCGTGCTCTTTTTAGGCAGGCACACAACAACTGCCAGCATAGCCAGCCAACGCGATTACTACTACATACAATGGAGTCAGATGGTGCTACCTCGGCACATAAATGGGGACTAAAAAGGTTGTGCTCCTCGTGCAGCCGTGCTCTGCGAGGAAACTGTCCCGGAGACATCAATGGAGCCTGGACTCCGCTGTCTTGAGGCAGGTCTCTCATAATTTGACCGCCACTACACTGCGCTCCCTCCCACCACCAGTCCACCACCATCGCTGCCACCTCCCTGCCTGGTCTACTCGCTCCTCTTCCCATCTCCATTTCCTTCTCGTGTTTCTTGGCTCCTCGCTTCCTTTTCGGAGTTGGTGCTTGTGCCGGGGGCGAAGGCAATGAGGAGCGGCCATGTCTGCTCTGTGCTTGCGTCGCTCATGCTGCTGTGGTCGCGCATTGCAGCCGCGCAGAGGGCTCATTCTTGGAAGACGCTGAACGGTACCTTCTTCAGCCTTTCCCTCACTATTCCGGGTCCTGTTCTCTGTGTGATCTGATTTGTGTTGGTTTATGTTAAAACCCTTTCCGAGTAGTCTTTGGATGGTTAGGGAACACCTGAATCTCTCAAATTGTATCTCTGAATTTTCCCGTTTCCTATATTTTTCCTCCTGTGGAATTGAATTGATTACTATAAAATTACTGCATGGTTGCTACGAAATTCCTGCGTTCCAAAGGTTACTCTGCCTGCATGCCAATTATACTATGCACTTTTCTGCTACCATTTTGTTTCTACCATGCATTCTGTAGCTGGAATCCTCAGGAAGCCTCACGGCTAACAACAGTAAGCTATGCGTTTCAGGCGACGCTCCGGCAGTCATAGCAAAGGGTGGATTTTCAGGCATTTTCCCTGATTCCAGCGAAATCGCTTACAAATTTTCGATGCTTGTAAGCTCACCAGATACCATCCTATACTGCGATGTTCGCCTGACAAGTGATGGGCTTGGCTTCTGCCTCCCGGACCTAAAGATGGACAGCTGCACCAATGTTGCAGATTTATATCCGCAGGGTAAGAAGAGGTACAATGTTAATGGTGTGCCTGCAGTGGGATGGTTCTCCGTGGACTACAACGGCACCGAGCTTGGACAAGTCTATCGTAAGTGCTACTATCATACTACAATTCTATGTTAGATTGGAGAGTCTTAATGCTTGTTTTCATACCAGTATCATTCTGTGAAAAGGGGTAATAATGCAACGCCTCTTGTTCTGAACTTTCTGTGACTGGAGCAACAATGTCGATTTCCATAGCTAATTCAATGCTGTAAATATGTTGAGCAGTCAAGCAGTCAAGGGAATTTCGATCGCCTAGATTTGATTCAAGCTTCCTTCCAATACTTGCTGTTGAAGATGTGCAGTCCAGATTTAAGCCTCGTGGGATTTGGCTGAATATTCAGGTCCAACTAAGAATCTTGGTTTTGTATACGATTCTGCTATCACTATAACCTCCACCATCTTTGCATTTGCAGCATGATAATTTCTACAGCCAGTTTAATCTGAGCATGAGGAGCTACATCCTCTCTGTATCTAAACGAGTTGTTGTTAACTATATCTCATCACCTGAGGTCAGCTTCCTCACTAGTATACTTGGAAGGGTTAACAACAAGACAAAGCTTGTGTTCCGCTTTCTTGATGAGACCACGTCTGAACCATCCACCAACCAAACTTATGGCTCCATGTTGAAAAATCTTACATTCGTGAAGACATTTGCGTCTGGGATACTTGTCCCGAAACAATATATATGGCCTGTTTCACCAGATTACTATCTGCAATCATATACTTCAGTTGTCGATGATGCTCACAGAGCAGGGCTGGAAATTTATGCTGCCGATTTCGGAAATGACTTTATGCTCAGCTACAACTATAGTTATGACCCAATAACAGAATACCTGTCATTCATTGATAATGGTGCCTTCTCTGTTGATGGTGTATTAACTGATTTCCCTGTTACAGCTTCGGCAGCAATTGGTAGGTCCATATCCTATCTACATTTTTTTTGCCACGTGTAATGCTCCAACAAGAAATGTGTTTCTCTAATTTGTGCAACAATGTACGACTAACAAATGTTTATTGTTTGAAGTCCGAGTTCATATATATACGGTGTATAGTCTCATTATGTTTTCCATTGACTGTTGACCATATCCCAACTTCCATGTGTTTCTAGCCATTTTACATCTTTGGTGCAGTATGGATCATAGATTCTCATCCCACTCTGTTTTATGTTTTGTCTATGCAGGTTGTTTCACCAATTTAAACAAAAGCAAAACAGATCATGGTATGCATAGAACCTTGTTCATACTGATTCAAGAATCAGTACTGATTCAATATAAAAATGCAGGAAAACTCGATGTTGATTGTCCTTTTTATGTTTGAAATGTAGGAAAGCCTCTAATCATTTCCCACAATGGTGCTAGTGGTGACTACCCAGGCTGCACAGATCTAGCTTATCAAAAAGCAGTTGACGACGGCGCAGATGTTATCGATTGCCCTGTTCAAGTGACCAAAGATGGAATTCCAATATGCATGAGTTCTATTAACCTGATGGATGATACTAATGTTGCAAGAACACAATTCGCCTCTCAGGCAGCAGTGATAAAAGATATTCAAAGTGTGCCAGGAGTCTTCACTTTCAACCTAACTTGGGATGACATTGTGACGAACCTGAAACGTAAGTTGAATTCAAATGTATCTTTATTAAACAAGCTGCAACGTTAAAATTTAGATCCTCCCACATTGTTTAGATAAAGGAAACATAACGTGTAGATCCTCCCACATAATTATCCTCACTCTGTTTAGAAGACTAAACAGCTCTAATGTTCTGCTGTTATGTGCTCTGGGAGCATCAGTTTACTGCTATTACGCTGAGACTAATTATTCTCCAATATTACAGCCATGATATCTACACCATGGGCTTCCTTCAGGTTGGACAGAAATCCAAGAAACAGGAATGCCGGTAATTTCATGCGATTGTCAGACTTTCTAAACTTCACCAAAGATAAAGATTTATCGGGAATCATGATCAGTGTAGAGGTGAGAAAGTTTTTGAACGGATCCTTTGACACATGAACAATTTATGTATCGCCTTACTATAACTTGCTACTTGCATTTTTGCAGCACGCTGCTTTTGCGGCTACGGAACTTGGGTTCGACATGGTAGACGCAATCATCAAAGCCCTCGACGACGCCGGTTACCCCAATCGAACCACACAGAAAGTCATGATCCAGTCGACCAACAGCTCGGTCCTAACCAAATTCAAGCAGCAAACGGAATACGACCTCGTGTACATGCTCAGCGAAGAAGTCAGGGACGCCGCGCCGTCCTCGCTCGCGGACCTGAGAAGGTTCGCCGGCGCCGTCTCCGTCGACGGCAGCTCCGTGTTCCCCGAGAGCCAGCACTTCGTGATGCACCAGACCAGCCTCGTCCAGACGCTGCGGACCGCGGGTCTATCGGTCTACGTCTACACCCTCATGAATGAGTTCGCGTCCCAGCCATACGACTTCTTCTCGGACGGGACGGCGCAGGTCAATGCGTACGTTCGGGGTGCCGGCGTTGACGGGCTCATCACCGATTTCCCTGCGACAGCTCGGAGATACAAATGTGAGTCTAGTTCGAACACTTTCAGTTCTAACGTAATTTCATCTTTCAGTTCTAAGCACCTAAAACACTTTCAGTTCTCGATCTATTCTTAGCGTGTAATTTGTTCTGTTTTGCAGTGAACACTTGCATGAACATGGGGAAGAACACGCCGAACTACATGGCCCCTGCCACTCCTGGCGGTCTCTTGCAAGCCATGAGCGAAACCGCGCTGCCGCCGGCGCTGGCTCCCATGCCGCTCCTGACAGGCTCGGACGTGGAAGAGCCGCCCCTGCCTTCCGCCAGGTCGAGCAACGGCACAGCCCCAACCCGTTCGAGAGCGAGCAGGACACTTCCTCGTGCAACTCGCGTCCCGGTCCTCGTCGCAATATTGGCGGCGATGCTCTGCGCCTTCCGCCCCCGGCTCTGATTAGAAATCGGTCCTGGAAATGGAAGACGAAACCCTGAAACGTAACTTGCGCCTTTAGTATTACTGTTACATCCTTGACATGTCTGCAGTTGTTTTGCCCATGACAAATGGTAAGCACCGCGATGATGACATATTGACATAGTTTATCTTGCCTCTGAAACGTAACCCGGTTGCTCTGAAGTCTCTCATCCTGGTGTGTTTCTGCTGGAAAGTTCAGCAAGTTGCCCACTGCAATTTACTCGGTGGCTTGGCTTCCATTGGAAGCGCCCAAGATCGTCGCAGGTAAGCCCGTTTCGTCGCCGGTCACTATGTGCGATTCCGATTCACGGCATAGTCAGCCATCAATCATCAAGCCCCGGCTGAAAACTGGGGCAGGTTGCATGCCAAACACACGAGTTAATATTTCAGTTTTAACTGAAGGTTTACTGATTTTTATCCAAACTGATATTCAACGGTAAATATTTATATGACATAGCATTTGATTTTCTTTAGGAAAAAACCTTGGGGTCCATGTGTAGAGTGGCACCATGCAGACAGTTCAAAAATGTACCTGAAGAGAAAAAAATCTACGACACGGCCCAGTAATTCTCGTCCGCTACACCAAGGCCTGCTCAGCTCAGCCCAGCCCAGCCCATGCAACGCATTAAAGGACCAAACCCAAACCGGGCACGGCCGTGATCCACGGCAACCGCACCGCGATCCGGACGTGCGCTGCCCCCAACCCTTGACAGTCGAGACCCGACGCCGCTCGCGCTCAGGTGCCGCCGCCCTTCCCCTCCCTTCGCGCCTTCTCCGCCCGCCAGCCGGACACCCCGGGCGCTGCTCGTCTTATCCCGAGGCGTCCGGAGGAGGCCGTCGCAACCGCCGCCTGTACCGCACTGGGCCGCGGCAGGGAGCAGGGACGTGAGGGCGGCGGCGGCATCCAGTGAACGCTAGGGTTCCCCACCAATGGACGGCGGCGAGAACCGTGGGTTCAAGGAGAGCTTCACCGGCGATGGGCAGACGTTGCTCACAGGCCGCATCAAAGAGAAGCTCAAGGAACTCATGGGCGACTACTCCGATGACACACTCGCGGTGAGCGTTCGCCCACACGCAGCCGCGGCGCGATCTATCCCCGCAATCTCGGTGTAACGCGGTTCTCCTTAGTGGATTGGGCGTGGGAGGTTATCTGGATCTCGCGGAATCGTGGGACTAGCTAGTTGGGATCAGTTTCTTCTCGGTTCTCAAATTTTGGGGCGTATCAGATCAGATGTCCGTATTTGGGGATTAGCGTGGTTCATGTGCTTTGATGATTGGAAGCACACCACACCTACTTGTTATTGAACCTGATATTGCGTAACATGCATTTGGCTGGGAACGTGATTGGCGTCTGGGTAGGGATTTGTTTAGACTGTCGTGACGTTTCATGGGATATCTGAAGTGGAGGAGGTTAAGTTAATTTCTCGGGTTGTTGAGTTTCACTGCCACCACGGCACCGAACATCGTGTATTGTTTCACATTACTGTGGTCTGCTTTCAATGTGGACAATCCAGAAAACCGTTTGAGACTGCCGGTCTAACTATTTATTCTTGTTGCTCAGGAGTATACCACAGTCTTGATCAGGAATGGAAAGAGCAGGGATGAGGTTGCAAAGGAGCTACACGTTTTTCTGGGCGGTGACAATGATGCATTTGTGTCCTGGTTACTATCTTTCATATGAGCCACCAATCATTCTTCTTTATCTGTACCATGCATGTATCTAACACTATTGTAATTCAATCCATGTATGTGCAGGCTATGGGACCATCTCTCCTCAAATCTGCACCTTTATTTCCATCCGCCTAAAGCTGTATCTGGTAGCGATGGAGCTAAAAGCACCTGCAGCGCGCCTAGAGGATTGCCTGTTCAGAGTTTGACTAGAAGTATGCAGAATAATCATGCACCTGATGCTGAAACCCAGAAGACAACGAGGACTCATCAGAAAAGGGAGTGGGGTGGAATCATTCGTGAACAAGCTGAAGCAGTTCCTCTTCGAAGTGTCATAGCCAATGTGTCATATGCAGAGGAAAAAGCTTTTCATGAATCACATGCAGAGGTTAAGCGATTTTATAAATCAGATGCTGCAAGACGAATCTGCTCTGCTGAGAGGCATAGCTACAGAAAGAGAAGCAGAGAGGAGGATGAACGATCAACCAAGGTTTTTGTCCTCTTTAAGTCGTGCAGTTCTTTTGCAAAGCTTAGCAGCATTCACAATTCTCTTTTTCTTTGTCTTGCATATGCATACACTAATTAACATGTTATTAATAAAGATACACATTGATATGCTAGATGGATTATTTTGCATAGCCTTCATTATTTAGCAGATTGAGGTCCTAATAGAATTATAAATTTTATTGTGTTTTTATGTAACTGCCTATGTACAGTTTTCCCTTGTTTGCAGCACCTATAGTCTGTTTAGTACCTTCAAACTCGAATCTTCCTAATCTTCATCTCTGGTTGAAATGTGCACACACAAACCCACAAACAGCAGCAAGTTGGGGTAGAAGAAAAACTTGCTGCAAACTTAATATAAGTCATTTTCGTTCTGTTTATTTAGGCTAATTTTGTACTCCCTCCAGTTCAAAAGGAAGTTGTTTTGAACAGTGTTTTGGTCAAACATTGGGAATATAAATTACAAATAAGATTCAATTTATTAAGTTTAGAAACGTGAAAATCATATGATTAAATTTGTCTTAAAAATACTTTCATAAAAGTATATATACACTTGTTGATAAATATTCCCTTTTTTTTTAAAGAAAATAGGAGTCAAAGTTATGTTTAGAGACCATGACGTTGTCCAAAATGACTTCCTTTTCTAGCCGGAGGGAGATTGTATTTACCTTATTATTGTGTGCCTTCAAGATAAAGTGAATATGTCACTATTTTTGTAATTGTTAAATGTAGATGTTTAATTTCTTAGGACCTGAGCTGGTAATTTGAACTTGTTACCTTCTGGTGGTGTTTTTCCTTGTTTGATACACCTATAATGATGAACAACCCTTTGTGTGAGTTCTGGTAATTTCATTGTCTTCAACAGAGTAACAGTACTTCCTCTATTCCTTTTCATGATATGTATTTTGGAACTCTCTAAATTAAGCAAACAGTGCTCAAGATCTCCTACATATGAAACCCTATTACCCTAATAATGACGCCAATAGTTACCCTATCACTATAGCCTCATTTTGAAAATGATTCCCACTCTGCCTCACATGGCTCATGAATTGAACTGCACCAGTCAATGTTTCCTTTTGCTTTTTGGGTTCTTTAGTGTGAGTTGTGGGATATTGTTTTATTGAATCTAAAAGTATAGGGGATCAAGCATATGTTTGTATTTAAGGTGAGGGTAATCTTTGGTAATATTTCCTTCTCTGGTATGTTTGAAATATGTTTTACACTTCACTGTAGGTTATTGTCTTATTAATCATATGGGCTACAGGCTGCTGTACAACTTCTCTGAAGTACAGTAGCTTTCATCACCTTGTTTCTTATTTATTTTTAGGGGTAACACTTCAGTTATTTTTTCAGAGGACATCACATCCAGTCATTGATGTACCACGCCGGCTTCTTCAATTTGCTGTACGTGATGCTGTTAGACCTGCGCATCCGATGATCTCTAGATCAGAGTCAGCTTGCAAACGACTCCGTTCTGTGGTATCCACTTTGGCATCAGATTCGACAATTGATGATAGCCGTGTTAGGTTACGCAGAGCAAATTCAGATTTGAGGGTATCAGGTATGACTAAAGCACTAAGGGCTGCAGCTGAGGCTGCTGAAGATGTTCTTAAAGACAACTTTTCTGGAAGTGTGTTCAATAGATTGGGGGTGATGGCCACAAATAGATATACTGAAAAATCATTTGTTCATAGAGAACAATATCCAGATGATAGAGAATACGTGAATATAGATTGCACACGAGCAGAAAATCAAGCTGAATTTCATAGAAGAAATGTGTATGATGGTGGTGATGCTTACATGTATGATCGGGTGACAGAGGACGCTGCTGTTTCTGCTCCAAATATTGATGAGTATGATAGCAATAGTGCAGTTAGGTATAATGGTTCAGTTTCTCACCAGAGTACACTGCTTTCTGGTGGAGGCAAAGAATCATTAGTACTGGGGTATGTGCGAGGAGCTGCTGAGGTAAGGAGAAGGAGGTCGATAACCCAGGTGATGCATGCTGGTTCAGGATCAAGACCATCCAAAAAGATCTTAAATACTTCTGCTAACCCAAGCACACGGCATGAAACAAGGGACACTTCTGCCTTTGCTCCTCAAGTGCCTGTAGAAAAGAAAGGAAGTGATGCAAGGAAGCCAAATGTAACAATGCCACATGTTAATGATGCGGCCATGACCGATGACTCCAGAGTAAGTTTTCAATATATATTTTTCAAGTTTTTTTTTTTCTGCTCCTAAAACTATATATGTGCTTCATTTTGACAACTTTGAGGACCTCACATGTTCAGTGTGCATAGAGGAGCTGCCCTTGTTTAGTATTTGTAAGTCAATGCGTCCTGCATAGCATACCCATAGATTTATTACGCCATGCTAATTGATACAAAAAATCACGAAAAAGACCTTTAAAAGAGGAAATAAAGTTCAATGCAATTATACAAAGAGGAAATAAAGTTCAATGCAATTATACAATTATGATGCTCTTGGAATTGCAGTTGTCCTAAACATACTGTGCATGCATTTTTATCCTTTTTATTGTCAAGAAGTTCAGCAGTTTTTGCAGTACTGGCTTCCATGTTCATAGTATATATGTACTCGTTTCTTTTGTGGATGTTTGCATAGCATTTGTATTTTATCACCCATTTGTGAACATGATGCATCACTCTGTTCTAATTTTTTAAAATTATATTCTAGGATCTGACACATTCGAGTTCTATGGTGGAGGTACAGAAGGCCTCATCGGTTGGTATGTAGTACTGCTTGCTGTTATGACGAAAAGCTGCTTTATTGGGTTAACTGAGATAATTGTTTTTATCCTATTAGAATTCTTAGAATCGGTGTTTCTTGCAATGCTAAATGTCATAAATAAGGACTTTCTGTCATACCACCTTTATATATTCATCTGCAATTTTTGTAGAGGCATATGGTTTTTGATAAACAATCATTACTCTTGAGACTAGATGATGATTAGAAAGTTCAGAGAATCTGGTGTATGTTTAATTTCTCAGTGTATTAAATTATGTGAGTCCTGATAAATCGATGTTTCTTTAAGGGACCTCTATTATAGCATGACCTTGTCTCCATTTGCCTATTTACATTTTTAGCCTCGTTAAATTACTTTGCATGTTATTTCCATACTTTAAGATCCCCTCAGTGACTAAGCAAGTTTCTTTTTCTTTTTTTCTACTTTAGCTGTTGGATCAGGCTCTGCAGATCAACCTGAAGGTGTCAATGATTCTAGAACTGTATTTGTTAGCAATGTATGTGTTTCGCTTCTTTCTCCTTATCTTCATGAAGATGTTAACCTGCATGTTTTTATAATTGTCCTGCTGACCTTTTAGGTACATTTTGGTGCGTCTAAAGATGCTCTTTCTCATCATTTCAATAAATTTGGAGCTGTTCTAAAGACCCTCATTGTGACTGATGGCGTCACTGGTCAGCCGACGGGGTATGAACTATTATATTTATATTTTAAAGCTGAAAATCCAAAATGTCAGTTTTGTAGCTTGTTAGATATCTTTCCTTTTTTGTTGATCAGATCAGCGTACATTGAGTTTTTGCACAAAGAATCAGCAGAGCAGGCATTAGCCCTGAATGGCACATCTTTTATGTCACGTCTATTGAAGGTAAAATACATTGAACTTACTATGTTGATTTTTTCTGCAACGTTTTCTACTGAATTTATGGACTGGTATATATGATGAGTCGCTTCAGCAAGCTTGCCATTGTGTTTTGAACAGATATGTTTAATATATGCCTTTGAGATTTCAGTAATACTAGCACACTAGCACCGGCATTCAGTTCTGAGTTGTGATTTTCATTTACATATGTGAGTCCCAGCGATTAACTAGACTGTGGTGCAGGTCGTTAGACGGAGCTCTATTGAAGAACCCCAACAGCCTGTATGGCCCCGTGCTTCCCGAGGATCACCATTTGCTTCAAGACTCATAAGAACTGCATACCCAAGGCCAATGTTTCCTGGTGCTGTCCGTGGGCGACTACCTGTTGGAGGTGGTATTCGGAGTTTACAATGGAAGCGTGAGGCTGCTGATTCCCCTAATGCCAAGAAATCTAGTCAAACTACACCATCAGCGCCTGGGAATCAGTTGGTAACCCAATTCACACGAAGCTTCACCTATACACGCACTGAGCCAAAGCCTAATGATGGTGCGATGGTTTGATTGCTCACACGCAGCGTGCCACTGTTCCTAATGGATCTAACAGAAACAGGTCGTGATTGGTGGCTGTTCTTAGTTTAGCTTCGGTAAATATTTAGTTGCACATCTTAGTCTTTAGCAGGCTGATTTTTGTGGACCCCAAAACTTGGCCATATTTTGTGAGAAGCTCTCTATGCTTTTTTCCCATTGGCACACCTGTGTGCTGGCTGGCTTTTTGAAGCTTGAGGAGATAAATAAATATTTTTAAAAAATGTGAAAAAAGGTGAATGGAATAGGAACATTTCAACATGCCCTACTATTGTTTGCTCCTTGTTTTTTAATTGATGTCGCTGTTGATTTTTAAATTTATTTTTAATCATTCGTCTAATTTAAAAAAATTGATAAATTTTATATATTTTGATATAATTTGATTTATTATTAGAATTATTTAAATCACAACTTAAAATTTTACACATTCTACACATTCGAGCTTTGAATAAGACAATGTTATTTGGCCTCAACGGCTTTCGGTAATGTCCAGATGCGTACTTGCTAGGTAAAACTGAGGTCCAGTTCATAGTTTTTTCACGAGCTTCGGCTCGTTTCTACTCGAGTACTTGCTTCGTGATAACTCTGTTGTCATTTCTGTATATAGCACTCCTTTAGGGCCTCTGCGATCTGGTCATCAGTTTTGCATACTTTTATACCATATTTTATCCGGCCGTTCAGTGTATCAATTTTCTTTTTTGTGTGTATAGAAGCTATATGTAATCTACTATATCTATATAAACTTAACTTACTAAAAGTTAGTTCTCTCAACTCTCAAAAAGTCACATCATCAAATTTTTTATTTTTACTGTAGCTGTTAACAACAACAGTAAACAGCACAGCTACTAACTACATCCGAACACGCCCGCCTAATGTCCAGATGCGTACTTGCTATGTAAAACTGAGGTCCAGTTCATAGTTTTTTCACGGGCTTCGGCTCGTTTCTACTCGAGTACTTGCTTGGTGATAGCTCTGTTGTCACTTCTGTATATAGCACTCCTGAAGGGCCTCTGCGATCTGGTCATCAGTTTTGCATATTTTTTATACCACATTTTACTCGGCCGTCCAGTATATCAATTTTTTTTGTGTGTAGAAGCCATACACCCCTGTAATCTACTATATCTAGACGTAACCCACTAAAAATTGTTTTTAACTCTAAAATCAGTTTTATTTACACCGTTCGATCATGATCTTTCAAACTCTCACAACCGTTCGATCCTTTGCAATCGTCCTCCTTTTCACTAGCTTATCGAAGCTGCAACCTTTCCTCTCCTTATTCTCTTCCTCTTTCTCTTCATTGCTCGCAGCTCTGTCTCTCCCGCTTCTGCTCCCCCCTTATTAATCCCACCTCTCTCCAACCCCCCGCACCCAAAACCCCTGCCCAGCAGTTTATCTCCAATGCCACATTCCCAGCCACCACCCCACGCGCGCACCACGGCTTGAAGTCACCTGTCAGTGACCTCTCCATGTCGCCGGCGCTGCTCCGCCTGCAGCACCCCGCCGCCCGTCGCCCATCCATGGCCGTAGTTGCCTGAAGCCGAAGTGGCTCAGCACTGCGGCCTGAAGTCGCCTGCCAGCGAACTCCTACGACATTGCGTGCTGCTTCTCTACCGCCGCACGCAATGTTGCAGGCGAAGCGGCACTGAGGTTCCCAGGACAACGGGGTGTGTCAGGGCAAGCGAGCAGGTCTATCGGTGGTGTCGAAGAGTGCCAGACGGTTGCTCCATGGCTGTTGTCGCAGTGGTGTTCTCCTCTCGCGCCGTAGTTGCCAACTATGGGGATTCACGTGCTGTGCTGTCGTGGAAAGGAGCCGGTGTTGTCGGCGTTCTGACCACTGGCACAGTACGAAAATACCATCACGGGGTGATGTGCCTTCGTATTCGATATGGCCTAGTCTACAGAAGACTCAAGAGGATTTTTATCTGGTTTGTTTCACTTCGAGTGGTGTAATACCTTACATCCAGAGTGTGAATTATCTCGATGATAATAGTACAAAGGTCGGATTCTCTCTTCGCGAGAGGATCTGAAATGGGTCAAAAGTGCCGAGAGCACGAATGAGAGGGGTTGCCCGCGAGGAGGGATGCGAGAACCTTGGGCTCTGGTGGTGTTCGTTGTTTAGCTCGTTGGTTTTTTGTCTATTCGCCCGTCTCTATCGCTCTTCGGGCCCTCTTTATATAGGGCGGTCCGAGGTCACAGATGGTGGGTCCTACGCGATCCTGCCGCCTCGCTGAGAGGTGGACCCTTCCGCTGTCGTCGTCATCATTCGCTTTGCCCAGACGCGGGCGTGACCCGTCGCGTCGCACGCAGCGACGGGCACTGTAGCGCCTGTCCGACACTGCTGTGTCAGCCACAGTGCCGTCGGGTCTTGTCCGTCGACTGCCGCGGCTTCTGCTGGAGTGCCGTCGTGGTGAATGTTGTCCCGTCTCGTCAGGGCAGTTGGCTGTTGGCCGTTGGAGTAAATACGTCATTACGTCGTACCTACCTTCCTAGGGGTCGTTTCTCGGAGGTCGACACCTTCGTGACTTGATGCGGCTTTCGTAAGTCGCCTTGCGGACCACACGCCCGAACGATGCCGTCCGACCTTTAATTCGGGGTCTTACACGTACCAGTGCGGGTCATGAAGTACCCGAGATACATGATCTCGACAGGTGTTGTGGTCAATTGATCATAAGGTGAGGTTCTTTTTCACTGGAGTCACAATACATTTGGAGTTAGCTCTCTGACAGACACCATTTCAGCATGACAGGAATGATGAGCAAGCGAGGATTGAAGCTCTGGTAGGCAAGGTCATCCAGCGGAATGGTTACCGGGTGTCCAGGATACTTGCTACGCGATCAATTGGTACGCACACTGATTCCTAAGCTCGATTTAGGTTGAAACACTGATTTCCTTATTAGCTGTGATATGGAGATGCGTGAAACTTGTGCTTACGACTATTTGAACGGACACCACTTAAAAGTTTTAGTTTTTTTAAAAAGAATTCCTGAAAAGGTTTTAGAATTATGAAAAATATAGCAATACTACACCAGCAGTCATTTTTTAAGTATTCAATATATCCATGTGTTCTGTGGCCATTGGCAATTATTGAATTATGTCTTCATATTATTTTTTAATCATTCATAAATTTTGGGAGCACCGCACAGGAAAAATCATGTAAGTACCAGTGGTGATGCCTTCATAGTACTTACTTCAGGAAAAAAAAAAAAAAGCTTCCATCTCGGAGTAAGCGAGACTCACGGGTTGCTGAAATCCAAGGACTGTTTCAGTGAAAGCAAGGAGCTTGGCAAGATACGGACAAAGTCCCACAGCTGTGAGCCTCAGCTTGCTGCCCCTTTAGCTGCCCATTTCTGCCTGCAGACTTCGTACTCTAATACTATTTCTTGTTTGGATTGGAATATGGAACAATGTCCGTGACGTTAGGCGCTGAGGATTAAAATAGGAGAGTACTACCTTTTCACTGATTGCCTCGACATTTGTCTACATCGGTTCTTATATGTAGTATGATTGAATGGGAAAACCAACTCTGTTGTACTACTACTTGATTCGCACACTAGTTTCACTTGGCAGCAATGACCCAATCGCTCTACGTTTAGCAGGGATTTCAGAAAGTCTAAGGCTCCATTTGGAGCCGCTTTTCACCAGCTTCCATCAAAATTAATCGGTGAGGGCAGCCAAACGGTTTGATTCTAACACGGCTTCCAGCCACCACGATTTCCCTCGAAGTCATCCTTGCACTTCAACGCCGAATCGCCCCCAACAACCCGATTCTGTGGAACGCCCCATCCCCATCCTCTGCGGCCGCCCCAATTCTCCGCCAAGGCATTCATGAAACTGTAGATCAGATTTTACCCGTGACCGTGGGTTAGTACACAAAAAAGGGTAAAATTACAGTTTTGTGAATCCAAAAGGTACTGACGCCGTTTACCCCCCGTCTCACAATGATTGGAAGGCTGCTGCTGCTCTCTGCAGCCAAGCCATGAGCCCACGATCGTCCCTTCATCCTGAACGTCACATCCAAACCAAAGGACAAAAGCTGCCCCTCCGAAGTCCAAAAGTGACCGTGTCCCACCTCAAAGTCCAGACGAGAAATAATGCAAAAGGCGACTCGAGTTCACCCGGCATGACTCAGCCAGCACAATCTCTAGTATTGCCCACCCTGAGGCTGAGCCTGATAAATATGTTTAGCCGGCAAGGAGTACCTAATTACCTATACTCATATTCTGATGAGGCGTGAGATGCTGCTGATGAGCCAATAATCAATGAACGATTCTCAAAAAAAAAAAAAAAAGAGAGCCAATGATCAATGAACCAGAGAAAACTATTCTACGTGCTCTTGAGCCATGGCGCACCAAACTGAAACCTCGGCAGCGACCAGCGAGCGACCTTTAACAGGGCAGTTCAGCGCCGGGCACACTGACAACAACCGCTCGAGCAGCAGCTTCACGGGCTGTGTCCTGTGTCCATGGCAGCCACCGCCTCCTCCTCCGCCGTCCCTCTCCTCCTCCTCCTGCTCGTCCTCTCACCGCTGATCGCCGCCTCAACCTCTTCTTCGCCGACGGCAGCGCAGCAGACACCACAGGAGCTGCTGCTCGACTTCAGCTCCTCGCTGCACGACCCGTCGGGCGCGCTCTCCTCGTGGTCGCGCTCGACCCCGTACTGCAACTGGGCGCACGTCGCCTGCACGAGCGCCACGGCGGCGGCGAACGCGACCGTCTCGGTGTCCGTCTCGCTCCAGGGCCTCGGCCTCTCCGGCGAGCTCTCCTCCGTCGCCTCGCTCTGCCGCGTGCCGGGCCTCGTCGCGCTCAGCCTCGCGTCCAACGGGTTCAACCAGACCGTCCCTCTGGAGCTCGCGCGGTGCGCCTCGCTCGCGTCGCTCAACCTCAGCGGCGCAGGGTTCTGGGGCCCGCTCCCGGACCAGCTCGCGATGCTGACTTCGCTCGTGTCGCTCGACCTCAGCGGCAACAGCATCGAGGGGACGGTGCCTCCCGGGCTTGCCGCGCTGGGGAGACTCGAGGTGCTCAACCTCGGGGGCAACCAACTGTCCGGCGTTCTCCACCCTGCTCTGTTCCGGAACCTCACTAGCCTGCACTTCCTGGACCTGTCCAGGAACCAGTTCATGGAGTCCGAGCTGCCGTCGGAGCTCGGCGAGATGAGCGGCCTGAGGTGGCTGTTCCTTCAGGGGTCAGGGTTCAGCGGCGTGATCCCCGAATCCTTCCTCGGGCTGGAGCAGCTCGAGGTTCTTGATCTGTCCATGAACAACCTGACCGGAGTGGTGCCTCCCGGGTTCGGCCTCAAGTTTCAGAAGCTGATGACTCTGGATTTGTCGCAGAACGGCCTCTCCGGGCCGTTCCCGGCGGACATCGAGAAGTGCTTCATGCTCCAGAGGTTTGAGGTGCACGACAACGCGTTCACCGGAGACCTCCCCGCGGGGCTCTGGTTGCTGCCGGACTTGCGCGTGGTCCGGGCCCAGAACAACCGGTTCACCGGCCGGTTGCCTGAGTTACCAGGCCGGCAGTCTCGGCTCGAGCAGGTTCAGATCGACAACAACAGCATCTCCGGCGGGATACCTCAGAGCATCGGCATGGTTCGCACCCTGTATCGGTTCTCCGCCTCCCTGAACGAGCTCGACGGCAGCTTACCGGACAACCTCTGCGACTCCCCGGTGATGAGCATCATAAACATCTCACGCAACTCGCTTTCCGGGACGATCCCGGAGTTCAGAAACTGCAAGAAGCTGGTGTCTCTGTATCTGTCCGGCAACGGCCTCACCGGGCCGATACCGGCGTCCCTCGGGGACTTGCCGGTGCTGACATACATCGACCTCTCCAGCAACAAACTCACCGGTGGCATCCCGGCAGAACTTCAGAACCTGAAGCTTGCGCTGCTGAATGTCTCGTACAACCAACTCTCTGGCCGCGTGCCGTCGTCTCTGATCGACGGTCTTCCGGCCGTGTTCCTGCAAGGGAACCCCGAGCTATGCGGTCCCGGGTTGCCGAACGGTTGCGACGCGCCATTGAGGAAGCGCCAGGGACTTGCACTTGCTGCAACCGTGGCTTCGTTGGTCACCGGAGTGACGCTGCTCGCCATAGGAGCATTTGCAGCTTGTAGAAGGTTGCAAGGCAGCAGGTCCTTCCCATGGAAGCTGGTGCTTTTCCACCCAATCAAGATTACGGGAGAGGAACTGCTCGCCGGATTATACGAGAAGAATTGCATCGGTAGAGGCGCGTTTGGAAAAGTTTATCTGATCGAGCTGCAGGACGGGCAAAATGTCGCCGTAAAGAGGACGGCCAATTCAGGTAAGCTAACTTTTAGAGCAGTGAAGAACGAGATGAATCTGCTGGCAAGAATCCGGCACAACAATATCGCCAAGATCCTAGGATTCTGCTACTCGGATGGCGAAATCAGCGTCATCTATGAGTACTTTCAGATGGGAAGCTTGCAGGACATCATCTGCGCGCCGAAATTCACAATGGCTTGGAACGACAGGGTGAGGATCGCCCTGGGAGTAGCTCAAGGGTTGGCGCACCTTCACCGTGATTATACTCTTGGCATGATGCATAGAGATCTGAAGTCGAGCAATGTACTGCTCAGTGATGAATTTGAGCCCAGACTTACCGGATTTGGCATCGATCGTGTTGTCGGAGAGAAGGCGTACCAGATTTCCTTGGCTTCGAATATGAATTACAGGTGCTATGTTGCGCCAGGTAAGCATTAATTCTTTCAGTTTGATTGATGAACTCAGGTCTTTGCAGCTTAGTAGATATTATAAACAAATTTTACACTGAAAATCGTACGTAACCCAGATGTAGTTTCTTAGTTTTATTCAGAGTTGCACTTTAGAATCCATAAGCTTTGATTATACCATTCACAAAGCTGACAGCAACTGTTTATGCTGAAGTCGCTTTGTTGTCTTCCTGAAACAGAGCAAAACTTCGCCAAGAAAGCAACGCACCTCATGGACGTCTACAGCTTCGGGGTCATCCTCCTAGAGCTGATCACCGGGAAGCCAGCGGAGCAGCCGGCGGCCGACGACTCCGTCGACATCGTCAGGTGGGTGCGGCGGCGGGTCAACATCACCGACGGGGCGTCGCATATACTTGACCCCAGCATCTCCCGCGTGGCGCACCAGGGGATGCAGATTGCCCTTGAGCTCGCGTTGCGCTGCACGGCCGTGATGCCCGACCAGAGGCCGGCCATGGATGAGGTCGTCCGGTCGCTGCAGCCACTGTGTTGCAGCGTTCGTCCGCAGACGCCGCAGTTCACCGAAACTGCTGTTGAGCCCTGAACGGGGAAGATCTTCCCAGTACTGTGTATCCTTCTTGATGTAGTACCTTCATCCTTAAATATAAATATTTTTGAATTTAGACAAAGTCAAACTTTTTTAACTTTGATAATTAATAATATAAAATTAATGATATTTTATCATATATATATCATATTACTAAATTCTTCATAAAACATACTTTCATAATATGTAATTTTTTATATTAGAAATTACTTAAATTTACAGATATTATTAATCAAAGTTGATAAAATTTAACTTTGATCAAACTTAAAAATACTTATATTTAGAGATGAAAATACTTATATTCAGAGATGAAGAGAGTACATACTATCACGAGTCTAGGAGGATGTGTGTTTCAGATGGACTTATCGAACAGAAAGAGAAATAAGGCACCAGTGCCGTCACCATATACTGCAACCAGGATTTGACCACAAAAGGAACTCTGGGCTGGCAGAAACTGATACGACAATTCATAACATACTAATGAACACCCATATATCTCAATATCCTTTTCCATGTTTCAGCCCACTGAGGAAAATTTAGCCTATAAACACAGAAATAATTATTCCATTACATGGCATGAACATAAAAATAATATGAGAGCTACTAACGAGCAAACTGACTGAACATTATTTAGGAAGCAGAAATTAAACTGTACTATCAGCTACAGAAAGATTTTCTCGATACTTCACACTCTGCATGATTCTGCGACACATCCAGACCGGACTCTTCCTTCTTCCAGTACCGCGAGCGGTCTGACAAAGCATGATGATAGATACAACTTTCATCAAGGTGGTTGGTGTTGCTCTCTATGTCGCCAAGCAATTTGGCAACGCATCATTCTTCAAGATCTTGCATCTGATCCGCCCGAGCTCTTGCTCGGGTCTGATAAACTCTTCTTCCTCCATTGTTGCTGTTGCTGCTGTTACTCACTACATCGCTCAAGAAGAACCAGCATATTGTGCTATGTGGATGTCCCGGTAGAAACCCAACTGGAGGAGCTTGGCACGGCGCAGATCTCCCAGTTTGCATGTCAAATACCATGCCCTGATCCCTACCACGGCCACCGATCCAATATACACAATTCCCTTGCAGTCCAGGAACACCCTCTGCGCACATTGACACTGCATTGTTCCTTCCAACGAAGAGGGAGTAACCCCCCAAATCCTTCACCACATCCCAGCAAGGCTGACGGCGAGGATAGTACCTTAGAACCAAGATCTCATTCTCCGCCACACGATGCTGACCCCCTCCTGGCAGCTGGAGGGTAACAGTGCAGCTTGCATTCCTCCAGACTTGGTACAGATTACCCTCGCAGAACACCAAGTTTTTAGCACTAGTGAACGCCGAGACTGTGTCATACGGTGGAGCAAAGACAGCAGCAGGGCTGAACGGGAGGTTGGCCTCCGACAACAAGGGCTCAACCGTGGCCGGTGCATTCAGATGCGGCCCTTGAGATCCCGGGGGAGGTCTGTTGTACGGGATGTAAGTCTCTGTGCATAACGTGATTCTTACTGGCACGTTTGGATCCTGTCCCTGTTCGTAGCGCATCATGCGAAAATTGCGCTGTTGATTCCATCGCATGGCCCGCAAATTAAAGGTGCGTTCAGGCGGCGGCTGAAGCACGGAAAACTCTGGCTCCGAGGGGCCTGCCTCATCAGCGTTGGCAGGTTTCCGGCGGCGGCGCTCAGGGAGGCGGAGAAGATGCACGTCCCCGCACCTCGTGAGGCAGTACACCTTACCTTTATCGGCGTAGACGACGTCTGTGAGTTGGTCCCCGCAGGTGATGCGTACAGGATCCATGACGGCCCACCTCCTGGCCCCGGCAGTGACGTAGGCGATCCTGTCGATGTCGCAGATGGCCGCGGCGGCGAAGTCCTCCTTGGTGGGGTTCGGAGTGAAGACGACCTTGGAGACCCATTTGCTCTCGTAGATCAGCGGCGGGAGGACGATCTCGACGGCCGCGATGGGGTTGAGGAGGACGAACACGGTCTGCCCACCGAAGAGCGCCACGGAGAGCGCGAGCCAGCCGTTGCTGGACCCGACGCAGCGGCTGCCGGAGACGATGGCCGTGAGCTCGAACGACCTCCGCGTGGGCAGCGACGCGGCGTAGGGGCACCAGCGCGCGTCGTCCGCGACGACGAGGAGGGCCGGCGACGGCGACGCGAGCGCGCACCGCCACGCCGTGCACGCGCCCCGCGCGCTGGCGT